>CM059187.1:105569329-105861829 GCA_030323885.1 Branchipolynoe longqiensis | reverse complement strand
TTTTGGTATGACTTCACTAATTGCAATAATATCTGGGTTGTAAATTGCAATATTTGCTTCCAGTTTGGATCGCTTGTTGGTGTTGGTGGTGTAGGTGTGTGGTGGGGGTGTAAGTGTGTGGTGAGGGTGTAGGTGTGTGTATGTTGGTGATGTAGGTGTGTGGCGGTGGTGTAGGTGTGTGGTGGGGGTGTAGGTGTGTTGTGGGGGTGTAGTTGTGTTGTGTGGTTTTAGGGGTGTGGTGGGGGTGTAGGTATGTGTGTGGTGGGGTGTGTGCTGAGGGTGTCGTGGTGTGTGGTGGGGGTGTATGTGTGTGGTGAGGGGGTGTGGTGGAGGTTTAGGGATGTGGTGGGGGGTTTAGGTGTGTGTTGTGGGGGTATATGTGTGTGTGGTGGGTGTAGAGGGTGGGGGTATAGGTGTGTGTGGTGGTGGGGGGTTTAGGGCTGTGGTGGGGGTGTCGGTGTGTGGTGTGGATTAGGGCTGCTAAAGATTGTGAGGTGCCGCTCTGCAAGACACCCCTACACCTCCACCACAAACCAGGTGCACCTCCACCACACACACCCTACACACCCACCACCACCATTCCCACCTACACCCAAACCACACACACCGTCAACCCCCACACACACACCTGCACCCCCACCACATCCCTAAACTCTCACCACATCCACCCACCACATACCTAAGCCCCCACTACACCCTCCCCCCACACACACTCACCACCCACCCCTACTACACACCCCTAAATCCCCCCACTATACACACCAACATCCTCACCACACACCCCTACACACCCACCACACAAACATATGCCCCCATCACACACCCCTACACACCAAGGACCCTATAATACTAAGATGGCTCACGCCCATGGTAAGGTAAATTTCGCAGTGCCACCTTGTGGTGGGTTTGATCAGCCCAGCTGCTGGTTGGTGTTTCACATGTAAACACATACAATTATATTATACATGAGATAGGTAAGTATGAATACACATCAATATGAAATTGCTATGAACAAACACCCATCATCATCAGCATCATCATCAGCATGGCCATCATCACACCTCTTTCACATTCATATATACATATAATATAGCACCTGTTTAACCAAGAGAACAGCCAGCGCACCAAGTTGTGGGTTTGATCATTTTGATTACACAGTACAGGCTGAGTGAGCCATCTTAGTATTATATGGTCTTTGTACACACCCACCACACATCCACACCCCACCACACCCACCTACACCCCTAAACCCCACCACACACACCTACACACCCCCCCCCCCTTCACCACCTCAACCCCCACCACACACCTACACCCCAACCATGCACACCCTCAACCCCTACTCCACCCCACCTACACACCTACCCCCCCCCCCCCATCCCCACCAAAGAAATACCAATGTACTGCTTGTCACTCTATTATCGCCTACAATGCCCCGACTTCTCGGAGCGCCATCTGGAATTTTAGTACCTGACTAACCCCATTTTAACAGAACATATACTTTATCACCTTTTGTGCCATCTTGAGGTTACAACAATTGGCGCCATCTGGTGTATAACAAATCCTGTTTGTTGGTTTTTTTTTCATCCTGGCAACATCTAAGATAATATCAAAATGGGTAACAACTTGTGACAGTGTGCATTCATTGCAATCTTATAGTGCTGCCCCACTAGGAGACCTGGCCGTTGACACCATGACCCACCTTTCCATTCAGTCACATTATCCTGATACTGAGCTAACCAGTCCTTACCCTATCCTAGTAATGCCGAGTACCATGCTAGGTACTGACAAGAATCAATTTAGTAAATCATTGGTTTCAAACGTCCTACCTTCCGGGTGGGAACCCAGAACTCTACCGATTCGGCCACCGCATCTGATCATAAATCCCTGAACTTACCAGTATCTAATCCAATTATCCAGTAAGCAAGTCATATATCGACAAGGCTATTCGCAGAGCTGCTTTGCTCTGTGAAATAGCAGAAGAATGAATACTATTCGCAGAGTGGCTTTGTTCTGCGAAATAGCAGAAGAATGTTTACTATTCGCATAGCTGAGGTCGTGTAAAGTCAGGTCTGGTTGTTGTTTGTTTGTTGTTGTTTGACATCTTAGCAACATCTAAGGTCATATCAGGATGGGTACTGACTTGTGACAGAGCGCACTGATGGTGACTTTATAGTGCTGCCCCACTGGGAAACCAGGCCACCAGCACCATGACCTGATATCCCACTCAGTCACATTATCCTGACACTGAGCTAACCAGTCCTTGCCTTATCCTAATAGTGTCGAGCGCCAGACTAGGAAGCAAGAAGTATCAATTTGACTCGACCAGGATTCGAACCCACAAACTCATGGGTTCGGTTCTCCCGATATCCCAAAACAGGAGACGGACACTACTCATTTGGCCACCCTGTCTGGTGTCGGGTCTGGTAAAGTCAGGTCATGTAAAGTCAGGTAAAGTGGGGTCAGGTAAAGTGGGGTCTGGTAAAGTGGGGTTGAGTAAAGTCGGGTCAGGTTAAAGTCAGGTCGTGTAAAGTCAGGTCAGGTAAAGTCCAGTCGGGTAAAGTCAGGTCGGGTAAAGTCGGGTAAAGTCAGGTCAGGTCGGGTTAAGTCGCGCCGTGTAAAGCGTTCGACCTCTCTTTATTACATACATTTCGATTTTAGATGCGGGGGGAATTAAAAAAATATATATATGTGATCGAAGCTAGACCGAACACACTGGCGAGGGCGGTTGTCGTGCGGTCATCACGGGGACATTATGGGGGTGTCACGCGGGCGGATAGAATCGCTTTTCTTGCGATTTTTTTTGCTTGACGCCTGATGCCGCTTGGCTTTTGCCCCACTTGTGCCGACTTTACCCGAACTGACTTTACCCAACCTGGATTTACCCGACCTGACTTTACCCGACCTGACTTTACCCGACATGGCTTTACCCGACCTGACTTTACCCGACCGGACTTTACCTGACCTGAATTTACCCGACCTGACTTCACTTTACCCGACCTGAATTTACCCAACCTGACTTTACCCGACCTGACCTGACTTTATTTACCCGACCTGACTTTACCTGACTTGACTTTACATGACCTGACTTTACCCGACCTGACTTTACCCGACCTGACTTTACCCGACCTGACTTTACCCGACTTGACTCTACCTGACCTGACTTTACCTGACCTGAATTTACCTGACCTGACTTGACGTGACCTGACTTTACATGACCTGTCTTCACACGACTTGACTTTACATCACCTGACTTTACACGACCTGACTTTACACAACCTGACTTTACCCGACTTGACTTTACCCGACCTTACTTTACCCAACCTGACTTTACCCCACCTTGATTGCAGTTCTGCGAATAACACTATTGGTGGCTGTTATTCGCAGAGCAGCTCCGTGAAGAGGCGTCACATTTAACAGATTGACCTTTCATGCATTGCAGATAAAGGATGGTTAGACAATGGGAACATTTTCGATTCGAACTTCAACAGCAACAAGTAAGCTACATGTAGTACATTTAGAAATATATAAAGCTGAAACCTAAAGCTAGATACATGTAGGCGTATACTTACATGCTATGTATAGCGACATTGACAGCACCCTGTGAGTCCTATACAGCATCAAAGACCCTATAACACTAAGACGGCTCACTCCCTATCTCTCCCATGGTAATGTAAATTTTGCAGTGCCGTTTGATCAGCCCGGCTGCCGGCTGGTGTTTCACATGTAAAAAAAGAAGAAGAGAGATTGCCTGTCATTTGGATTTGGCCGATGTTGCACCTACTGCCTGGTCCCCACTTCCATCTGCCCTGCTCATTCCCTCCTCCCCAAACTCCCCATCTCCTGGCTTCACCACTCTTCTCCCCCCCTCACCCCCCCCTCGGTCCACCCTCCCCCTGCCTCACCACCCTTGCCCTCCCCTTCCCCCTCCCATCCCCACCCTTCCTTCTCCCTATCTCCCTCTACTCACCCACCTCACATGGTGCTCTCACAACACTCCTCCCACTTCCCCCTCCCTCTCTGCCTCCTCCCCTCCCCCCTTCCTCCCCCACACTCCCTCTTTCCCTCCTCCTCCTCCCCGACCTCAGTCAGCGCTCTTCACACCTCACGGCCCCCTACCCCTCCCTGATGTAAGTGGTGGTGGTGGTGGGGGGGGGGGGGGGGAGATCCCCACTGGTTGTGTTTGCTACTCCTATAGAACTCCCACCACTACCGCTCCCCCACTCTGCCTCTCCACTCCACTCCACCCACCCCCACCACGATACACACATTCTGTGTGGTTGGGGTTGACGGTGTGTGTGGTTGGGGTGTGGGTGGTGGTGTAGGGTGTGGGTGGTGGAGGTGTAGGTGATTTGTGGTGGAGTTGTAGGGGTCTTGCAGAGCGGCACCTCACAATCTTTAGCATCCCTTAACCCCCACCACACACCTACACCCTCACGACAGCCCTAAACCTCCACCACACACACCTAAACCCCCCACGACATGTCTATATCCCCACCACATGCCTAAACCCCCACCAACCCCCCACCACACACCTACACTCCCACCACACCTACACCACTGCCACATCCCTACACCCTCACCACACACACCTACACTCCCACACCACACACTTAGACCCCCAGCACACACACCCACCACAGACCTACACCCCCACCACACACATATCTACACCCCCACCACATCCCTAAACCCGCACCACATCCTTAACCACCACCACATCCCCAAACCCCCACCACACATCTACCAAGTGACAGCAGGGTTTCTTCTGACACTCCAACTCCAAAATGATCAAGCCCACCACCTGGTGCACTGGCTGTTCTCTTGATTACACAGAACAGGCTGAGTGAGCCGTCTTAGTGTTATAGGGTCTTTGATAGCATTAGTATTATCATAACACTACATATATAATGTTATGATAATGCTAATGCCTTATGCTAATCATATAAGTAAGCTTTGTTCCGTAATTACAGCAACATAGCAGTTATTACTCAATATTGCTACGGTAGAAGCGCTATAAATTTATGTCTTTGTTGGTTTTACGTCCTAGCAACATCTAAGGTCATATCAGGACATGTACCGACTTGTGACAGTGCGCGCTTATGGCAACTTTATAGTGCTGCCCTACTGGGATACCAGGCCATCAGCACCATGACCCGAAACCCCAAACAGTCACATTATTATCCTGACACTGTGCTAACCAGTCCTTGTCCTAGCGTATTAATGCCGAGCGGCAGGTTATGTAGCGACAAGAATCAATTTATAAGTCAATGGTTTGACTCGGCTAAGATCTCAACCTGTACTCTACCGATTCAGATATTGTGTCTGGTCAAATTCACGTCTTGATTTGTTCATTCAGTCTGCTTAGACAAAATAGGAATACATTTTTGGCGTCACGTCGACATGAGCGGTTCTGTGTTGGTTTGTTATCATGTGTTAGTATTTGCTGACTACCTTATAGTATGCTTTTCAGTTTCTGACATTTCTTTAGATAAATATATTAGGTTAATTATGATTTACCTTATTTTCGTTTAAAATAACGTTTGATATAAATGGGTATCTTTGGAGATAATTGAAGTGAAAGCATGAATTTATTTTTATTGGCCAGCATGTCAAAATTCCGACGCCATAGGCTTCAGTAGTACTAGGTCCAATTGAATTTCCCTACCGTACCCTTTTATGCAGCACAACATGTTTAATAAGTGCAGCAGTTTGTACGTTGGATACATAGAATCAAATCTATATAAGTCATTTTGGTTTCCGAAATTTGATGTTTTCATCGGACAACGCAGCTTTCTGATTTTTGTTTAAGGCCGTTCGAGTTCCGACTGGATATCGGGGAGGTGATCCGTGGATGGGACGTCGGCCTGATGGGCATGTGTATGGGGGAGACACGTCGTCTCACAATCCCCGCCAACAAGGGATACGGCCACAAGGGGGAGCCACCCACCATCCCAGCTGGTGCGTATTCATAGACCTACATTTAGGCCTACAGGTCAAGGTAACCCTCACCCACTTCCCGTCTCGCCGTGCGGGGTGAGTCTTTCGAGTTTTACGGTCTAACAACGTCTAATCGGGCTGTCACACTACGATGTAACGTCGTAGCGTAAGCGGACATAGGTGAAATTTGGCCATTACATCGAGATATGTTACGCGTTCGTTAAGCCTATGTCAAGACACATCAAGTTACGTCGAGATATGGTGACACACGTCAAGGTTTTGGAAATACCCAAAACTTTCGGCATACCTCGACGTACAGGCCGTTATGGTGGGTTACGTTAGGCTTACGTCGAGATACATTAGACGTTTGTTAGAGCTATGTCGGTCTACGTTGAGCTAAGTCGATTTACGGTAGACTGACGGAGAGCCGGGAAGAACAGGCAGTTAAAGTCGCCGATTATACCTCACCCAGATACAAATGAAACCAGCATCAAAAGCTATCCAAACATACCGTTGCTTAGTTTGTTCAGTTCATGCCACTGAACATGTGAGAGGAGAGTTGAGGTCTGTGATGTATGAATGACATCATAGGTGGGATTCCTCATCACATGACCTAGAGGGGTTCCCCACACACAGGGGAAGTCATGGCAACCACCAATATGGGAGCCACAGAAAGCTCTCAATTCAACTTTTAAAGTCTATTAATCTATATGATTTAATCAATTATTCACACAAAAAGTACCTGGTTATGATAAATAAACATTTGAACTTTATATTTATCATTTTAGATTGCAATTTCTAACATTTATTTCTCTATATGGTTGTCTAAAAGTGTCAGTGCTGCTGGACTAAATGAAACACAACAGAAGCAAGAAATGTGAGAACTCTCCCCCGACATATGTAGTTGCATAAACTGAAAACAGGCATACGAATGCTTGGAGAGCATTTGACGGAGTACGGGTCGTCTCTCAGCGACCTATAGCTGGTCCCTTTAACTTATCTCGACGTAGGTCTAACGTGTCTCTGATGTGTGTCTAACATTAGTCTAACGTAAGTCCAACGTGTCTTGACATATTCAACATAGTTGACAAACGGCTGGTGTGCGCATAATGTATGTAAGCGAAAGTGCTGTGAACGTGCTGTGAACGTTTTGCCTTCGAGAATATAAAGGCATCAACGGTGAGCGCTTGCTGTCCTTACGCTGAGCACACTGGACTGTTGTTAGACTGACGCTGCTCACTCGTGGGCCTGACGTCGATGCACGTTATGAATTACATCAGAGTCACACGGAGCTATGTTAGGGTAGGCGTGATTACGTGAGTCCTACGCTAAGCCGACGCTAAGGTTTCGCTAGGCTGAGACTGCGCGTGCTGGAGGCTCGTTAGCCTTACGTTGGGCCATTTTTCTTTTACGTTCTAACTCGTTGACACACGTTACAACTATGTTGTACCGACGTTTCGCCTACGTCCACTATGTAGCACTGACATCCAAATTGGCCCTGCAACGCCGAGAATTTCGACGTAAATAAGTGATTTCTACGTTCCCCACTCACTGGTCCGTTACATCATAGTGTGACAGGGGTATTAGGTCATATCACGATGGGTAGTACATTGTGACAGCACGTGCTCATGGTAGGTAGCTCTATAGTGCTGCCTCACCAGGGAATGATGAACCACGGTATCTTGTCCATGAGCCAACCAACGAACCATTGCCCTATATTAATAATGCTAATTGTGTATGACTTTCGTTTCATTGGTCTGGATATTGACGTCACAAATCAGTGCCCGTCCCGATATGACTTTAGATGTTGTTAGGATGTAAAACGCAAACAACAACAACCCCCCTCAGCTGGGACAGTGGTAAAAGGCGGAGCTATCTGGACTGTGACACACAGGCGGCGCCACCATACCCGAATATGGAATTAGATTAATTACAGTTGTAAAACAGTTGACAAAACACTGCGATATCACTGATCATCTACCCAAATTTATAACAATTCAATCTCACAACCCCATTAAAGAACAGGATAGAGCCATTATCAGAATATTTGGGGGGGGGGGGGGGGGGGGGGGGGGGAAACATGGCTAAATTCAAAGACCTTATTGAAACCTCAGACTGGAAAGAATACTACAAAGCAACCGAAGTAAACAAAGCCCTAACCATCTTCTACCAAATTCATAACACAGCATTTAATGCAGCCTTCCCACTAACATATCTATCAAGACAAAGAGCAAAAGATAAAAGATGGATCACATCAAGCCTTAAAACGTGTACGGCAGTAAAAGGTAGATAGTTCAAAACATACAAACTCAACCCAACAGCTGAAAACCGAATAAAACACACAAAATATAAGAATATACTAATCACTTGGCTATGATCAGAAGAGGAAGGCTACTATAAAGAACTAGTCAGTAACAAGAAGCAAAATCTTTATACCCTCTGGAAAATCTTTGGAGACATTATAAACCCACATAAAGCAAAAATGAAAATTCAAATTGACAAACTAATCTATAACAATAAAACAATGACAAACAATGAAGACATCACCAGCACATTAAATGAAAACTTTTGTTCAATTGGTGAAAAACTAGCAGCAAAACACACCAGTAATAGCATAGCACACAAGCAATATCTTAAACACATAGTTTTTTTCTTAGTCCCACCAATGAACAAGAAACCCTAGAAGAAATAAAAAAACTAAATCCTAATAAGTCAAACGGACATGACAATATTTCGCCAAAAATAATCAAAGATTGTGACACTATACTCGTGCCATCTATCTCCCACATAATAAACCTATCATTTGAAAGTGCTACTGTTCCTGAGAATCTCAAAGTTGCAAAAGTAATACCCATCCATGAGAAAAATGAGAAATACCTAGTTGATAACTACAGGCCAATCAGCCTATTCAATACCGTAAACAAATTAATAGAAAAACTAATGTACAATAGAGTTTACCAATTTCTTAACAAATACAAAATATTATACAAATACCAATTTAGATTTAGAGAGAATCACTCAGCAATAATGGCCCTGACTGAAATCTTAAGACAATATACTACAAGACCTTGAAAATAGGAAACATGTTCCAGGAGTCTACTTAGACCTGAGCAAAGCATCTGATACCGTAGACCAAGACATCTTACTCTCGAAACTCAGGCACAATGGAATTCAAGGCCAGGGACTTAAATGATTTGAGAGTTACCTAAGCAATAGAAAGCAATTTACTTACATAAATGGTAAACGATCCAAGCTAAACTCAGTCAGCCATGGTGTTCCCCAAGATTCTGTCCTGGGACCTCTCTTATTTTTGATTTACACAAATGATATAGTCAACTGTACAAAACAAGATATCAAAACTAGGTTATTTGCAGATGATACCAATAGCTTCATAACCTCAAATTCACCCAAACAACTAAAACATTCAATTAAAACAGTCCTTTCAGATATATTTACATGGTGCAATGATAACAAATTAACAGGAAACCTGAACAAAACATGCTACACAATATTTAAAAGCAGAAGTACAACCATTCCTGATTACCTAAACAACATAAAGATAAACAATAACACAATAAAAAAGAGTCCCATCTGTGAAATACCTAGGTATAATTCTAGATGAAAACCTCAACTGGGATAAACATATTGATAACCTAAATAATTCAATCATTAAAACAGCTAACTTCTTAAAAATAATCAGACAACAAGTACATGAGGAAAATAAAAAATTACTATACTATGCATATGTCTACTCCAAAATCCAGTAGAGTATAGAGGTGTATGGGAGAGCCAAGTTATCAACCCTAAAAAAGGTACAGACACAACAAAACAGAGCCTTGCAAATACTGTATGGCAAAGACTATCTCATCCCAACTAAATCACTTCATAAAGAACTGGACTTACTTATGGTAACTGACATTTATAAAGTATACATTGCAAAATTTGTTTACAAGCAAAAGAATGGCCTCCTCCCTGAAATATTTGATAATCTCTTCAGGTCCATTCCCATAACACACAACAGATAAATATCACAAATCACAAACACACTAGAAACAAATATGGCAAAATAACAACTGAAAACCAAGGAACCAATATGTGGAACTCAATACCAGTAGAAATTAGTCTATGAAAAACTTCTGTAAAAAAAAAAAAAAGATAAGCTATCTCAATGCATACTAAATCAATTACCAGTAAAGAATATATATAATAGGACATAGTTGTCATTAACTAGTCAAATAATTTAAAATATCAAGTGGCTATGGCAAAGAACATAAAATTTACCCCTATTAACATACATGCAAAATAACTACTGATACTGCATGTAAGTACATGAATCCATGACACAATATACATATAATATTCCTATCAGTAGTCTATTAAGAAGAATGGTGGCATTGAAATATGATTTCAAGCACTATGCAGCCATTAAAGTTGATCGGATTGGATGAATGTGGATTATAAATATAATACATACTGTATATAAAGGAAGGGGAAGGGCGCAGGGTTTGATCACGACTGAGTGAACGAGGCACCATTTGTGCCGCTGTTCTGTATTTACTGCCGCGTGTGCGGAGGTGTCTCTGCCACTATACCTGTCGGCTACTACAGGAATCATGTTTTTCTGGTCACTTCTATAATTTTGCTCGATGGCATTTTATCAAAGACCCTATTACACTAAGACGGCTCACTCCCTATCTCTCCCATGGTAATGTCAATTTTGCAGTGCCATCTTGTGGTGGGTTTGATCAGCCCGGCTGCTGACTGGTGTTTCACATGTAAACACATAGGCCTACAAGCCGAGAGGGTGAGTTTAAAATTTAAAAAAGAGAGATTGCCTATCATTTGGATTTGGCCGATGTTGCACCTACAGCCTGGTCCCCACCTCCCTCTGGCCCGCCCTCCCTCATTCCCCCGCTCTCCTCCCCCTCCCACCACATACCTACACCCCCACCTACCAAGCGACAGCAGGGTTTCTTCTAACAGTCCAATGCTTTCAAAATGATCAAACCCACCACCTGGTACACTGGCTGTTCTCTTGATTACACAGCACAGGCTGAGTGAGCCGTCTTAGTGTTATAGGGTCTTTGATTTTATCTTGCCAGAGTAGTGATGTTCAGTCCAAACTACTGTTTGTTGTTGTCTGTTCATGGTATAATTATATTTGTTAGGAAATTCTGTTATCTGTATAGAATACATCACGGTTCCAGCGGGCCGATGCATTGTGGGATGCGTCAGAGCAAAGCAAACCCGCGAGAAGCACATGGCACATGCTAATCCACTGGGTGCAGCTATGAAATGGGCTAGTTTTAGCTCATATCAGCTCTTGTTTGAAACATAGAATACCAACTAAAAAAATATATATAATAAATTAAGATATTAATCTTTTATCCAGCATTGCCTTTACATCCATATAATCAGCACATCTTATGACATGTGCATTTAGATTTAGACAAATCTAGGCACTCAGACTAGTGTTAGAGCCATACCCAGAGTCAGTTTGACTTATTTTATTCATGTTTTTATTTATATCCTATGGTTACTGACATATGTAGAAATAGAAAATGAGTAGGGTTAATCAGATATTGGTTATCTATTTCTTTGAAACAAGTTTTTGTTGACACATTTGACTTTTTAATATTTAGAACAAGAATTACTTATGGCTAATCAATGGTGACTGTAAAGAGACTGAAATTGTATGTTTCTTAGTTCGAAATGATTAATTATGGAGAGTTGTGTCTTAAACATATTCATTATATTATTATATTGCATCCTTCCGTCCGTGTTTGTACCAAATTGTTATGTATTTTAACAAATTAATTTTGAATAAAATTGAAGTTTTGCCCTATGTGTATCGGCAAACTCAATGGCCATGCGCCTTTGCTTTGCTCCCAATGCCGTTTTCAGTGCATGAGCACTCGGAACCGTGATGTAGTCTATAGAAAGCTAAGAATAAACATTACGCACTCATTAGCCGACCACACGTATCCAAGTTGAATGCTTATACTAGGCCCATGTAGCTTAGTATAAGCATATATCTGTGGTATAACCATGCAAGTTGGATATGTGTAAACAAAGTTAACCCTAATTGCATCCCGGTGATGCGGATTCCGAGGGACACCAGTTTGCAAGGGACTGTACTTCCATTCAAATGCATTGTTAACGGCCGTGAGCAAATCTTCATACAGAAGTCAAATATCTCTCAAACTACACCATCTAGAAACAAATCGCTTGGTACACATATAGAAAACATCTTTACCATAGAGACTATATTAAATTTATAAGGTTAGGGTTCTTGGTTTCTATTAATTTTGAATAAAACTAACGTTTTGCACTGCATGTACCATCAAACTCAAGGCATTGTCAATGGTTGTGAGCAATGTTCAAACAGAAAATACAGAAGAAGTCAAATATCTCTCAAATTACACCATCTAGAAACAAATCGTTTGGTACACATATAGAAAACATCTTTACCAAAAACATTATATTAAATTTATAAGGTTAGTGACGATCCTGTTCGATTTTGACGCATGTGCAGAAGCGATGTGTCCCTCGCAAACTGGTGTCCCTGGGAAACCGCAACACCAGCGCAACTTAAACATTACGCAGAAAAGTTTTATCATTGAATAATAAAGCTAGCGGATTAGTAATAGCTTATCATCCTTTGTGCGTTATTGATCGTATGGGTGCTTAAGTTTACGATATATGCTCTGTTCTTTCCCCAGATGCGACTTTGCACTTCGTTGTTAAACTAGTTGGATTAATCTGAGAGCCAGCTGAGAGACAATACCGGAGACACGGGCTCACCTGACAATTTCTCTGCTCGCACCGAATTCGATGAGGTCATGAATGTCGAAATAGCAGGGTCTGTGATAAATGGTGACAGTATATGTGCAATAAATTCTATTTTAATACAGTATGGCTGTGTTGGTTGAAAACATCAATTTTCTTTTGTTGTAGTGGGAGGGAGTACATGAATTATATTTGTCTAAGCATGTGTAATTATTATATGTATGCCCACAATGGCATAAGTCAAAATCAAGGGCTGTATTTATGGTCAGTCAGTCTATATAACCGCACCAGCATTTTAAAGAAAAGAACGAAAAAAGCGTGGGCGACTATAGTAAATAGATTGTTTGTATGTATGTATGTCACAGGTATGTTAGTGTTGTTTTACGTCCTAGCAACATCTAAGGTATTATCAGTAAATAGAAGAAACGACACCGTCCGTATGTCTGCATATGTACGTGGGTAGGCTATATAAATATATATATTATGGTGCCTGCTGAAATTACAAGTAACATGTAGTAATGACTGTGGCAAAAGGTGTACTCAATCCGGTGGAGAGAAGCGATAATTTGTAAGGTACTTCCCGATAGATGGAATACTTATATTTTAGTTTTCTGATCGGTAGGCTTAAAGGGACTATCTATACGTCGTCAGGAAAACAAACGGAACTCGGAATAGTTCAGATTTGTGCCACAGGGGTGGTGCATGCTTAGTACTGAACCGTTCCACTTGGTGGTGTACAGTAGAGTGACCTAGATTGTTGTGACAATGGCTGGGTCAGTGGAGAGAAGGGAGGGTAAAACTGAGGTATTTTCAATTTTCTTTAGAGTAGTTCAAACCGGAAATATATTTGCTTTAATGTAAAATATATGTTAGTACAATTACATTGCATAATTCAATGAGAAACACATAGATGAAAAACGTTTTTTTTTGTTGAATGTAAAAAGGTTTTGGAGTGTATGGGGGCTTTGAACCCACACCACCAAACAACTTCAGATTACAAGTACAACACTCTAACCACAAGGCCACAGAGACCACACATGATTAGTAGTCTCAGTTCAGGCAATTTGTGTATAGGACGTCACATATACAAGGTGTGTATGCATGTATGTTTTGTTTGTTGTTTTATGTCCTAGCAACATCTAAGGTCATATCAGGATGGGTACCAACGTGTGACATTGCACACTCATGGCGACTTTATAGAGCTGCCCAACTAGAATACCAGGGCGCCAGCACCATGACCTGATATCCCACTCAGTCACATTATTCTGACACTGAGCCAACTAGTCCTTGTCCTATCCTAATAATGCCAAGCGCCAGACTAGGAAGCAACAAGTATCAATTTTAAAGTCATTGGTTTGACTCGACCAGGATTCAAACCCACAACCCCACAATCTACCAACATGGGAGACGGACACTCTAACTCATTTGGCCATCTCGTCTGGTCATGTATGTATGTAAATGTATGTTTTGCGTGCATCCGTTTGAAATTTGTCAGTAAAGCTGCGAACACACAGGACGCGTTTCTGGCGCGGGCGTCAAGACTTGCGCATGCGTCAAAAATCAAAATGTATGTAATAAAGAAGCCGAACACACTGGCATGGGGGGTTCTCATGCGGGCGCCGCGCGGGTGTCACGAATTGCTTTTGGGGCAATTTTTTTTACGCTTAACGCGTGGTGCCGCTTGGCTTTTGACTGAATTTGCCCGACTTTGCCTGACTTTGCCCGAGTTGGCTCAGTGTCAGGATAATGTGACTGAGTAGGATATCAGGTCATGGTGCTGGCGGCCTGGTATTCCAGTTGGGAGTCACCATGAGTGTGCACTGTCACAAGTCTGTACCCATCCTGATATGACCTTAGATGTTGCCAGGACGTAAAACAACAACATACATACATACACACCTTGTATATGTGACGTCCTATACACAAATAGCCTGAACTGAGACTAGTAATCATGTGTGGTCTCTGTGGCCTAGTGTTGAACTTGTAATCTCCAAAACCTTTTTTACATTCAACAACAAAAAAACTTTTTCATCTACATGTGTTTCTCATTGAATTATGCAATGTAATTGTACTAACATATATTTTACATTACGCAAATATATTTCCTGATTGAACTACTCTAAAGATTGAAAATACCCCAGTTTTACTCTCCCTTCTCTCCACTCACCCAGCCATTTTTAAAACAACAGCTGCCAGCTAGTCCCAGCCTCAGAACTGACAAGCTTGGTCCCCCTACTCTCCCCACACATATTTGGTTCTTTAAAATAAAAACTAAACAAGGTTGTGCTTGGAGAGCATTTGTCGGAGTACGGTTCCCGTGGCCACGACGTATAGCTGGAGAGTTTTATATTTAATCGTCAACGGTGGTGGGGTGATAAGTATAATCTAAAACCACATGTATTATTGTGCTTAGATAATTGGCATTGTCCAGGGTACGAAAGCAGGGCCGTAGCTACTGGTGGAAGTCACCGCTCCCCCCACAACGACAACCACAAACCCGCGGTATGTAACCTATCTGAAGAACCTCTAGATTTAAACATTTCTGGTGGGGGTGGGGGGGGGGGGGGAACTCCAAAGCTGTGTTTACACGGGGAATTGTGAAGCGAATTAGACAAAGCGAATCATATGAAGCGAAGTAGCGGCGCGTTTACACAAAGCGAGTTTGAAAGTGTTTCGGCGCCGGGAATCAGCAGCCTTAGTTCTGGCTGTAGCCGGCAAGCAGTTATATTTGTTGAGTTTACACTCGGCGATTCGACGCAGATGTAGCTGCTACGTTAATATCGGTTGGAATTTAGGGTTAATTTAATTAAATTTCATTATTTGAGTATGTAATTCTGTTAAATATGATCGCATTTAATAGATTTCGGCCTAATCGGGCCCTAACTCACTGCCGGGGTACCAGCGATTAGTTACTGCTCCCCCTGTTTCCGGCACGCACTACTATTTTATTAGTACCGCCCGCCCGGGAACCAGCTGAAATCGCTTCATATAAACCACCTCTCGAGGCGATCTACAAAAAGCGCATCATATGAAGCGAATCAGCCCTAATCCGCTTAAGCGGTGCGTTTACACGGCGAATGTGAGGCGAACTAGGCAAGGCGAGTCATATGAAGCGAATTAACTCGCCCGTGTAAACAGGGCTCAAGACCCCCTCAGTGCCTCATGCTTTCGACACTCCTCGTTCCAAGAATTTATCTTCTTCCAAACAAACAAAAATCCCAGCTACGGCCCTGGAAAGTACAGGCTCGCTAAACAATCAAACACAGACATCCCTTTCCAACTTTCCATAAATAACCATTTAGCGCAAAGTCGTTCAAATAAATCTCGTTAAATCGAGTCTTTAAATTAGCAACCCTCCAAAATAGGTATGGGGTTTAATCGATGAAATGTGCGGAATAGACCAATATAAGATTCCTTACTTATCATGCTGCCCCACAGCGTGTTAGAAGCATTCACACGATAAACCTTTATCATCAAAGTTAGAGACTTGCAAACAAAATTCAAATATCAAATAGGGTTTCAAAACAAATGTATTCTGATAAAGCACTTTAAGACCTATAATTTGACATATGGATGGACCTAATATGTCAAGTAGAAGCAAAGTTATGGTGTATAATGTACCCCAAAAATGGGCTATTTATCTCACAGTAACTACATTTTTTAAAGAAGATTTATACTGCATATCATGGATAAGTCTGAACAGACTTGTTTTCACCATTAGACAGTTTGTGCATAGAAAGCCAGAGCCTACACTTATACCGACCCAAGGGATTTTTAACCTCCCACACCACATAGACATGGTATGAGAGCAACCGGCCTTTGATGACACTGTAAGTTATACACAGCGGTGGAAATCCAAAGTGGCAGAGGTGGGGGCATGGGGAATCGAACCACCGACCTTCAGATTAGGAGTCCGACCTAGAAAAAAAGTCAGACCTCTAACCACTCTGCCACAGAGAACAACACCAGGTTTATATAGGCAGGACTTTTGACCTGATATCTCATCTCAGCTGCGCCAATTGGCACAATGCAGAGGAGAGTGTCAGAAAAAGTGATATAACTCAAATTGCACCACATACAAACAAATGGCCTGGCATAGACATAGATAACATGTTTACCAACCAACATTTGTACTGTTGATACATAAAACATGAGAAAAACAATGTTTTATAAGAGGTGTTTGCACACCGCTCCGCTCCGCGCGGTCAACTTTTTCCTATGGAGCGAGGTGCGAGGACCCTACACATGGATTTGCAAGTCTCTATCTAAAGCCCTGTTTACACGGGCGATTTAAAACGCCACATATAAAACGCCTTGCCTAGATCGCCTCACATTTGCCGTGTAGACGCACCTCTGTGGCGTTTTAGGGCTGAATCGCTTCATATGAAACGGTTCATCAATACCACCTCGCGAGGTAGTATAGATGAAGCGATTCAGCTGGTTCCCGGCAGTGTTAGGGCCCGATTAGGCCGAAATCTAGTGAATGCGATCATATTTAACAGAATTTCATACTCAAATAATTAAATTAAATTAAATTAACCTTAAATTCCAAGCGATATTAACGTAGCAGCTTCATCTGAGTCGAATTGACAAGTGTAAACTAAACACCTAGCAGTGCTCGCCGGCTACAGGCGCACCACAGGCTGCTGGTTCCCGGTGCCAAAACACTTTTTAAACTCTGTCCGTGTAAACGCACCTCAAAAACGCCTCATATAAATCGCCTTGTCTAGATCGTTTCACAACTCCCCGTGTAAACACGGCTAAAGTGACACTTCCTATTAATCATTAACTGCAAGACTACTGTATGGACATTGCCACTTCAGTAGATATGCCAGCTGATATTGTGCACTGATTTGTACTTGTGTTAATAAAATGAATTTTACCGTACATAGCATAGTTGTGTGTTTATTCAAAATAGTGTCGTCAGTCTTATATATATAGTTAGGATTTCACCGCCTAACATAATTCAATACGCCCATGGTCACTATATAGTGCAGTCACATTAGAAGACTGAGCCCACACCAATATCCCACATTATCCTGATAGTGAGCAAACCAATCCATGCCCTATCCTATTATTGCTGAGTGCCAGGCCCGAAGTATTAGAATGCGCAATAGGTAGAAGAGCTCGCAAACACTCAGACCAAATTTGAATAAATTACTATGAACTTGGTTTGAAAAAAAGGAGCATATTTCAGATTTTGGCAGTACTTTAAATTCCCATGTGGTTCTAAGTGATGTTCAACTGGGCCAGGCCAGGTGGACAGTGGATGCATTGTATTAAACTATGTTTGTATAGTAGAGACAGCAGAATGTACCCATAGATAACATTATTTAAGAAGTAAGGTCAGTTGAAGCATAAGTGGACCTTGAGTGAAGACACGATGAAAGACTGGGTCAGGTCATGTGTGAGAATAGATAAGACTGAAAGGTTGGATTCTCATTCAGTTTACTTAAAGCCCCACCTGATTAACTGCTTTGGAGATCTATGCAAAGTTATTTCACGATAACCACTCTTTTGGACTTGAAAGGGCAGTTTCATCCCTAAATTATGTATTGATATTCATTTCCAATTTAATTAAAGTTGCATAGTCCGATGGTTTTTACTTTCTGTCATTTTTTCTGAGATAAATATATTGAATTGATTGTTATAATCTACCTTGCTTTAGTTTGAAGTAACTGTAGTGGTCTGCACTGACCTCTCAGGCAAGGAGCCGCATAGACAGGTAGGCGTGGGTAGTGTGTTGATATCAGGGAGCCTAGGTGGTGTAATGGTTAGCACACTGGCCCGGAATGCAAAGAGATGTGGGTTCAAGTCCCGCTCTAGGCGCAATATTTCCCATTTTCATCACCCCCATGACACTGGTTGCCGTGACCATGATCCTATACAAGCTACGCGCTGTATAGTTGTTGAATCTACCCTGTGTATGTAAGTGTGTTGCATTGCCTGTATGTATGTAATTGTAAGCATTAAAAGACTTACAATTCCAGAGGGATGAGTGTAGTGGTCTGCACTGACCTCAGGCAAGGAGCCGCATATACAGGTAGGCGTGGGTAGTGTGTTGATATCAGGGAGCCTAGGTGGTGTAATGGTTAGCACACTGGCCCGGACTGCAAAGAGATGTGGGTTCGAGTCCCACTCTAGGCACACTATTTCCCATTTTCATCACCCCCATGACACTGGTGCCGTGACCAGGATCCTGTACAAGCTATGTGCTGTACGGTTGTTGAACCTACCAGGTGTATGTAAGTCCGTTGCATTGCCTGTATGTATGTAATTGTAAGCATTAAAAGACTTACAATTCCAG
The DNA here is from genome assembly GCA_030323885.1 of Branchipolynoe longqiensis. Taxonomy (NCBI): domain Eukaryota; kingdom Metazoa; phylum Annelida; class Polychaeta; order Phyllodocida; family Polynoidae; genus Branchipolynoe; species Branchipolynoe longqiensis. The sequence goes on along the minus strand of CM059187.1, from coordinate 105,842,793 downwards.
GGGGACGAGTGTAGTGGTCTGCACTGACCTCTCAGGCAAGGAGCCGCATAGACAGGTAGGCGTGGGTAGTGTGTTGATATCAGGGAGCCTAGGTGCTGCAATGGTTAGCACACTGGCCCGGAATGCAAAGAGATGTGGGTTCGAGTCCCGCTCTAGGCGCAATATTTCCCATTTTCATCACCCCCATGACATAACTTATATTTTAAATGGCTAATTTTTCAGATATTTGAAATGCAACCGGCAAATCACCATAGGCTTCAGCAGTAACATGTTCTATTAAATTGATCCAGTATCCCCTTCTATTTGGCAACAAATGGTTAATAAGTGCATCAGTATCTAAGTTACATATAGAATCAAATATAGATGTTGGTTTTGGTTTTGAAACTTTGATGCTCCATCAGACTTTGCAGCTTTAATTCAGGGAATAATTTGATCCCAGTCTACTCTGAATTTATTGAGACGGTGTATATAGATGCCTGTCAGGGGAAAAGAGTGATATAACTCAAATTGCACCACATACAAACAAACGGTATGAAGGACTAACCCACATCTCAACTCAAGGGTTTGTAGAACCAATGTGAACTTACACACAATTCCAAATGCATAATATATCCCATAACATTGACTACATCTGGAACAGATGCAAGCTAGCTATTTAAAAAAAAAAGGATGGAACAAATATAACTTGAGAGAAAAGTAATTTATTGCTTGTGACTTATTATTCTTAGACATTCACATATAAGAATTCTCTAGCCAGGTTCACAATATAATTACGCAAACAAAATAATGTAAATAGTATTTTATGTTCAAGCTGTACAAAGTACAAACGCTGTGAATGATACAATGTGATACAACAATCATGTTCCCTTCTGCCCTCAATTCCAAATAATAACTCGATGTAAGTACATGCTCAGCCTAATTGATGGCGAATCTTATACAACATTAACCTAATTCAATCAAATATTACCTATGTAAATATATAGTATAGTTATATGAATCTTACCTGGGTACAGATGATGGATAACTGGTGTTTTCCCGAGGTACTAGCCTCGGATAGTTGTGGGTCAGGGAGAAGTAAGCACATCCGGGTCCAGCAATCTTTTACGTACTATTTAGGATAAAAAAATGATTTAACTCTATATGGATACTTATTGTGTTTTCGATTTGGTTCCAGTGAAACATGATAGTCGTGTTATGGTAGGGTGGGTGGGCCCTGACCCACGACTATCCGAGGCTAGTGCTTCGGGAAAGCACCAGTTATCCATCATCAGGTAAGATTCATATAACTATACTATATTACCTCGGTAGTACACCTCTGGCTACGAGTAGCCCACGGAGAATTTTACCTAATCGCATTTTTTATCCTTTTATCTTTTAATGTTGTAACCATACTATGTATATATGAGTACATGTTTCTCACCTGCTTTTAGTTGGTGAGCAGGTGTGTCGGCACGCAGCTTGACTTTTCCAGTTGTTTGTTGTAATGTTTTGCAAATGATCTAGCTGTCTTCCACCCAGCATGTGCAAGAATTCTCTTGACTGAGATTCCTAATTGTCTTTCCTTGGAGACCATGGCTCCATGCGTTGAGTGAGATGCATAGCGTCCAGCGTTGACTCCCGCTTGTTTAAGCACCTTGATAGTCCACCTTGCTAGAGTGTCTCTTTCGAGATAGCTTTATGTGGCCGGATAAAGATGATTAGTAGTTGTCTGAAATTTCTAATTCCACGTGACTTGGATATATAAGCCCTAATGGCCGAAACTACACATATCTGTTTATCCGCCGGAAAACTAGTAACATGTACTGTGAATACTATTGACACATCCCAAAACCTATTGTATTTAGGTTTGGGTGGGTTTCTTTCATACACGGATCTAATGAACCAGTGTACCAACTGATGTTTCCCAACGGTTTGTCCATCTATTTTTGGTAGAATAATGGATAGTGCACATCTCGCTGCATTAATAGCACCGAATCCTAGTCCTTCATCTTATAAAATTCTAGAAATCGCAACACTTGATCTATTGTAGGTTTTAATGGTTTGACTCCTTTGAGAAGGCAATTAAGTCCCCATTTGTTTAAATAACTTTTGTATAATTTCACTGTTCCTTTTCTCCAGGCATGTGATATTGGCCTTTCTTTTGTTATTTTGTCGAATCCAAATTGTTCTAAATATTTCCTTAGAAAGGAATGCCAAAAGGGGTGTTGTCAACAAGTCTCAGTGGACTGTTAGTTGTCCTTGATGTTGAAGGTTGTTCCTTTCCCTTGGGAAGCTCATCAAGTCTTTTACTGCTAATGTTATTGCCGCTAGCCATGGTTATGTTTCCCATGCTGGTTCTATGAGTACTGCGTGAATGTGATCTATCTTGATCTTCCTGGCCACTTTGCTGATAATGCTGAATGGGGGAAATATGTAATAGAATTTATTATTCCAAATTAATGAAAATGCATCTACTCTCCAAGCTTTTGGCTCTGGATGCCAAGACACATATTTTGGTAACTTGTTGTGAGATCGATGTCTGGCTTGTCCCATTTGTGACAAATACTGTCAAAAATGTTGTGGTTCAATGACCATTCTAAATGGTCATGGAAGTGTCAGCTTTTCCTGTCAGCCAAAGCATTTTGGCTGCCTGGAATATGTGCTACCCTTAGCCATATTTCATGTTTCTCTGCCCAATCCCAAATGAGTTTAGCCAGATTGTTACATGGTTTGGAGCGAGTCCCTCCAATATTACGAATGTAAGCCATAGCTGTAGTGTTATCTGTTAGAAAAGAACTCTTACATGATTTTTAGGGATGTGAATCAGACTGTGGAGCCCTAGGTAAATGGCTCGAAGCTCCAATACATTAATGTGGTCGGAGATTTCATCTTCCATCCAACAGCTACCTGTTTTCTGTTGGTCTCTATGGGCCCCCCCAGCCATCTAAGGAAGTGTCTGTTTTGACCGTAGTGTTAGGCTCTCCCATCCTAATTGGGTTGGGTGAGTTGTTTATGTCTGAAAGCCACCAAATTATATTGTTTTGGCCTTCTGGAGAAATTGTCATAGGCCGCTAGAAATTTCCCTTAGTGCGAGCCAGAGCCAAGTTTTTATCTATCTCTAAGGATTTGATATGGGCCTGGCCATATAAGATAGCTGGTGCATAGGCTATCATTATTCCCATAAAGACTGCGGCTTGTCATATTTTTTGTTTGTTCAATTGTAGTAATTCGTTTGTTGTTGTTGTAAATTTATCAACTTTTTGTTCTGTTGATGAAATAGTCATTTTTATGTTGTCAATAAAGAACCCCAGAAATATTGGCGTCAGTACTGATTTAGTTTCATGTATGTAGAAACCTAAATTTGTAAATGTTTTACATAATTTATCTACTGCTGTTTGGCATTGTTGTGTTTGCGTGACAATAAATGAATCGTCAATGTATGGAAACATGATATGTCCTTTCCTAGCAATAAGGGGAAAAATTGGTTTGAGTAACCTTGTGAAAATGCGTGGACAGCAAGCCAGTCCATTCGGCATACACATGAACTCATAAAGTTTGGCGTTCCAACAGAATCTTAAATACTTTCGATCATGTTCATAGATGGGTACCGTGTAGTAAGCATGTTTAAGGTCAACACTGGCTAGCCAAGCGCCTTGTGTGTCTAAGTCTCTCGCTGTTTCTAACGAGGTCTAAAATTAGTCTAACATCTCTATTTGGTTTCGGTCTTAACAAAATATTCTAAATGAATTCCCCAGCAACGTGTAGTGCTGCTTCTATAATGCCCTTTTCCGCAAAACTTAAGGGCTTGATTGTTTAATGCTTCACGTTCGGAACCGTGAAACCGATAGGGAAATGGTATTGTATTTTGAATAGGTTCTTCTATTAACGGGATCCTTACCCCTTCTGCTAGGCTAAGGATAGTTAAGTTATCTGTATCTTTATTCCATCCCGAAACACAGTTATTGAAATTACCCACTTGTAAGGTATTGCTTACTGCTATTGTTTGAGTCGCCACTTCTATTTGTTTCCTGGGCAGGGGAACTGTTTCTGAGTGTTGAACTCCCTCTTGAAGGGCCTGTTCCCATTGTTCCAGCCGAACGACTGCCTCTGGCCCCTTCCTCTGGCTTGGAAGCCGAAGTTGGTTTTGAACCGGCCTCCCAGTTGGCCGGTTCTTCGGTTGCGAAAATCCTACCTCAGCTTCTTGAAGCGGTTGGAGTTGCCGTCAGCCGATTTCTTTTGGTCAGTTTCCATGTGTTTACCTGCACTTGGAGCTGGTCTCCACTTGTTTGAACAAGTATTGCAGCTGTCCGCCAAACATCTTGGTCTTGTCCAGCGGCTTGCCTTTAATGAGCTTTGGTGCCAGGAATAGTGTGATTTCTTTCCCATCATTGTCCGTAATCTTTTTGGACCACGGCACCTCTTTTCCAGCGTCTGTGCAGACCGCTTTAAAGACGTTCTCAAACTGTCTGTAGGAGAGGAAGTTGCTGGTTGCTGGTAGTAATGCAATCCCTCTGTTCATATCGTACCGGAGTGAGAACTTGTTCTCCGCCATCATCCTGTTGGCGATGGGCGCAATTGCTGTAAGAGCCGCAAGTACCCCTTTTTGAACTGTGTGGAGAGCCGTCTCAAACTTTTTCCTCTCTTCACTGAGTTTCACCTCAGGATCCATCGCTTTGATTGTGGGTTCCAGGATCCCTTTAATCCCTGTAAATTTCTCCGCCATCTTAATTATGACCTCCGGTGGTTTGAAGGTGTTAAAGTGCCCTTGAATGGTCTTCCACATGAGCATTGTAATGTGTATTTTCTTGCATCTGCACAATACACTTTTTTGTTTCTTTCCCGCACGATTTAGCGTATTTGCCTGAGTGCTTGGTGTCGGAGTTTGAACTCGTCATCGATGAATCTGACGACGAGTCCGAGGAGGAGGATATGATTCCTCCTCTTCTTGGGCTTTTTCTTACTCTTCTTCATGAGGGGCTTCCTTCGGATGAATACTTTTCAAAGTACAGCCGAAAGTGTATACCCTACCCCTTAATTGGTATGCAAAATTGAAATTTATGTCAATTTGCTCAACAATTATCATGATTATTCTGAAACTATGAAAATGTTGGTTTATTTGTGGTAACTCACTTTTACTACATGATGTTGTGGATAGCTGTGTGAAGTTTAAAGGATATTGGTGGTGTATTTCTTTAAATACAAGCATTTATGTAACTCATACCTCTTAATTTCTCATATTGACAAGAGGCAATTTTAGTTTTTTGACATTTCGAATGGCCAATATCTCGGAAAATAATTATGTCATTACTCTGGAAAAAAATAGACCTGATATATGCATATAGGTGACATATATTCCTGAAAGACAAGTTCATGTGGCCATTATATTTAGAATTATTGATGTCTGAAATGTGGGTTTCATGCAAAATGCCAAAATATCTGATTTTTGCATCATTTTTGTCCATATTAAAAAGCCTACAACTTGTTAACTATTTAATGAACTTTGTGTCTTTTTACTTCTCCAGTTGAGAGCTATGGAATTATATCAAAATATGTTAGTTTTTATTGAGACTTGGGATACCTAGTAGAATGAGCACTTAGTTTCTCTAGCATTTGTGCATTTCTGCGCATTACCCCATGCGGTATACACACAAATTATTGTATTATTTGAAAGGTGGACAAAATTAGCTTTCTAATGATATAAAACAATATATCGTGAGACTTATGAGCTGTTTTGGGCGTCATTTTGAAGTTTTTAAACATTTTTTAACAATAATTCCACTCAAAGTACTCATTAATGTTTGATACTAAAATGTGGCTAAGAATCTGCTCTATCATTTCTATGTGATTTTGAACATATGAGGGGTATTGCGAAAATTTAATTGAATGTTGCCCTAACAATTCTTTATGATCTGCAGATGCGGCCAAAAGTTGAGAAATGCACAAATTCAGCTCTCATATATGTCATTTTTACAAAAAGAATCTATAAAGTGACACAAATTTAAATAATGGATAAACAAAGATCAGTTCATACACTAATAATACATGTACTTTTCATTTCAATGGGTAGAATTTTAGATGGACTATAGTGAGTCTAAAATGACATTTTGTTGGTGCCTAAAGATGCATTTCCACCAGCCTGGCTCGCTCTATTGTCATACCTAATACTAGGTGTGTATTTATGGCGTTAAATCAATTTTTAATGCAGGCATATGGCTAAGAGAGTCGCAGCATGACGGTATGGGTAACCAACCGATCCAAACGAGGGGTAGGGACCAGTGTAGCGGTGCCCTCCCACACTCTAAGTACCTATAAACTTCTCCCACCTGTGGCTTTCTTCGCCAACAAGTTGCAGAAAATACTATAGGACTCAGAGGTATGCCGTAACAAGAATCACAAATGGGGAATCTTAAAGAGACCCAGGGAATGAATCCCTAACGATGTAACTGGCTCCTGCCAAGCATCTCTCCGTTTCGCAACAGCGGCTTAATTAATATCTAAACAATAGAAGCATTGTTCTATTTATCATACCAAATACGACCGAAACTAAGCTGTAAAACTGTAATAACTTATCGAAAAGTTTCAAAAAACTTTTTATGTGAATGCTAACATGAACTAAACCAACTTATCAAGTTTGAAAGATACTAACCTGTTTGGTTTTGTAGTAAGTGTAGAAAAACTGCTGGAGCTGCTCAGAAGACATCCTCCTGCTGTGAGTTGATTATGCTAATTGCTGGACCCGGATGTGCTTCCTTCTCCCTGGGTTACGAGTAGCCAGAGGCGTAGTACCGAGGTAAAAATATATATATATTAATTCAACTCAGATTGTAAGTCTGCTATTATTAGAAAAAGCATTAGTTATACGAAAAAGGCCTATAGCTAAATCAAGAAGTATGAAGTGAAATATTAACGCCAATAAATCCATGATCGCCTGCATGTTCATCATGATATTCTGATAAGATGAACACAAAGTACTGTTCACTAGATAATGGTTTTATAGGACATAAGGCGCCATTGTCATACAATACAATTGGGAAATAACACGTGAAGTCACCACTACCATGAAATGCATTCCCTCCATATAGCAACAGCCAGTAGGCACACTGATACACCAACCAACAATAGGCCGCACCCACCCCACAACATGTACACCTACCAACCACAAATGGATACATTGTAGCAAAGTCTAAGACTATGTACTTTGCTACATGACTTATATCTGTAGACACAAGGTCATGATTCACATATTTAGAGGCAGCAACCAAAGAGAGAAATATATTAGTTTAAAGATACATGGGTTTGTTCCGTATGAGTCAGTTTAATATAAACAGTATTCATTGGATACAATGTTTAAATCAATTGATCAAACAGCGACCTGCTTTTTAATACGATGATGTAGTTGAATAAGACGGAATTCCATCAATACAATACGTGATATCTCTCATTGCTTTACAAAATAGGATGCCAATTAAAATATAAACTTTGTTAAAATAAATCAGTATATATTATCTATTTACAAGTTTCATGAGTGAGTCTCAGAGCAAATATAATTAACCTAAAACAGTGTCATTATGTGCCATACTAGTTAAATTAATTCAATGTCTCTGGGGGGTATTTAAACATCGCTGCTGTGATTATTTAAAGAGTTAGAAGTATATGCTGTTGCATTTAATGTATTTGTATATGATTTATACAGATTTATAAAGTGCTCACCGAATTTAATTCTTCGCTTGAAGCAAAGTGTCATTATTGCTCACTTTCATGAGACGGCTTAAAACCATTTTCTCTACGGTTCAAAATGATTAACCTCTTTTTTTTTCTCTTTGAAAAAAAGTAAATACACGATTCTTAACCAGCTATGCTCCGATTTCTTAGCGGGTTATTTGGAATTGCTTTTATCCTACTTTGTACTTTTCGGGACTTCAAACATCTACGTTGGGCTCATTATAGAATATGAATAAATATCTGACAAGATAGAACACCTATATAACACATGGAGGTGCCACTCGACCAAAGCAATTAAACCCTTCCAATGTTAACCATATACCACTTTAAACAGCGTCTTCAACATTTCCCCGTTCTACACACACACACAGACAGAATATAATTATCATGACCACTGGGTGAAAGTGTAACGCATGTTATTATCCCCGACAATAAACAGTATAGTCCATGTCTAGAAATCACTCGTAGCAATGCTCGGCTATGGTTGACTACACATGCGCTCAGTCACACGTGTAAAGTGGTACATATACATTACATATATAGATCACTTCAATACATAAAGTGATAAGTGAAATTATTTTTATGATTACCTGCAGGAATGTCCTTGTTGCTAAATCATATATGCCTGTCAAATCAGTCGCCGCCGTTAACCCCGCCAAGGGCGACGACGCCTTCATGTTTGCAGACACTATGCTCAATTTCAATAGTTTCTTTCCTTCCTTTAAACATTAAGAAAAAACTAAAATTTAAACTGATAATTTCTCGATTAACCAATACGTGTTTACTTTTCCAGCTATACGTTTTTATTTTCATTTTTTTTCGAATCAAAGAAAAAGAAGTCATTTTCATTTATTCCCCCAAAATTGGGTAATATTGATATTGATGAAAACAGAATATGGAAACGCGTTCATGAAAAAGGAGGAGGTCCGTTCATCGCCTGGAGACATTAAATCGTTGCAACCTCCCTATTGACGGAGACTAGCAGTTACCCAGTCACCAACGTGACTAAATCGTAACGTGCACGAATGGGAAATCATAAATTTAACAAGGGACTTGAAAACCAGTCTCCCAGTTCACAGGTACTCAAATACTGATTCAATTATACACCACTAGTAAATTAATAGTGTGCGACCTAAGCAGATCAAGAGCAACGTGGATTTACACATCTACAGCTATAATACAAACCTGACATGACATGAGTGTTGATGTTCACTATTCGTTTATAGTCACGTCTGTGCCTATCATGACTGCTACACCGTGACTGATCTGACGGGACTATCTGCTGTTTTCATCCTAAAGCTGAAACACCTGTCCACATCTGTCACATTCACCACTTCTAACTCACGACAGCATAAAGCCGTCCAGCCTCATCTACATGGACGATGTGCAAGGTCTTCTCTTCCTCACCCTCCACCATCTTTAGCGTTTCTTTATTCCAATCTTCATATATGTCTTCCATTTCTGTTTGTTGTTGCTTCTTTCTTGGCTCCTTTCTACCCTTTTGGTATCGGTTTGCATGTGGTCAGCTAGTTACCGGTTGTGAATCAGAAGGAAGGCAACACAATTCAAAGCGAAACATTGGGCTTTTGATTACTCTCATCATCGTAAACCTGCGCCATAATAAATAAATAACAACCATTTCCACGCTCACATTCACTTCGCAAAGAAACGTGATGCACGTATGCTCGCTAACTAACTCATGGACGATTGACTTGAGTGATGGAACTACAAAAGCACATGTACAAAAATATACAAATCACTTGACAACAGATTCAAACGTCAATATAGTTCATTTCTACCTACAATTAAGGATGGCACAATCACCAGGTCCCCAGTCCACCTATGTCGTACAAAAGACACATAACGCGAGAACTTCCTCTATCCCTGAACGTGTGTATATCCGTACACCATTCTCGCCATTATAAATAATAGGAAACATTGCATTCAAATCACGAGGACACTTGTAAGCGTTCAGCAGTCTGGTATTGGTTAAACTACACGTGGTGACACTGTCCACGCCTCCCACATCCGTCTATACTATCCACACCACTGAGGTTAATGTCACAAATAAAAAGAACTGAGTTAAAACTTGTCATCACCACGACGAACTGGCATTGTCTTCAGTCTATGGCTGCTTTGATAGGCGAGTTGCTTTTTGCCTTGGGTGTTGGTTTGCTGGTCAAGAAGACGTAGATGTTTAAGTGGTTCGCCAACTGTTGAACCTGGGAAGCGAAATGAGAATGGAGCAGTTAAGACGGCGAGTTCTTGTTGGTATGATGGTTTATGGAGCAGGTAAACAGGTTAGAAGTAGTGCTGTTCAACGATGCATGAATATTGCCGTGGGGGTGATAAAAATGGGAAATATTGCGCCTAGAGCGGGACTCGAACCCACATTTCTTTGCATTCCTGGCCAGTGTGCTAACCAGTACACCACCTAGGCTCCCTGATATCAGCATACTACCCATGCCTACCTGTCTATATGGCTCCTTGCCTGACAGGTCAGTGCAGACCACTACACTCGTCCCCCTGGAATTGTAAGTCTTTTAATGCTTACAATTACATACATACAGGCAATGCACTTACATATATACATACACAGGGTAGGTTCAACAACTATACAGCGCGTAGCTTGTACAGGATCATGGTCACAGCAACCAGTGCTGTGGGGGGTGGGGTGGGGGGGGTGATGAAAATGGGAAATATTGCGCCTAGAGCGGGACTCGAACCCACATCTCTTTGCATTCCGGGCCAGTGTGATAACCATTACACCACTTAGGCTCCCTGATATCAGCATACTACCCACGCCTACCTGTCTATGCGGCTCCTTGCCTGAGCGGACAGTGCAGACCACTACAATATTATATATATATATATTTAAATAGATTCATCACAAGAATAAAAAAATGTATGTATATACATATATATTACATATAGGTAATATATATATATTACATATATTGCTAGTCTTAGCACAAACAGTTAGCATTTCTAGAATACAAAGATAGAATCCATTAAGATATAATAAAGGAGTACACGCTAAACATCCTAAACATAAGTGAGTAGATCTCTAAGGTAAATTCTACTGAAACTTTCATGTATCAACCATATTTGCAGCCAATTAGTTGGCTACAAGACCAGCATATCGCCGCTGAAAAAAAACCCACAATTCAGCGGAACAAGTTTTTAGCAGTGTAGAGCTATGAGAACATACCACACAGAAGCCGTAATGAAGGTGGGCGCCGAAAATGATGAGAATGTAAGTCCACAGCAGGTAGCGCTCAAGCACTCCAAGAGGCAGGAACTGCACCGCCGTTACGATGGCCACGAGCGGCATGAAGAGCCAGTTGAGCAGCTCGCAGCGGGTGTTGCTCATGCCATTCACCAGCAGTCGACACTGTCAGAGACGGACAGCATCAAGGTTAAAGTAGCTGTCGTCCCAGCCTGTATTCGATGGTAATGTATTCATTCCAGACTGCCTGGTCAGATTGTTAGAGACCACGCCACCGGCACCATGACCTGATATCACACTCAGTCACATTATCTTTATACTAAGTTCAAGGAGAGACCCAGACTTGAGGTCAGGAATCACTCATTTTTCTTTCGAATGACAGACCCATGGAACAGTCTACCAGACCAAGTGGTTGAAGCACCAACGGTAGAAGCATTTGAGAGGAGGCTGGATAGGCATTGCACAGGACACCCACAATTCATTTTGACATAATGAGCTGGCATAAGAGGCCCAATCGGGCCTAGATCAGCCAGAAGAGGATCTGTACGTTAATCTGTAAGTTAATAACCAGTGCTTGCCCTATGCTAGTAATGCAGAGCACCAGGCTAGGTAGTGACAAGTATCAATTCTGTAAGTCATTGGTTTGACCTTAGTGTTAACCACAATGGCACCTAATCAGAAGAAATTCTGCTATCATCAATATATCAATAGGTAAATCAATAAAGCTATGGTATTTAGCAATGTGCCAACAGTCCCTTGGTGTTTTAAAAACAATTCAGTTAAATGGTATGACATAGTAAATGGCCTTTATTGTCGCCATGGAAGGGGCGTACGCACACACACATTACATACATATATATATTATACATACATTAGATCCATCCATCCATACATACGACACTGTAGACTACAAAAAGGTGGCAAAATACTCACGGCTATATTTGAGAAGACAGTACCAGAAGCCATGAAGAAGAGACGTGGTTCTTTGAAGAGAATGCCATATGGGGAGATCTTGGCCCAGTATATGAAGAGTGCAAATAGCACAGTTGAACCAACCAGAGGCCGCAAGCTTTCATACAGCGACAGCATCTTACCCGTCTGGTGTCGGTACGACCTGAAAGAGTGTCCAAATAGTTACTCTTTCTACTGCTACCATTCTTTATAGTGGTATGTGGTTAAACAAGTTTCATAACACCGATATATTGGCACAGAACCATGCCCCCTTACTCCCACCGCACTCTGAGCAACTCAGTCTAACAATGACAAATACCTAGTCACCCGGCGGAGCGGGTAGAGGGCAAACAGAGGAAAAAGAGGAATTAGATAATGCCAGGGTTCCTTTAATAAATATATACTAGGTTGATTGGTATATTCTATTATACCTAATATAGCTTGAAGTAACCGTTGTATTAATAGGTTATCCATGAAGAAATTTGATGTGAAAACAATTAAATTAATAAATAGTGACATCTGGTTTGAGGCTAACTGTAAGAAGTAATATTTCAAATATTTGTAAAATCATCTCGTTCAGACTAAAAATAACTTTTATGACAGAATGGTAAGCAAAGTCGCTAAACTACATACAACATTGTTTAATACTTACAAGTACACGTTCCACAGAGAAACAGGTACAGACATGAGTAAAACTCCAACTGAAAAAAAGCCAAACATATATTTTATAATAAGGACACATGTTACCCGCATGTCATTTCACTTAATATATATTCTCAATACTTTTATTTTGTATGCTAAACTTGTACTGCATCCTCATGATGTCAGGGATGAAAGGGGTCTCCCGGAAAAAAACCGGAAATGCTGATATTCTCCCATAGGTTTAGCATTGTCAGGGATTCGTGGAAAATTCCCGGAAGTCGGGTTTATTACATATATGTTTAAAGCACATATTAGTAGTATACGCTGATAGTGCTGCGCCGTTTGAAGCACGTATTAGTAGTATACGCTGATAGTGCTGTGGTGTCTGCATCCCATAGTGCTGCGGCATTGGAACAACGTATTAGTATGCACTTAGAGCCACAGGAAAAATCCCGGAAAACCGCGAAATCGCGGAGATCTTTCATCCCTGTGATGTTAATATGCTCCTAGCTATTAAACTTAACTACATAACTTCCCTTTTTTTTTAATGTTCGATATGTACCTTTCAACCAGTCATATTTGGATAACTTAACGGAAGGTTGGGAGGATCATGTCTTACACCACAGATAAGTTCGCTTAACTAATCTATTTTAGTTCAGGCTATAGACTATTTTAACCTAGGGATATATTTACACAATGAGCCTATTAAGCCATAGATTCAGGATATTTAACTTGAACTTTTGCTATTCTTATTTCATTTTCTCAATGGGAACACATCAAATTTAATGTAACGGTAGTCAAAGATTACATTAATGTGTTTATATATAAAAAAGAAACTGTTTTATTTTTCTTAAAAGGGAAATAAAAGTGAATTATTGGAATGCACATGTATGCATGAATACTGTCACAGCACTGATATATTGGTAGATAACCTTCGAATTCAATGCCCCCTTACCCCCACCGCACTCTCAGCACTAAATCTATTTTTCCAGATATATCAGTAAATATCTTGGCTATAAATATTTCAGTACAATGTTAGTGTTTACTCAACCAGAACTACATAAATAGTATTGAGAAAATTAGAGCGTAAAAATTAATATATAATTACCCTGCATTAAAATCTCGCAGGCCTCCCCTGAGGTCTTGTCAGTGAATGGCACCATGAACTTCCACATGGTGTAGTCGCCAATGGAACTGGCGAAAAAGACTAATGTAACAGACTGAAAAGAACGAAACAATTCCGTGTTTATCAAGTAAACTATCACAGGTACATTGTCAAGAATTTCACACACCAATGAATACAATCGGTGTGCTGACATTCATATGAAAATGAGAAACTTGAAAATCTATAACTGCTCAAACGCCATTCTCAAATATAAGGATACAAAAATACAACAATAATATAATGTTACGAATGGGACAGTGCCCCTTAGGATATGCTCGAGAGGAATCTAGCTTTACTAAAAGCGAGTGGGGGGGGGGGGGGGTGGGGGGGGAAGGGAAAGGGGAAAGGAAAGGAGAAGGGAGGAGAGGGAGGGGAGGGGGGGGGGGGACAAAGGAAGGGGGTGGGGAGAACTCAAGCTCTACGGATACTTACGATTTGACTTATGTCGTAACCCCAGGGTAGGTAGAGTACACCTGTGTTGTATTTTTCCCAGTGCGACACAATGAATGAGAGGTGCACGCAGATCATGGTGAAGTAGGCACGGTCCACGTCCACACTGTAGTCCCCCCGGCCGAACACCGAGTACAGACCGAGCGGCAGCAGCAGCGTCGCCCAGCTGTCCAGGCCGTGGTCGAACATCTCGCCGAGCGGCCCGCTCGTGCCCGTGCGCCGGGCCTGCTTCCCATCTGTGCCATCTGGGTGTGCACACAAATGGCACACAAAAGACACCCAGCCATTATAAAGGCGCGAACCATTACAGCCTATTCTCTGGACGCCGCCCATCACACATGTCAAGGATTCCAGAATGTCAATATACAGAAGTCCCATACAAGCACACCATAACAAACAAATGGGCTAAACATTAATGACCGGGCGTTGTCCGATGACTTATTCAGAAAAATATATTCATTTACATAGCTACCAACATTTGAAAATGAGAAAGATTTTCGCGTGAATCGCGGACTATGACCATTATATATATATATATATCTCAATAAGCATTTAGGCACTTGCATATGTATATATATAGTATAGTTATATGAATCTTACCTGGTACAGATGATGGATAACTGTTCTTTTCCCAAGGTACTAGCCTCGGATAGTCGCGGGCTAGGGAGAAGGAAGCACATCCGGGTCAAACAATCTTTTACATACTTAACAGGATAAAAAAATGATCTCAAAATTCTATGGATACTAATATGTTTTCGTTTCGGCACAAGCCAACATCATAGTCGTGGTAAGGTAGGGTGGGCGGGCCCTAGCCCACGACTATCCGAGGCTAGTAGCTTGAGAAAACAACAGTTATCCATCATCTGTACCAGGTAAGATTTGTATAACTATACTATTTTACCTTGGTACTACACCTCTGGCTACTCGTAGCCCAGGGAGAACTTGACGTAATCTCATTTTTGATCTTTTTTTAATAGTTATTCCATAAACATATAATGTTTTGGTACGAAATTGAATTTTTGTGTTTCTCACCTGTCTTTAGTTGGTGAGTAGGCGAGTCGCCAGGCCGCCTGACCATTCTAGCCGTTTGTTATAATATTTTGCAAATGATCTATCTGTCTTCCAGCCCACGTGCGCCAGGAATATCTTCACTGAGATTCCTAATTGTCTTGCTTTAGAGACCATGGCACCCCACGTTGAGTGGGATGCCTAGCATCCAGTATTAACGCCTGCCTCCTTAAGCACCTTGATGGTCCATCTTGCGAGTGTGTTAATAAAGCTTATTAAAAGCTGTCTGGAATTCCTTATTCCCCGTGACTTGGATATATATGCCCTCATGTCTAAATCATAGTTCCTTCATTGATAAATGTTTATTACTAGGCCATGACTTGAAAAGCTTAAATACTACTGACACATCCCAGAACCTATTATATTTGGGTTTGGGTGGGTTTCTCTCGTACACTCCTGATAAACCAGTGCACTACCTGATTCTTTCCAATCGTTTTTCCATCTACCCTTGGTAGAATAATTGAAAGTGCACATCGCGCTGCATTAATTGCAGCGAATCCTAAGCCTTCATCTTCTAACTTCTTAGAAATCTAACAATCTGAGCTATTGTAGGCCTTAATGGTTTGACCCCTTTAAGCAAACAGTGAAGTCCCAATCTTTTTAAGTAACTTATATATAATTTCACTGTCCCTTTTCTCCAGGTGTTTGAAATGAGTCTCTCTTGTGTAATTTTGTCCACACCATATTGTACCAAATCCTTCTTTAGGAAAGGAATGCCAAAAGGGGGTCATTGACCCGTCTCTGTGGATTGTTAGCGGTCCCTTGATGTTCCAGGTTGTCCTTCCCTCGTGGAAACCTGAGCCTGTCTTTCGCTCCTAGTGTGACTGCTGATAGCCATGGTTGTGTATCCCACTCTGGTACTATCAGTACTGCGTGTGAGTGATCCATCCTGATCTTCCTGGCCACTCTGCTGATAATTTTTTGTTTGTTTGTTGTTGTTTTTCGTCCTAGCAACATCTAAGGTCATATCAGGATTGGTACCGACTTGTGACAGTGCACACTCATGGTGACTTTATAGTGCTGCCCCACTGGAAGACCAGGTCATCAGCACCATGACCTGATATCCCACTCAGTCACTGAGCCAACCAGTTCTTGCCCTGTCCTATTAATGCTGAGCGCCAGGCTAGGAAGCGACAAGTATCAATTTTTAAGTCATTGGTTTGACTCGACCTGATCTTCCTGGCCACTCTGCTGATAATGCTGAATATTCAATCAAATTTATTATTCCAAATCAGAGAGAATGCATCCACTCACCAGGCTTCTGGCTCTGGATGCCACAACACATATTTGGGTATGTTTTTGTTGTTTTGTGATGTGAACTTCGGGCTTGCCCCAATTGTTACAAATGTAATCGAAAATATTGTGACTTAATGACCATTCTAAATTATAATGAAAATGTCTACTTTTTCTGTCAGCCAAAGTATTCTGACTGCCTGGAATATATGCTGCTGTTAGCTATATATTGTGTTCCTCTGTCCAGTCCCAAATTAGTTTGGCTATATGGTTACATGGTTTGGAACGAGTCCCTCCCATATTACTTATGTATGCCATAGCTGTCGTATTATCTGTTAATACCCGTACATGATTTTTGGGTAGGTGCACTAGACTATGTAAACCTAAATAAATTGCTCTAAGCTCATTTATGTGATCGGAGATTTCATCTTCCATCCAACGACCCCCGGTTGCATGTTGGTCTCTATGAGCCCCCCCCCCCCCCCCCATCCTTCTAGTGACGCATCAGTTGTAACCGTCATGTTGGGTTCTCCCATTCTAATGGAGTTAGGTGAATAAAGCTCCTCATTCCAACAAAACCTAAGGTACTTCCGATCTGGTTTAAAAATTGGCACTGTATAGTGTGCATCGCTGAGATCCACATTGGCTAGCCAGGAGTCTTGCGTTACCAAGTCTCTAGCTGTCTCTAGGGAAAACATTTTGAAATGTTGATACTTGACTAATTTGTTTAACCTTGTTAAGTCCAAAATAAGCATGATATCGACATTTGGTTTGGGGTCTCATAAAAATATTTTAGATGAATTCCCCAGCCACATGAAGTGCTGGCTCTATAATGCCCTTTCACTAAATTTAAGGACTTGATCATTCAAAGCCTTCCGTTCTAAATAATCAAAGCGATAAGGAAGGAGTATGCCTTTTTGTTTGCTTGTTGTTTTACGTCCTAGCAACATCTAAAGGTCATATCAGGATGGGTACCGACTTGTGACATTGCGCACTCATGGCAACTTTATAGTGCTGACCTGATATCCCAGTCAGTCACATTATCCTGACACTGAGCCAACCAGGCCTTTCCCTATCCTAATAATGCCAAGCGCCAGGGTAGGAAATGACAAGTATAAATTTTTACGTCATTGGTTTGACTCGACCAGGGTTCGAACCCACAATCTCCCAACACGGGAGACAGACATCCCGTCTGGCATATGCCTTTTTGTATAAGCTCTTCTGTATTCTAACTCCCTTGACTAGGCTAAGGATAGTTAAATTGTTGGTAATGTTGTTCCATTCCGATTGATTGATTGATTGGTGGTTTCTTTACGCTGTGTCGGCAGCATAGGCCATATTCACAGTGATAGGCAATTATTGATGTTACCAGCCTTAAACTCGCTTACTGGGGTCTGCGTTTCTGCCTCTATGTGTTCCCTAGGCGGGGGAACGGCTTCTGGGCATTGAAGTCCCTCTTGAAGGGTATGTTGCCCTCGGTCCACCCGAACGACTGCCTTTGGCCCCCTTCTCCTGGCCGGATAGCCGTAGATGGTGCCTTATTTGCCCACCAGCTCAGTTTCTGAATCCAAGTTTGTTGATGAAGAGTTGGACGAAGAGTCCGAAGAAGAAATCTTGCTTTTCTTGGCCTACTTCTTTGGTTTCATCACCAGCAGCTTCTTTTTGCGTGCCCTGCTGAAGTCACCCCCCCCCCCCCTCGGACGAGCCTGCGTTCTTCTTCTTATGCTTGCCCTTATGAAACAGGTAGATGAAACAGGTAGCACCACCTCTTCCTGGGACTCTTCATCGGACGAGTCCGGGGAGTCGGAAAAATCCTCCCAATCGGAGTCCTCCGACAGTACTGGCTGCTTCTTCTTAGCAGCATGTGTCTTAGCGGGGAGCAGCTCCTCCAGCTTAAGCTGTATCAGCCGCACGACCCGTTCATCTAGGTCAGTTGGGCCAGGCTCCGAGACCCCCGCCTCCTCAGAATCTCTTTGTTTTGGCGACCTTTGGACCCTTAACTGTGGTGACGGGTCTCCGTCTTCGCTGAGCACATGAGGTGCATCCACCTTAATCTGCTTCGTAGCCAACCCAATGATGAGAAAACTGAAGTTTTAGTCATCTCCACTCCCTATTTCACTGATAGGCTAGATGAAACCCATCTCAGAATTGGTGATGCTAGTGTTCAAGCTAGTGAGTCAGCCCGTAACCTTGGTGTGATCTTTGACAATACTCTTGATGTCTAATCACATGAGGACGGTGTGTAGGGCATCATTTATGCAACTGAGACATCTCAGATCCATCAAGGAGGCCCTGACACGTGACTCGTTAGAGAAGGTTACTCATGCTTTCATTGGTTCATGCCTGGATTATTGTAATGCTCTCTTGTATGGTCTGCCGCTGTCAAGTATCTCAAAACTGCAACTACACAGAATGCGGCTGCCAGGTTGTTGACGGGTTAAAAGAAATTTGATCACATCACGTCTGTGCTGAAATCATTACACTGGCTCCCTGTGGAGAAGAGAATTGATTTCAAGGTGCTTCTTCTTGTATATCGTGCCTTGCATGATCAAGCTCCAGAATATATGAGAGATATGCTCCAGGAGAGAACAAATGTTCGAATACTGCGCTCCACAGTCTCCAGCCAGTTAGGTCCAAAGACACACTTGTTTAAATCTGGTTTTAACTAGGTGAAATATTTTCCTGTACATTTGTTTGTTATGTAAAGCGCCTGAGAACAGCTTGCTGGATCGGGTGCTATATAAATGTTTTATTATTATTATTATAGCTGGGAGTTTGTAAGAAACCGAAAACCAAAAGGTTAGGAATCTTTCACAGTGAATCATGACACTGGCAAAACATAATATTATTACCAGTTCTGCCTAGTGGTGTTAAATCCGTATTTAACCCTTTCAGACTCACATTTTCTGCATCAAAATAATGCCTAGGTGATGTATTTATTTCAGGGAACAATAATATTTCATCTCCGAGGTGGGGAAATGTTAAAAAAACGTCATGAGAATAAGATAAAGACCCAATACATTATACATTTTCTGAAAGCTGGAACAATTTCCTATCCAGCCATGTATATTCTATTATGATATTCACGAACAGGCTAATGCAAGGTACTATGGAAAACGAGTAAAAAATATGAAAATTAAAATCGGTGTGAATACAAATATTAAAATGATTGTAAAAAAAAATGTCTTCCATATATTTAAATAAAAATACTGTTTTCACAAGCCAGAATATCACCTTAGAAGAGTCAACAAGTTTCATGGCTAAATCTAATGTGGCTTATTATCTACGACCATATATGTGCACTAGCGACAATAAGAAAAAACGTCAGAAAAAAAATCAGTTACCACTAGGAGTACACTAAAAGTCATTCACTGAATGGTAAAATGTTATAAGCTTTTACCCAACTACCTAAGTGTAGAATATAATACATACAATATACATTTACACCAGTATTGCAGAAATGATAAAGAAAATATATATAATGTTATCACAATTACACACGAAAATCATGTTCATCAACAAATATCTTAGACTAACAGTTATTTTAGTGAGTTCAGACATTTCACTGATAGTTATTTCCTCTCGCCGACACAAGTCAGTGTCTCTGCTTCCTAGCTGGAGCTGCTCCAGCTTTGACCGGATCGTCGTATCCGTAGTCTACCATGTAATGGTAACGATGGTAGCATGGATAGGGGCACATGCGAACTTTGCACACTGCACAAGCAAAGACAGTGTCTACCCTATTCTTGTGCACAATACACTTAGAACTAGTGTTGAGTTTCTCTGGTGCATGGTCAAGCTGTCGATTGAATCGAGCTTTGGCAGGTGGTGGAACACTTGATGGACGACCACGCTTCTTCAGAAACGATCGCCCAGCAATCAAGCCATCGATCAATTTCAACATGAACTGCTGTTGCGACTGCTTGTCTGTAGGATGCAGTTCTCTGCTCAGCAGGTATGCTTGTGATGCAGACAGATGCAGGATATGGAAGAATATCTGCAGATACCATGTCAACGATTTCATGTGGCGGCGGTATGTCGAGACACGTTGGTCGGACAGATCAACACCGCCAATAAACTTGTTGTAGAGGCCGATGGCTTCTGGCCTGCTGATAGTCAGCTCTGCGGCACCATGCTTCTCTCGTCGGTTCACTCTACCATCTCCCAACACATCAGGCACATTGCACAAAAGGTTCACAACACGAGTGTCTTTCCAGGTGACAGCCAGCATATGCTCCTTCATGCGCTTGATACTCTCGCTTCAAAGTCTTTACCTCAGCACATGTCTTCTTCATATCTGCTGGAAGACCCACTCTGTTTGCGTTGACAGTTCTACATGACAGAGTTCGCTTTGCTGTCAACTTGCCCATCAACTCGACACTAGTGTAGTAGTTGTCCATGAACAGACAGTGTCCCTTGTTCAGGTGGTGCTTGCAGACATCCAGCACCGTCTGTGTGGTCTTTCCTACACCAGTGTCCTCTCTCTTCCCAGCGTAGGGCAAGATGTTCAAGACATAGCCAGTCTTGGCCTCAGCTAGTGTGAACAACTTGATCCCCCATTTCACTGGCTTGATCTTGATGTACTGCTTGATGCTGAGTCGCCCCTTGAATTTCAGCATCGTTTTCATCGATGGACAGCTCTCTCCGAGGGATGTAGACGGTGCGATAGCGCTTGTTGACATAATCCAACAAACCCTGCACTTTCCAAAGTTTTTTAGACTTGTCTACAGAGTTATCTTCATTATCAGTGAAGTGGATGTACCGCATTATCTGGCAGAAGTGCTGGCGAGTCATCGTTTGACCGAATCCAGGTGTCTGAGTCAGCCAGTGTGTTGACCAGTAGTTGGGAATTCGACCTTTCTTTGGTACAAGCCCCAACCACGTTTTCAGTTCAGGCACAACGATGTCTTGCCATTCCATAAGTTTATCACCCTTCTGTAGCTTGTCTCTGCACTGGACAGCATACCTGTTTGTTTCGTCCACTATGTCATGCAACAGGTAGTCAGTGAAGAACAGTGCAAACAGCTCCTCCGCCGAGATGTCAACACAACGATCTCTGTAAACTACACCAACCCGAGCTGAATCGACGAACCTAATGTCAGTTGGGTTGACAAGTTCACGGGTCCACTGGTTTGATGGTCGTTGTCCAAGTAGAGTCTCAGACGAATCTGAACTAGTCCCAGTAGCAATACTGTCATTGTCAGAGTTGTCACCGTCGTCGTCGCCATCCGAAGTTTCAAAATCGCTAATCTCGATTTCGTCATCACTTCCCCTGGTGAATGTTGGATCACGGGCACAGTGCTCACTTTGCCGAATTTCACTGTCATCAAAACCTTCAAAACTTTCATCACTATCACTTTGAAATGCTTCCAAAAACGATTCATCGGCACCGCTACTTGCTCCAACCATACTTCGTCGAAACGCCGCTTGAAGACTGTCGCGAAAAACTTGACAATTTTGTGAAAGGCCGGGTGAATATTCGATAAACACTCGCAAAATGTAAACTGTAAACCAACATGGCCGACATAAGCTGATTGCGCATGCGTTAGTTTATTAGGTCACGGAAGAAAACGTAGTTTGCGATGCTGATTGGTCAATATATATGGATGGGAATCTACTGTACGGATAATCCCGTACTGAAGTCGCAACGACATTTCATTTTCGTACGGATTATTCCGTACGAAAGTCGGAAATGGTTAAACTGTTTTTAACACAGGCATGTGGTTAATTTTGTCAGTCGTAGGTAACCAGTATGGATAACCAACCAAAACCAAATGAGGGGTAGGGACCAGTGTAGTGGTAGCCTCCCACACTCTCTGTCCAATAAACTTCTCCCACCTGTTGCTTTTGTGGCCAACAAGTTGGAGAAAGTTCTATGGGACTCGGAGGTACGCCTAAACAATATTGGGGAATCTTAAAGAAACCCAGGAATAAATCCTAGCGATGTAAATGGCTCCTGCCAAACATCTCTCCGTTCGGCATTACAAAGAACAATGGAAGTATTGTTCTAATGATGTTACAACACATCGGAATTATCCTGTAAATCTGTAATAAATTTTTTGTTAAACTTGATGTATGTGAATGCTAGCATGAACTAAACCAAAGTATCCTTTCAAAAATGATACTAACCTGTTTGGTTTAGTAGTTATTTAGAAAAACTGCCGGAGCTACTCAACAAACGTCCTCCCGTTGTGAGTAGAATATGCTAATTGCTGGACCCCCCCTTTTTTTTTTTAGCTCTATTTATACTGTCCATAGCATATAAGCCCGGGTATCCAGACTTGTTTTCAATGTTGGCCAGTTGTAGTGTTGGTGTTATCTTATCACACAGTAGCTGCTGATAAGTTATTTGATTGCCTGCATTTCAGTAGCAGATAGATAATTGGTTGGTATGGTTAGTAGCCTATGTTAGTTTTTGGGGATTTTCTTGGCATATATATATGTATTTTATTTTGTTCTACTGTTATACTAGACTAGCCTACTCCTATTTACATATCATAGGCTTGTACGTAGCTGTGTGGTGTGTTATCTGGCTACTATTGGGCGTTCTTCTTGTGGGCCGTGACATATCACATGCCCCTTTGCAGTGCAGCTTAGTGGGGGTTTCCTAGCCTAGTTTGTGCAGATATTTTGTAAGTTTTTAGATCACTAATTTGTCGTTCCTTTACCGTTTGGGCATTCCACACCTTGGCAGCCATTTCCAGCATGCTTCTCTCATGACCTTTTATTTGGCTTCTGGTCTGATGTGCTTCCTTCTCCCTGGGCTACGAGTAGCCAGAGGCGTAGTACCGAGGTAAAATTAATAATATATATACACACATATATATATATTATAAATATATTTATTATATATATATATGTGTGGAAAAATACGGATTTTCTCTAATGTTTCAGAGTACAGGTGCAATAGCGTAATGAAAAGCAGAAAATCGTAATGATTCTGCAGAAATCGTAATGGTTGGCAGCTCTGCATTTGTATATTGGTCTTTCTCCTACTCGCACGCTCCCTAACCTTTGAGGTTTTGTCTTTGCTTTTTAAAAGTGAGAAACCATTAAATACTGACTTGCTGCAGACAACCACAGAAAAGAAATAAATAAATAAAGAACAGAAGAAATGCAGACAGAAAGGCAAATGAATAAATAAATAAATAAATACAGACAGAAACTATCCAGAGAAATACCTACATTGTCCCCGAGGTGGTATAATAGACGTAAATAGGTATTTGTTCGTAACTATATTGTTACCGTTCTTACCTAATGTGTGGGCAGCAAATATGCAAACGGCCGACACGAACCACACCCAGCGTGGAATAGGCGGGTAGTTGGGGTAGGTATCGGCGGCCGCGTAGAAGTGGAAATCATAGTAGCTCATGAGTACCACGTGTAGCACCAGGAACATGAACCCGCCCAGGGTCAGCACATTCGGGGCCACCCATTTCGGGTAGAACTGGAGACAAGTCAATTTAACTACGCTTTACTTATATTCGACTGCAAACAGTGTACATACACTTTCAGAATGGCTAGCAATGCACGAATTAGCCATAGCACATTTTGGTAAGCCACCAATTAAATTTTCTTTTTGTTGTTCTTGGTTTATCAGACAATAATAAATCAGGAATGAAACAAGTGTATATGTCGTGCAACAGTGGCGTTGTCTGAGTAAAGGTTAATATTACTTCATGATTCGAGAAATGGAGTAGTAGTAAATGCATTTAATTACCAGGAAGATATTGCGTTTGGTTTTAATTATTGTAATTAAAATAATAAATGGCAAGAAAATATTGTTCTACGGTTCAACGTAATGACCACACAACCTAGTAGTCGGAGAAAGCATAGAAAAATAAAAATCTTCCTTTTCTAAATTCTAGTTATAATGTCACTAGTATTGCTGGCTGTATGGTTATGTACTTAAATTGCAATCAAATCCTTACTTGAACACACCAGTTCCAGAAAGGGTGTGTTATATAGTTGCTGACGGGGCTGGTATCAATGGCATTATACTGAAACGAAGAGCCGAAAACACTATGGAGTATCATTTCTAAAATTAGTACACTTGAACAAAATCTCGATTCAGAGGGTGGGGGTGGGGGGGGGGGGGGGTGTAGGCAGTGTTTTCAGTTTTAACCGATTGCAGATCGATAGAAATAGAATCAATATTATGAGTACGTGATTGTTATTTTATGTGATAACAAAAGTCTTCCATTGAAAGCAAAGAATATTTAGACAAACATAGTGCATACTAGTCTCCTCGGTCGACTTCTCACTACATAGTGCACATACATTCTATCAGTGCCTTGTAGTATATGCTCATAATTTCTTTTCTTAAATGCAGCTACACTTCAGTTCATTTAGAAATTTCTATTAAATTAGACCTGCAAAATATGTATATCGCGCATCTCAAAAGTGAAGTAGGTCTATAGATTGCACCAGAAATGCATGACCGACAAAGAAGTAGATTAATTTATTGCTGATATGTAAAACCAACACCAATCAATGTTTCTTTGCCAGTAATCAAATAAGGACAAGGAAGCAGAAAAGAAAAGAAAATAACCATTGATGCAAATAAATCCAAAACAGTGCTCTTCTCACATAAGTCAATGCCGGAAATAAATCTACACTGCAAGCTAGGAAACCAAATATTAGAAAATATAAATCACTACAAATACCTAGGCCTAGAGCTGGACAGCCAGCTAAACCTATGTATAACAAAAATAATCCAAAAAATTAACCACAAACTGTGGCTATTTGCAAAACTAAGAAACTATATGACGCAAGAAATGTCAATAAAAATCTTCAACGGTATGGTGCTCCCCTACTTCGACTATGGGGATGTAATTTATATGGGGGCTAAAAAAGAATTACTAAAAGAACTGCAAAATAGAGCCCTAAAGACCTGCCTCAAAATAGACAAACTGCACCCCACCTATGACATACACAAAAGAACTAAAGTAATGTTATTAGAAAACAGAAGAATAATCCATCTAAAAACCCTAGCGTATGGATATAGTCGAGACAATAAACATCTAATCCAACCACTAAGGAACACCAGAGCAAACAATGCACCACTACTAAGGCAGACCAGAAGCCAAATCAAAGTTCATGAAAGAAGCCCACTGGAAATGGCTGCCAAAGTATGGAATGCACAAACGGTAAAGGAACGACAAATTCCTGACCTAAAAACATACAAAAAATATCTGTGCAAAATAAAACCAGGAAACCCCCCTCTAAGCTGTTCCACAATGGGGCATGTGATATGTCACGGCCCACCAGCTGGACAGCTATGAGAGATCCAAACATAAACCAACTACCTATTACATACAAGCCTATAATATATAAATAAGAGTAGGCTAGTCTAGAATTAAGTGTAGGAAAAAATAAAAAGAGGAAGACTCTTACAAGAAAATCCAAAAAAACTAACATAGATTGCTAATCACAAACCAAAATCTTAAGAAACACAGACCGATAACCGCCCATCATTGAAAACAAGCTCGATCATCCGAGCTGATATGCTATGGACAGCATAAACATCCCATAAAAGGGAGAAAAAAAAGAAGGTAGTCAGACTTATGGTATCAGAAAACCTTAGACGTTCTGAAATTAGATAACCGAACAAAATATGTATAATAAGAAGAGAAAAGAAATATCTAAGTATGCCCAGTGCAAACACATGTAGATTTGTTGGTTTATTTTCACTGTTTTGAGCATTCTGGCTTCAGAAGTTGTTGTTAAAGTGCTGTAAGTAAAAACATTGGATGTAAACTCCTGAGAACTGCTCGCATCGGCCATTGTTACACTGCGTTTAGCACTACCACTTTTTTACTTTGGCTTCAAAGTTTGTTTGCAAAGTGCTTGTATCGGAACTGCTCGGAAGTGCTCACATTTGTTTTAGTTCACCACCCAGCTATCTACATTGAGCACTAGCAGTATGGCTTCAAAGGGTGTTGCTAAAGTGCCGTATGTTGACACATGGGATGCGCTGTCAAAGAAGGGGTATTTTGATCAAATACGATTTGTTGACAATGTGAATCCGTATTCTTTGCCAAATTCTGCCTGGACCAAAAAGGTAGCATGCTTTCCAGCTGTGTCGAACACAGACATAGTCAATTACTTGATCTTCAACAAATCACAATATTCGATGGAGGATATGAAGGCTTGGAAGAGTCTAGAAGCCTACAATCAGCTGACATCTGGGTGGATAAGCGATGTAGCAGTGTTTGTGAAAAATGGCTACCACTTCGTATGAGGAAAAGTAACTACAGTACATATCTAACTTAAGATACTGGTGCACTTATTAAACATGGTGTGCTCATCTAAATTAATTTTTGCCTTGAAATATCTCAAAGGTTAGTTATTTAAAATAAAGTTACTTTAACCTAATGTGAAGTAGCTCATAGCAATCAACCCATGTTTATCTCAAACACTGACAGAACCTAAAGCCCACCGGACTGCAACTTTAAAGCTGCATAGTCCGATGAAGCATCAAATTTTCAAAATCAAAATAATCATCTGGATTTGATTCTACATATCTAACTTAGATACTGGTGTACTTATTAAACATTTATCACCACATAGAGGGGAATACTGAGGCAATTTAATAGAACCTCGTACTACAAAAGTCTATGGTGTCAGAGTTTTGGTGCTTGCCAAAATTAATTTGGCATGTTTGCACTTCAAATATCTCAAAAGTTACCCATTTAAAACATAAGCTACTTCAAAGTAAAACAAGGTACATTATAACGATCAATCTAATGTATTTATCTCAGAAAATGACAAAAACCCAAAACCATCGGACTATGCAACTTTAAATGAGTAAATCATATTCCTTAGTTACGTAGCAGTATTATTGGTGCATTAAAAATTAACTATGTTACGGCTATGATTAATATAAAATAACCATATTAAATACGGGAGTATGTACAACCTTGATGTTAAATTTTATTTTTGGTATGTATAACGTTATATGTACATCATGCTACAATTTTACAATTTGTTTGACAGGTCCTTCATTCACAGAAACTTTGTGAGAAGCCACTGCAACCGTGGATTATCGCAGACAAAGCTGGGACTGTCTGCACTGCCCACTGTGACTGTATGGCTGGGTTGGGCGAGGCCTGCACCCACATTGCTACATTCCTCTTTGCAGTAGATACTACTGTAAAGATCTGTGACAGCAAGACTGTGACACAAGAGCCAGCATATTGGCTGCTATCAGCACCTCGGAAAGAGATCAAGTACAGAGAGGTGGGTGAGGTGGATGAGGTGGATTTCACATCAGCATCAACCCCAAAAACCCAACTAGATGAAGCCATTGCCAGTGGGTCACCGGTCTCTCTGCGGGTTCGTCAGCCAAAGAACATGGAAAACCTAAGTCCAGATGAGCTCGACAAATTTTTCTGTGGACTGAGCCTGGGGACACAAAGTCTGTTGTGCTGTCCCTTGTGGCACCATACAGTGATAGGTTTGGTCCCAAGCAGGCTCAGGTCGCATTTCCGGGACTCGTTTTGGACTTGTATAAAGAGCCATTCCATGTCATCATGGATCATTGTTCATCCATTACGGTGGCAGTCATACCTCAAGAAGTGGAAGCAGTGGAGATGGCGACAAGGGCTCAAGCCAACTCATGCTTGTGGCCTATGGTGATTACTGTGGGAAAGGCAGCCTTGAGGTTATGTGTCCTTATGGTGTTGTTGTTGTTTTACGTCCTAGCAACATCTAAGGTCATATCAGCCCCTATGGTGTACAGGATGAGGTACTTATGGAGGTGACAGAAGGCACCACATGCTTGACAAATAGTGCAGATGCCAACCTTCACTTGAAAAAGTGCAGTGTCAATTATTTGTGTGCAGACACAATTATGGTGACTTTGTTGTGTGGACCCAGAAGTCCCTTCACTGAGCGCATCTACAAAGATGATGCGTTCATGGAGGAAATATTACCGAAGGCCCGACATTTCTTTAGAGTAGGTGTGTTGCCGGAACTGATGGCTAAATGCTACACATGGCCACCCCTAGTTGGCTGTGCTGTGGAGGTGGCTACAGCTAACAATGAGGAGGCTGCAGAAGCAGTGTGTTGTTGCTGCCGAAAGGAGGAGTTTGGCGAGGTGGTGGCCTGTCATAGTAAAGGCTGCCAGTATGAGTGGTTCCACTACATTTGTGTCGGCATACTTTCTGAACCAAAGGGGAAGTGGTTTTGCCCTGAATACCGAAAGACAAACCGAAAGCGCGAATGCAAAAAAGGTGAAATCAAGAGTGACATATATAAACATAGAATATTAAATGTTTGAAAATTATATTTGTTAAATAAAATTGCTTGCAAATACATATAGACAATATATATATATATTTTTTTAACTATTTTGCTGTATTGCTTTATAATGCATCAACAATTAATAATGTCAAGTAAATACCAATATATATATATATCAGTCAGTCTCACGAAAATGGGGCAATTGGTGGTTTATTTAAGATGTCGGCGTCGCAATTCTTAAAGTGTAGTGCATTTCTATGTTTTATATTAAATTATCCTAGAACCAAATAAGGTTGTTGTATTTTCTCTAACTTTACATTCAGGATAAATTTAAGGATGTTACAACACCTCTGTCAATGCTAAACTATAAGTATGCCGATCGACGCCGACATCCAATGATCGACGCCGACAACTTTAATAGATGTCGGTGTCGCAATTCTTAAAGTGTTGGGCATTTCTTTGTTTTATATTAAATTATCCTAGAAACAAATAAGGTTGTTGTGTTTTCTCTACGTTTACATTCAGGATAAATTTAAGGACTTTCCAATACCTCTGTCAATGCTAAACTATAATTATACTGTTCTACGCCGACATCCAATGATCGACGCCGACAACTTCCCCCAATTGGCCTCTTTTCGTGATCCTGATTTGTGTATATATATATATATATATATATATATATATATATATATATATATATATATATTATATATATATATTAGATTAGTTAGACGAATCTTACCTGGGTATAGATGATGGATAACTGTTTTTTTCCCGAGGTATAGACGTGGGTGAGGGAGAAGGAAGCACATCCGGGTCCAGCAATCTTTACCTACTTATTCAGGATAAAATATGATCTAAAATAATAATAATGGAACTGTAATGTTTTCTTGGTACAAGCAAACGTAATAGATGTGGTAGGGCGTGGTGGGTGGGCCCTCACCCACGTCTATCCGAGGCTTATACCTCGGGAAAACAACAGTTATCCATCATCTATACCCAGGTAAGATTCGTCTAACTAATCTATTTTACCTCAGTATAAAGCCTCAGGCTAGGGAGAACTTTACGTAAAATCATTTTTATCCTGTGTATTGTATTCTTTATTACATTTGTTACCTCTTTAAACATTTTGTAAAAATCATTTCAGGTTATGTTTAGACGGTATTAATGAGATTGACATATTTCGTTTCTCACCTATGTAGTTTAGTCTTTGTGAGTAATCGTCTGGCGATCCCGCTTGACTTTCCTAGTCGTTTGTTGTAATGTTTTGCAAACGATCTAGCGGTCTTCCAGCCTGCATGTGCTAGGATTTGTTTTACGGAAATCTCTAGCAATCGCACTTTTGAAACCATGGTGCCTTGCGTTGAATGAGACGCATATCGTTCCGTATTGACTCCTGCCAATTTTAAAACTGTAATTGTCCATCGTGCGAGAGTATCTCGCAAAATGCCCTTGTGTGGCTTAATAAAGCTCAACAAAAGCTGTCTTGAATTTCTTAATTCACTGGTATTGGATATATACGTCCGTATGGCTGAAACTACACATAGTTTTGGATCCTCTGTGAAACCTGTAACGTTCACTGTAGACATAGGGTCTCCTGTGCGGTTAGATTTCAATAACTGTGTTAAATCAAACGTAGCTTCTTTCCTATCTATCTCCAGGCCATCTAGTGATAAAGCGACTATAATCTGTCCTCTTTGGCCTGTCACTAATAATAGTAGCATGGCTACTTTGAAACCTAACTTTTTAACATCTAAATGTCTGTTATGTGGCCATTGTTTGAAAAGTTTAAATATGACCAATACATCCCAAAACCGATTATATTTAGGTTTGGGGGGGTTACGTTCATAGATTGACCTTAGGATCCAGTGGATAACTTGATGTTTTCCCACTGTTTGGCCATCTATTCGAGGCAGAATAATAGACAATGCACATCTGGCTGCATTAATAGCCCCAAATCCTAGGCCTTCATCTTCTAACATGTGTAAGAACCTTGCCACCTGAGATATCGAGGGATTCATAGGTTTGACCTTCTGTATCAGGCAATGAACCCCCCACTTCCTTAAGTAAGTTGTGTACATTTTAACTGTGCCTTTCCTCGATGCCTTATTAGTCTTTGTTGAGTAATTTTGTCCAGACCAAATTGTTGTAAATATTTATTTAAAAAAGGAATGCTAGCAGCGGCGTTGTCGACACGTCTCCATGGCGTGTCAATGGGCCTTGATGTGTTAGATTTCCTGGGGATCTTCGGAATCGTAGGCAGTCTTTGGCTGTCGACATTATGGCTGGTAGACATGGTTGTGTGTCCCATTCGGGGACGATCAGAATTGCATGAGTTTTGTCCATCCTGATTTTTCTGGCCACTCGGCTGATAATGCTGAATGGGGGGAAAATGTAATAAAAATCATTTTCCCAAATAAGAGAGAAAGCATCTACCTGCCAAGCATTTGGTTCTGGGTGCCACAAAACAAATTTTTGTATTTTATAATTATTTCTGGAGGCAAATAAGTCAATATGTGGTCGGCCCCATTTTTGACATATGTTTTTGAAAATGTATGTGTTTAGGGACCATTCCAAATGATCATGGAAATGTCTACTCTTTTTGTCAGCTAGAGTATTTTGAACCCCTGGAATATGTGCCACTGTTAGCCAGACTTGGTTTTGTTGCGCCCAGTCCCAAATCTTTTTCGCTATGTTATTGCATGGTTTCGACTTTGTTCCCCCCATGTTCCGTACGTAAGCCATAGCCGTTGTATTGTCCGTTAGAATTCGAACATGATTTCGTGGCACTCTGATTAATCTCGCTAATCCTAAATAAATGGCTCTTAATTCCAGGACATTAATATGATCAGAAATATCATTTTGTAACCATCTCCCTCCTGTCGCTACATCGTTTCGATGTGCTCCCCAACCTTCTAGCGAAGCGTCGGTAGTGACTACCGTGTTGGGTTCTCCCATTCTAATGGGATTGGGAGAGTTATGAACGTGTTCAAACCACCAGGTGATATCCTGTAGTCCTTCTTCGGAAATGAAAATTTTCCGTTCGAAATTCCCTTTAGTGCGAGCTAACCCCAAATTCTTATCTATTTCCAGGGATTTAATGTGGGCCCTATCATATAGAATAGCAGGAGCATACGCTATCATTATACTGATTAGGACGGCAACCTGCCTTATCTTTGGCCTAGTTAGCTCGACCAAGCGGGTCGTTGTATCTAGAAACTTCTGGAGTTTCTGTTTCGTAAGCGAGACCGTCATTGTTTTTGTATTAACGATAAACCCCAAACATTTAAGTTTGGTTGTCGGTTTAAAAACCGACTTGTCTTTATGAATATAGAAACCCAAAGTTGTAAGCAGTTGGCAAAGATCGTTGACTGCGTTTTGACATCCTTGAAATGACTGTGCCATAATAAACGAATCATCAATGTATGGGAACATAGTATGTCCTTTCCTAGCCATTACTGAGAAAACTGGCTTTAATAACTTAGTAAACAGACGAGGGGCGCAAGCCAAACCATTAGGCATAAAGGTAAATTGGAAAAGTCGGTTATTCCAAATAAATCTCAAGAACTTTCTGTCTTCTGTACATATAGGAACGTACAGTAAGCGTCTCGCAGATCGACACTGGCCATCCAGACTTCTGGTGTAACCAAATCCCTGGCAGTTTCTAATGAGAACATTTTTCAAATGTTGATATTCAATCATTTCATTTAATTTAGTTAAATCTAGGATCATCCTAATCTCTCCATTGGGTTTAAGCCGGGAAAATATATTAGAAATAAATTCACCTGCTGTGTGGTTAACCTGCTCTATAATACCTTTTGTTTTGAAAAGAGACACCTGGTTTGTTAACGCTTCCCTTTCTATCTCATTAAACTTATATGGGAAAGGAATCATTTGTTATTTTACACCATTCATGAAATTGTGTAGCAATGTTCCCTGCATTAAAATTCCTTATATCTGTCTGTGTTTCCTCCATCACCATGCGTGCCGCCACTGGCGCCGGAGTCTGGGTGGCAGTTTCTATTTGTTCCCTGGGCGTGGGAACGGCTGTTTGGGTGTGTACTCCCATCTGAATGGGCGGTTCCCGTCGTTCCACCCAAATGACTGTCGGTCTCCTCTTCCCCTTCCCTTGGTTGGAAGCTGTAGGAGGGGGCCGGACCTTCCCGCTCTTGCTCCCCGGCAGTTGCGAAAATCCGCCCAGGCCTTGAGAAACCTGGAGGTATTAACCGGTTTCCATCTTGTCTCGATGTTCTTTCCACTTTTTGCCTCTGCCTCTACCTCTTTAAAGAGGTAAGGGAGTTGCCCTCCGAACATTTTCGTCTTGTCGAGTGGCTTCCCTTTAACTGGCTTGGACGCTAGGAACAATGTGTACTTCTTACCATCGTTGTCCGTGATCTTCTTTGATCTCGCCACTTCTTTTCCAGCGTCTGTTGTCACTGCCTTAAAGGCGTTTTCGTATCATCGGTAACTTAAGATTGTTTGTTTGTTTGTTGTTGTTTTACGTCCTAGCAAAATCTAAGGTCATATCAGGACGGGTTCCGACTTGTGACAGTGCGCACTCATGGCAACTTTATAGTTCTGTCCCACTGGGAAACCAGGCCGCCGGCACCATGACCTGGTATCCCACTCAGTCACATTATCCTGACACTGAGCACACCAGTCCTTGCCCTATCCTAATAATGCCGAGCGCCTGGCTAGGAAGCAACAAGTATCAATTTAAAGTCATTGGTTTGACTCGACCGGGACTCGAACCCACAACCCCACGATCTACCAGCACGGGAGACGGACGCTCTAGCTCATTCGGCCATCCCGTCTGGTAAGGTAATTTAAGAAGTTGCTAGCTGCGGTAAGCAGCGCAATGTTCTTATCCATTGATCGAGCTAGCGAGGAGAATTTGTTCTCTGCATCCTATTGGCGATGGGTGCCACTGACGTCAGAGCCCCTAACACTGTCTTATGGATGGTGAAAAGTACATTTTCAAATTTGCGTCTGTCATCGCTCAGATGGACTCCTGAGTCCATCTCCTTGACCACCGTGTCCGGAATCCCTTTGATTCCCGAAATCTGCTCGGTCAGTTTCGTGATTACTTCTGCCGGCTTAAAGGTGTTAAAATGGCCTTTAATAGTCTCTCGCATCATAGTTGTCGTGCGTACCTTCTTCGGCTTTTGTTTCACACACTTTTTGCGGACTTTTCCGCCAATTTTGGCATAAACCCCTACTCTTTCCGTGTCGGAGTCCGACTCGGTGGAAGACGAGTCGGAAGAAGAGTCCGATGAAGAATGGTTCTTCTTCTTCTTGACCCGCTTGGCTTTGCTTGCCTTGATGAACTCGTCACCAGACGAGCTGACGGTTTTCTTCTGTTTCTTCGGTTTAGGAGCCTTTGGACTGATTATTTCATCCACCGAGTCTGTGTCTTCCCGATCAGAAAAATCCTCCCAATCCAAATCGAGGATAGGGAGAGACCGGCCCTTAGCCAGGTGCGCGTTCGGTTGGATCTGTTGTAGCTTCAACTCCATAATCTGACTAATCTGGGCGTCCAGGTCTATTGGATAAGTGTCCCCGTCATCACTCTCCCGGGCAGACGGGATGTCTGCCCTGGGCTGCGGGGACGGCGGTGCTGTCAACCCCGGGGGACGAGTCGTAGCCCGTGCCCCTCCGCAGCTGCCGGTGGAGGCTTGTTTCGCTTCGTAGCCATCGGTAGTCTGTAACCAACAATAAATTGTTACTATAAACCGGAATCAACTCAACGTGAACACAACAGTGACACCAGGTTTAACCCGGATTGAGGATGTATGTGGTATTGAGTAACGTATTTACACCGTTCTCAGTAAAGGCGTGGTAAGCTAAGTGTATTGTCATAGGTGTCTGGTATCAAAACCAACCATACGAGGGGTAGGCCTTTCGGACCTCCCACACTCTCTGTTCCGTACACTTCTCCCTCCCGGGGCTTCTGCGCCAAGAAGTTAGAGAAAATGCTATGAAACTCGGAGGTACGCCTAAAAAAATGTTGGGGAGTCTATAAAAGAAACCCAGGATCATCCCCAACGAGACCCTCTATTAGGGTCCGAGGGAATCTCCACAGGAGATGCGACAACGCCAACATCTCTACTCGTGTGTAAACAGGTGTCGATAGAACAAAGGTTTCAGTTTGTAACACAAAGCAATGCATTGTTCTACCCGTATTTATAAAAACACTAATCTTGTCCTAAACGGACCTCAGAAAGTTTTGAACTTTCATATCTAGATGCTATAATGCATCATAAACAAGCTAAACCAAAGTTTTGATTAATACTTACAGTTATTTAGCTTGTTTTTAGACAAATTTTGCCGGAGCAACTCAACGAACGTCCTCCCGTCATGAGTTGTTTATGCTAATTTACTGGACCCGGATGTGCTTCCTTCTCCCTAGCCTGAGGCTTTATACGAGGTAAAATATATATATATATATAATTAGGTATCCCAAGTGATTTTAAAATACAGGTCTGAGCTTAATTTAATGGATTTCATCTGTTAGGATGTTTAATTTGAAACAAAATGATACTTCATTTGTCAAAATCGCTCTAATATTAAGGAAGATATGGGCGTTTTTAGGTTGTTACTTAATTGGGCCCATCCAAACCTAAAAAGATAGCATTTTTGATATTCCCCCAAATTAAAACGAATCACCCTATCTCACTTCTAATGTTTTTCTTCTGGTGATTTCATGGCCTGTATAAAGAGAATATCGAGATCTAGGGGTATGAGATGGTTACATTTCAAGATATGGATGTTCAAATATGCTAAAAACTACAATTTCCCATAACTCACCATTTTTCAAATTTAGCTGTGGAGCACTTTTAGAGGTGGGCTTGTGGAAAAAATATGCACCCCAGATGGATTATTCTTATTTCTCCCTGACCTATAGGTGAGTCTTGTCACCTCTATTTTTTTTCAGGACCGCATACGATTGGGAAAAGTTGATAGAAATAGGTCCAAAATGCTCCAGAGCTCAATTTGGCAAGTGATAAAATCTGGTAAAAAATGAGAAAGTTTTAAATGACACAGAAAATCACCCATACAAGTTAATTGCATGACATTTTCAGGCTTTATTAGGCTCAATATCTTCTTTCTATTTCAATTATATAAAATACACTTTGATATATGTGAATTATTTTAATTTTATAATGATTATTATCAAATCTGGCAAATTGCCCAATTTTGAACAAGTTTAAAAAGATACAGAAAATCACCCGTACAAGAGTGCATGAAATCTTCAGGCTTTATTATCGTCAATATGCTCTTTCTATTTACAGTACATACAATATGCTTTGACATATGTGAATTATTTTAATTTTATAATGATTGTGATCAAATCTGGCAAAAAATGTCCAATTTTGAGCAAGTC
Organism: Branchipolynoe longqiensis; assembly: GCA_030323885.1. Classification (NCBI taxonomy): domain Eukaryota; kingdom Metazoa; phylum Annelida; class Polychaeta; order Phyllodocida; family Polynoidae; genus Branchipolynoe; species Branchipolynoe longqiensis. The sequence continues at coordinate 105,806,724 of CM059187.1, read as the reverse complement.
TGAAATGGCAGAGAAAAACACATGTACAAAACAATTCCATGAAATCTGGAGATTGTATTATCCTCAATATGCTCCTTCTATTTACATCATAATCTATATAATAAACTTTGATAGATGTGAATTATTTTAATTTTACAATGATTTAATACAGTTCTTCAAAAGTAGCAGAAATCCTTGCACATGGCCAGTCAGGTAATAAGTACTACTACCACATAGGTATCCCAAGTGATTTTTAAAAACTGGTTTGAGCTTGATTTAATGGATTTCACTTGTTAGGATATTGAATTTGAAAGAAAATTACATTTAATTTGTCAAAATTGATCTAATATTAAAGTTGCATAGTCCGATGGTTTTGAATTTCTGTATTTTTTCTGAGATAAATATATTAGATTGATCACTAGTATCTACTTTACATTAATTCAAAGTTACTTTTATTTAGAATGGTAAACTTTTGAGATATTTTGAGTGCAAACATTGAAAATTAGTTTTGGCAAGCTTGCCAAAACTCTGACACCATAGACTTCTGCAGTAACAGGTTCTGTTAAATTGACTCAGTACTGCCTTCTATGCAGAAACAAATGCTTAATAAGTGCATCAGTATCTAAGTTAGATATGTAGAATCAATTCTAGATCAATATTTTGGTTTTGAAAATGTGATGCTTCATCGGACTATGCAGCTTTAAGGAAGATATGGACGTTTTTAGGTTGCTACTCTATCGGTCCTGCTCAAAGCTAAAAAAAATGTATAGCTCCCAAAATTAAACTAGGGCAATGAGCAGTGGAATGAGGAAGACCAGTTCACCTGCTTAAACTACTAATGTACCAAAAAAAAATTTTATTTAAAAAAAAAGAAAAAGCAGAAATACCCCCAATTTTCAGTCATTAAATCGCCGTGTGCATGAGCGCCATAGGTTCGCATGAGTGCTGGTAATTATGATTGGACAGGAAATTAAATTCTCTTTAATTCAATACCAACTTTTAATGGTTTTAAAATTATATTTTCAGTACAAAATAGCACTTAAAATGGAAATTTTTGTAACTTCAAATTTCAATCATTTTTTTTTGCATTTTCTCTAAAATTAAAACAAATACATTTTTATATGAATGGAAACCTCGGAATCTCACCTATCTAGGGGTATTAGTACCCTTTTCCTGGGTACTTTGATCAACAAATGGCATTGTTGCACAAATTGGATGTACACTGGCTAATTCTACCAGGGATACCATAACACATCTCCATCTGGGAATTACCATGGTTTGAGAGTGAAAACTGGGAGTTGGTGGTAGTTTTTATTTAGCTATATCAGGCTTATTTATTTGAATAATAAAATGAATCCAAGACCAGGTTAAAGGTAAGGGAACAAAGGTTGTTTCTCCTGTAATACATTTGTAAAAAATCCTTTGTGGTTTGTTTTACCAGGGTGTTGAAGTGGAGCATTTTTTGACAGAATTTGGCATATTCAACAAGTAATCAGCCTGTGTTTGGGATACCTAATATAATAATATTTTGCTGTTCTGTGAATATGTTGCAAAAATGCCAAACTGAGAATATTAAATGTTTGAAAATTATATTTGTTCAATAAAATTGCTTGCAAATACTTATAGACAATATATATATATATATTTTTTGACTATTTTGCAGTATTGCTTCATAATGCGTCAACAATTAATAATGTCCAGTAAATACCAATATATATGTACTATTTTGCTGTACTGTGAATATGTTGCAAAAATGACAAAGTTACTGTGCATTTTACAGTAGTTAAAGTTTTGCAGTGGGCATGTTACTCGTGACATGGGTAATTATTAATATGCATTCTAGCACTGATTCCGGTTAAAAGACAACAGTTTGACAAATTATTCTGAATATATTAAAATATTTCCATAGTTATATTGGTTCAGTCCGGACATATCAATTTAAGAAAATAACTAGCTGGAATTTATTAGAATAGATCATCGATACCAAATTGTACAAGTTCTCTGATTGACTGCATCCATGTTATGTAATAAATAATACTGTTTATTTCTACACTATGGTCTCCATGTTAATAATTATATGTTTTGCATGGATTTATTTTAGGGATTTCATAACACCTCTATTATTACCTAATAAAATACGTAAGGTGCTGAATTTAGTTTTTCTGAAGAAAAAAATCACTTAGATCATCACATCTGAATATAGATTGGTTTTATGCCAAATTTAATATTCCAATGTCTCACTAAATTGCTTAACAGGGGGTCACATATAATGGTATACTGAACGTGATGTATCTACAATGTAATAAACGTTTGAAATAATAACTGGCAAATAAAACTGAATACAAAATACAGGTTATGTATATTTTTTAATGACAAATTGCAGACATCTCAGACATGATATTGCTTGTTTTTCTTTGCCATTTGCCCACTGAAATCACTATGTCCCATCTTCAATAATTGTGCACAGCAGATGGTGGCTATTTTGTTTATTGTGGTGATTCCCTTTCCATCACTGACAAAGAGGTAGTCAATTGGCACTGCTTCTGCAAGAAAGGTGTACTTCTGACGAAGCAAGCCAATAACACGCTCCACATGAGCTAGTTTTCTGGACCGTTCAAGTTCAACTGTTGGCATCTGGCGTTTCCCTTTTGTGAAGGCCGGCATTTTGATGTTTGCCATCATCGGTCCCACACTGTCATTGACATCAAATCCTGTGTCGGCCATGACGACGTCACCTGGCAGGAGATGGCTAAGGAAATTACAATGTTCGGTGAGGTACTTGTCACTGACACAGCCTGCCCAAGATCTTGACAAGAAGGAGATGGTCTCTTGTGGAGTAATTCCTATTAGGAACTTCACAGTCGCTGGTATGAAGACTAAGTCAGTGACCTTGCTTCCAGGTTTGATGGTGTTTCAATGTACACCTCAAAGCAGTCAATATAATTACAACCACTTTAGATTCAAGATAACGCCGGAACTCCATCGGCATTGTCTTCCTCAGCTCATCTCGTTCTGGCCATATGATCAGTGGTTGCATCATGACACACAGAACATCGAGTGTGGTCAAGACGATTCTTGACACAGTTGACTTGCTTATATTGAATAGGAAACCTAAAACTTCATTTGAGACGTAGCTTCATCAGTGTCATCAGTAATTGCTGAAACCTGGTCAGAGACGATCGGAGGGTTTCATGTAGACATGGTGATACAAAGTTGTACAGCTGCATGAGTATGTAGTGTGTTGGCAAGCCAGGAAGAAAATTATCCTTGTCATCATTACCGGCCAAGCTGCACTCAGTGAATTTTGTAGACGCTAACCCCGCCTTCAAACTGCTGTTCTCTTGTGTAAACCTCCACATCTCATCCTCTATTCCTCACAGCAAATCCCCACTCATCTCAGTCTGGCACTCTTTTGAACTGTCATTGAAAGCTGGTTGTACGACATCACATGTTTCTCCTTCCACTAACGATGTCTGCAAGGACAGGTGTGTGCGAGCCATCTCTAAGCGAGTTTTGTTTGCAGCACGGTCAACAGCCCGCTTGCGTCGTGACAAACTTGTTACTGTATGAGCTGGCTTCAGCTTGTCATGTCCAAGGTGGATGGTGCGCGCCCAGTCACAGCTCATTTTATCGTACAAAGTGGCTGGCTTGCCTACAAAAGAAGAGATAAAAACATGATGAGCATTGATTTGATAAATACTGACGCTGATTTACTGTGTTATCAAGACTTGTCACTCGAAGCCCACTGTATGCTGTAGCATTAATACACAATAAAATAGTCAAAATAAATGTGACTAATATAATCATAAACATAACTAACACATCCAGTGCCTCACACACTGTGCACACAATGTTGTATACTGCTTTAAAGCCATTTCCATTCAAGCTAATTTTCCTAGAAGTTGCCACTAACAGGCCACGTTATTTGTAATTTACATTATAATTAAAATATGAACAACATTTAATAACATGTACAGCCTTAACATTAATGTTACTTACCAGGCACAAGGTGCAAGGAGCACACACGCGTATACGGGTAGTTGGACTGTTTAATGTCAGAGCAGCCAATGTTGGAAACCCAAGTATGCTGTCGCTCCGCCGAAAGTTGTCTTGTTTGTTCCCCCTGTATAAGGCGAATTCCGGGCAGTCTGTAGTATGACATGTTTATCTCTGTCACCTCGTTTGCCACAAGCAAACATTGCACAAAATTGACCATCCTTAAACCAATAATCATGTAATCAACACAAGAAAATTATATCAGCATACATTCACAACATGGTTAGCGAGGGTTGCTCGTAATCCAAGATGGCCAACCGCTGAGTGATGATGTCACGTACACTCCCTCTATATAGACATACCGCACGATTTAGAGGTCGAGTCAGGAAATTGTTCAGATGACATTGTCGTGTAAGACTAGGTACCCGCATTTCCACTAGGTGGTGTATTGAAATAGCCAACATGTCTGACTGTCATTTTTGTGACCAAATCAAAGTTACCATGGTTGCAAAGCGGGCAGTTTTGCGCATGCCCAGAAGGCCTCACAATAGTGGCAATACATTCAAAAGATTTGGGACATAATTTCATACATTATTATGTAACTTTCGCTCATGACAATTGATTCTGAGCACGTTTTTTGAGGATCTGAAGGTTTGCATCATCAGAAAGGCTAAGTAAATGGTAATAGGAGTAGGTAAAACTAGTATGGCTGTGTAATTTATACATTTCTAAATCATATAATCATGGTTCAAACCAGCCTGGACCTATCGCTGGTGTGTTTTGAACAGCCGAAAGTGTTGTGGTTTGGACATCATTAGCAGTAGGTACCTGCAGTGAAATTTTAAAATATGCATTGGGTTCAATATTTTGTATTCCTTCCTGTATGTGTTGAAATTACAAGCCCAAATCCAAAAACAGGTTATATATATTATTGTTCTTGATAATAATTTTTCAAGATTAAATGTATAAATTTTGAATTAAAAGTGGAACTTTGACCAAATATAATAAAAAGTGAAAGGATGTGAGGGGAGTCCTGCTAACCAATTTCCATTCTACATATATAAAGGAATATAAATTGTCAATTGCTAAATCAATTAGTCAAGCAGATTTTTAATAAGACAATGTCAAAAAGAGCAATTCATAAAAAAAACATTCTGATTTGGCCAAATGTTTTGTAGATCTTAGTGTAGGTATGCGAATAACACGGCGATTTCACGCGATTCGCTCGTTCCACGGGCTTGCGCGGAGCACTGCGCGGTGCGAAATAGACTCTCATGGTACTTCTCTCTTGCACCCTTTATTTTAGGACTACCAGGAATTCAACCATATGGATGATTTAGTTCACATTTTGCTCTACTGCTACATCCAAAAATATTTGCTTTCCGCTTTATAGAAGTGACAAAAAATCTTTATTCAAATTTATGTCTGTTTAAATCACTGGAATTCTACCTGAAGGTGAGTTTTACTAATTTTGAAATTAGTTTATTTGGTTTCTTTATATACTTCTCTATCTTAGGATGAAATTTGGTGTTAATGTGAGGACGGGAACAGTGCTTTTGAGGGAAGATAAAAAGGTGTGTCTGTCAGAAGACACGCGAAAAACGTGGCGCTTTCACGGTGCCCGAGGCGCCGATAAAGAGGGCTTAAGCGGTGCGCATTAGACTCATGTTACTTGTCTCTTGCAAGCTTTATTTTAGGACAACCAGGAATTCAACCATATGGATGATTTAGTTCACATTTTGCTCTACTGCTACATCCAAAAATATTTGCTGTCCGATTTATAGAAGTGACAAAAAATCTTTATTCAAATTTATGTCTGTTTATGTCACTTGAATACTATCTAAAGGTAAGTTTTTATATTTTAGAAATTAGTTTATTTTGTTTCTTTGTATACTTCTCTATATTAGGGTGTAATTTGGTGTCAATCTGAGGACAGGAACAGTGATTTTGAGGGCAGATGAAAAGGTGTGTGGTAGAAATACTGGACTGACAGGTCACAGAATTCAACAGGTTTTCCATTGAAACAATGGGCCAAAATTACCCATAAAAAACGCTTTATAAAGTGTCACAACTTCTTTGATAATTGTCACAGGATGATGATTTAGGTATCATTAGAAAGGACTTTCCAATACCTTTGCAATGATGTATTTTATGTTGGAATCTGTTAAGTTTGAAATTTTTTGTCACATACCTACTTAGTGAGATCTGACATAGAAATCATTATTTTATCCAAGGGGGAATCCTTAAATTCTAAAACTGAGACCAGATCTGAAATCAGCACACTTGAAAGCATAAATGTGCAAATTTTCATAAATTTTGAATAACAAATAAAATAGCTTTATTTAGTTTACCTGAAAAAGTTGGCATAAGTGGTCCCTTATTTACTTCACTTGCCTTACTATAATAACAGTACAAAAACCCATCATTATTTACAACTTCAAACCGCAATAACTTTGTCCATAGTGATTTTTTTTTAAACTAATAAGCGTTTTTATCTGTAATTTAAGCTCTTTAATTCTAGACCAGTCAGATAAGAAAAAAAAAGTATTCTAAATTGTTATGCATGTGCCTAGTAAGACTATAGCCGGGTTTACACGGGCAATTGTGAAGCGAATTAGACAAAGCGATTTATATGAAGCGAAGTAGTGGTGCGTTTACACGAGCGAGTTTGAAAGTCTGTCGGCGACCGGGAACCAGCAGCCTTAGTGCTGCCTGTAGCCGGCGAGCACTGCTATTTGTTTACTTTACACTCGTCGATTCGACGCCGATGTAGCTGCTACGTTAATATCGCTTGGAATTTATGGTTAATTTAATTAAATTTCATTATTTGAGCATTTAATTCTGTTAGATATGATCGCATTTAATAGATTTCTGCCTAATCGGGCCCTAACACTGCTGGGCACCAGCGATTAGTTACTGCTCCATCTGTAGCTGGCAAGCGCTACTATTTTATACTATCAAAGCCCGGGAACCAGCAGAATCGCTTCATATAAACCACCTCGCAAGGTGGTTTACATAAAGTGAATCATATGAAGCGAATCAGCCCTAAGCCGCCTCAGAGTCGCGTTTACACGGCGAATGTGAGGCGAACTAGGCAAGGCGATTTATATGAAGCGATTTAACTCTCCCGTGTAAACACGGCTTATATCGTTGTGTAGATGTGTACCATCCTCGTCACATTAGTTGAGAAAGGGAAAATTATATGTGGTAGTTGGTACGACATGGTTAATTTACAGGGCGGCAGTCTTGCCTCAATTAATGAAGGAACTCTGTACCCCACCCAACTACATCAAATAGGATTGAAAATTTTCACACTTCCTGTCTACCATTCACTAATAATAGAACCGTTAACATATTATCGCCCATCACATGAAACAAATGGCGAGATCATACCAAAATTTGATGCATAGCAAAGCAGTTAAATGTCACATGCATACACACATTACATATATATATATATTGTGCTGCGGTATGTTATCTAGGACGCATAATCAATTTATCAAAGAAAATGACATTATGAGCGCTTCATCGTAAAGCTACATCATACATGTCATATATGAGCGTACAAGTACAAGTAGTACGTTGACGAATGAAGTACTACAACTACAAGTTACAGCTGAAGCTTGCTTGTCTTGACTTGACTTGAGCATGCCATGATTTCCATAGTGCAAACATATGAGGAAATTTGGTTTAAAATAGCAATATTGATTAGTTCCTAGAAGTATTCATAACTGTATCCAGACTATAGCCATATATAATATTTTTAACGACTTACAAACCTTGTATTTGTCAAATCCCGATAAAACATCGGCACTCAGGTACTTGAATGCCATCTCTCGAGCCACAAGCCGGAAGTGCCGTCCAACAATAGAAACAAGTCTGCCCGGCTGTAATCGATTAACACGACCCGGGTGACTCGCGTCACCCGAGTTGCTGGAATTTCAAATCGAACACTGCGAGTGAAGTCGAGAAATACACGTGCTGTGTGCAAAACGATCCGACCCCAGTAACCCAACTCTTAGCAGGGGTTTGCCAAGAGCGATGACGTCACATCTGTGCTGGTACCTGTAGGATAACAGTTACTTCTAGGTGTTGTTTTAATGCTTTCTTGTTTAATAACCCAGATTTTCAGGTTCTACAATCAGAAAATACTTTCAATCCTATTTTGAAGTACTTCTGTCAGTTATGAGAAAACAAATATTAAGCTTTAGATTAAGCCACCATTTTGTCCACCCCGAGTGTATTCGTTTATTCAACCCGAGTCTGTAGGATGTGCGCATGCGCCAAAATGTGGCTCGGGTGACCAGAGTTGATTAATCGATTACGCCCTCCGTGACTAGAACCATTAATAGGAAAGGGTCTGGATGCTGACACTTTCCCGCCGGATATCACCACTTTTGAGTTCATTTCTCTCCTGTAATATATTCAACGATTTTCACTCAGTATGAGCTATGCACACTAAAATAATTTTTGTAAAAATATATACACATATTTATGTGATAGTAAAGAAAATAAGCGATTGGCCTTGGTAGAAAACAGCAGATCATCCCATATGTACGATTAGCATTGATTTATATAGAGGGGGTGTAATGACGTCATGAGGCAACTTTCGGTGGCCATATTAGATGACATACATAAGGCTTGCAACTGCCTACACTGTGCTTATTTACTGATTTGTTGGTTTATTTGTCGCTGTTTTGAGCAGTTTGACCTCAGAAGTTGTTGCTAAAGTGCTGTAAGTAGGTATGTTGCAATTTTTTTTAATTTACCATATACAAATGATACTCATACCATTGTAAAGAGCCAAACAAATGCTTTAAAAATAACACAAAGATCATGTATATTGGTCTAGTATTAAGAAAGTTATGACTTTTTATTTATTTAAAATCGCATGTTTTTTTCTCCTGTAATTAGAATGAAACAAAGGGAATGGGTGTGACCCTAGACAATGCAAACTGAATGAAAAAAGTTCATAACTTCAGTAGTTTTCGTGGCGTGTAACTAGTTACGCAAATATTATTCGAGCAGAGTGATAGTAAAGAAAATAAGCGATTGGCCTTGGTAGAAAACAGCAGATCATCCCATATGTACGATTAGCATTGATTTATATAGAGGGGGTGTAATGATGTCATGAGGCAACTTTCGGTGGCCATATTAGATGACATACATAAGGCTTGCAACTGCCTACACTGTGCTTATTTACTGATTTGTTGGTTTATTTGTCGCTGTTTTGAGCAGTTTGGCCTCAGAAGTTGTTGCTAAAGTGCTGTAAGTAGGTATGTTGCAATTTCTTTTAATTTACCATATACAAATGATACTCATACCATTGTAAAGAGCCAAACAAATGCTTTAAAAATAACACAAAGATCATGTATATTGGTCTAGTATTAAGAAAGTTATGACTTTTTATTTATTTAAAATCGCATGTTTTTTTCTCCTGTAATTAGAATGAAACAAAGGGAATGGGTGTGACCCTAGACAATGCAAACTGAATGAACAAAGTTCATAACTTCAGAAGTTTTCGTGGCGTGTAACTAGTTACGCAAATATTATTAAAGCAGAGTGTAGGTTAGTCTTTTGTGAAACGGTCCGGTGGGACAGTGCAGCTCAATGTTTAGGCAGCACTGTGCTACCCACATCCGGTTACTGCAGCGCACAGGCTGCGTGCGGGTGCCACCCACGGTATCTGCCTCCAGTCGGCAGGAAAATTTGCTTCAGTCGGACGGGCCAGATGGAGCTCGGGCAGCAGCGTCCTAATAGTTCACGAGCAACAGTCAGTTGTACATGCCTAGAAGGTACAGCTACACGGAGCTGGGTACACAAGCTTATTAGTGGTGGGTCGGTGTTAGAGTGTGGCTGGGAGATGGGTATCGATGTGTGCCAAGGTTGTGGCGATGAACACGAGGCGCCACGAGGAGCTAAATGCAAAGTGATAAAGGCAAAACTTTCAAGACTTACAGTCAAGACCGAACCTCTGGAAGAGGATGAGGGACAAGGTGCGGTCGGAGGAGTGGAGGAGACGACAGACAAGATGCTGGCCATGAGCCTGGGGGAGGTGAAGGAGTTAAAAGCCCCAGGGAGGAATGCTGTAAGTGTGGTAGAGGTGGAAGCGGATGAGGAGGAGCTTGAGTTGCGTCGCAGATTGGCGCAGAGGGTGTTGGAGAGGCGGAAAGCAAAACTACGGGCTGAGTTGGAGAGAGCGTTAAGTACGTTAAGTGAGGAGGAGAGTGAGCCTACGAAGTCGTCCAGATCACGAAAGAAAAAGAAGGAAAAGAAGAAGAGGAGGAAAAAGAAAAGTACATACAGAAACAAGAACCGTGGCAAAGATGAGGAAGCCGGCATAGATCCAGACACAAGCCCAAGCAGTGACTCGTCGTCGAGTTTGTCATCTGAGTCATCAGACACAGACAGTAGCAGGGACAGGAGCCAGGAAAAGAGGAGGCGTCGCCGCAAAAAACGCAGTAAGTTTGCCCTGGATAAATATACGAAGGGGAGGAAGAATGTGAACAAACTGAACTTTCAGGAATTGATGTATGCGGCCTGTCTGTGGGGTTTGAAGAGAGCAATGAAGGCTGATATGGATATAGAGGCCTTGATGGGATACATGGGTCATCTGGTGTACATGTGCATGCACGCGATAATGAACAATTATTCAGATGACGCCTACCGGGGTTATGATAGAGCCATTCGGGAGAAATCTAGGGAGAAGGGGCTCCGGGCGTTCAAAATGGGAGACAATGGCCTATCATTACTGTACTTCAACATGGACAATTCTCGCTCATACAAGGATGTGAAAAGGCCGAGAGCAGTATATAGTAAGGGCGAGAATGAGGGTAGGGCGAGTGGGCCACAGAAGGTGAAAGGGTCATGTTTCGCTCATAACTACAATAAAGAAGGCTGTACACGGGACAAATGCTCATGGGATCATCACTGCCTGACTTGCCGCAGTAAGAGCCATATTGCGGAGGCTTGCCCGCAGAAAGAATATTGACTTTCAAAAAATGGTTGCTTGGCAGGGAGCGTGTGTGTGGAAGGCGGGAAAGCAAACCGTTACAGTGAGTCGGCGCCGGCCGAGGGAGATTCGGTAATCTGTCTGAACTAACCGCCGTCGGGCAGGTTAAGCACTGTGCACACACAGATGAAGGGACCGAGGGGACGGCTAAGCCCAACAAGGGGATTAGCGCAAGACCGGGAAGAAGCGATCAAGGGGATCAGTGCGGGGGATACGGGGCTTCGCTGGATGAAAGGGGTACTATGCAAACACAACCGGTCGGGGATCTCGTGTCTGAGACCGCAGGTTGTTGTGAACACAGTCGAGACACTACCAACAACAAAAGGGAAGGACGGGGTGGGCGTACCTCTAGGAGCTTTGGCGTCTCGCACCAAGGTCTGATTAATCGCAACGAGGACTGGCTCAGGGTAATCGGCCCGGAAGCAGACCGTAGCAAAAATGAACAATTGTTTTGCATGCTGTGGGTAGTGGACATGGAGAGTAAACATAAGCCCTGTTCACACGGGCAAAATGTGAAGCGACCTAGACAAGGCGAACTAAAGGAGTCGAATTAGCGCCCGTTCACACGGGCACTGCGTGAGGCGGAAGTGGATATCTGCGCATGAGCAAGTCCAGACTAACCAGCGCCAGTTTGGGTTCGTCGACGTCGGCCGAGAGAGTGTGGGTTCGACCTAGATATGTATTTAATGAATCTTATTGGTTTGGAACGATCAAAACTTCTGCTGAGCAGTGAAACCCTAAAAATAAATTATGAAAAAAATATCTGTGCGTAGATAGCGGTTTCATTAATTAAATTATATAATATGCACTTTTGATCGACCGGAAAGTCAACAAACTAAGGTCGACTGCGCATGCGTGTGAGGTGCTAATCCGCCTCAGATGCGTCCACACGGGCAAAATTATCCACATCACAGGAATCGATTCATGTAGACTACCTCGCTTAGGTGGTTTACATTATCGAGATCACGTGAATCGAATCAGCCCTAATCCGCCTCAGACGTCCGTTCACACGGGAAATGTGCGTCGAACTAGGCAAGTCGCTTTCTACGAATCGATTTACATTCCCCGTGTGAACACGGCTGTAGTTGTACTCAACGATACATTGACATTTTTAACGCCTGCATTGTTGGTTCATGTGATTGTGTTTACATGATTGATGGGGCGCCTGCCCAAATAAAACCTTGCCGTGTGTTTTCAGAATGCTTCTGTAGGGGGGATGTTGATCCCGATTGGGAATATGTGTTACGGGGTTCATGCTTTGGCTTCAGGGTTATCGACGAAGCATGTGACACTACCTACAATAAAGCCAATTACGGCTCCATCACAAAAGGGGATGTCGGGGTTAGGATGAGCGGGAGATTGCAAGTGGAAATTGAGCACCAACTCTTGATCATCTTTGATAAACCGTGTGCATGTATTCATGGGTTGGGCGCTGTACCCAAGGGCCATGACGATTTCAGAGCTATAGTGGACTGCTCGAGTCCTGATGGTTTTTGTGTTAATAATCATACCCAAGGCTGTCGGGCCAATTTTAGTTATAACTCGGTGGAGTCGGTTACATAGTTATTGCAGGTATGGGATTATCTAGCAACAGTCGACATAAGCAATGCATATAGGGCGGTGAATATTCACCCGACTTCCAGAGAGAAGCAGGGTCTGGCTTGGGATTTTGGCGAGGGCACTGTTTATCTGCGAGACAATCGCTTATGTATGGGGCTGAGCAGCAGCCCTTACGTATTCTCGAAATTGAGCGACATGGTAGTACACTGTATGGTTCGGGAAGGCTACCCGGACTGCATAAATTATCTAGATGACTTCTGCGTGGTGTCACGAACTGAACGAGAGTGTAGGGAAGCCCAATGGGCGCTGGTAAAAATATTACGTAGACTGGGGTTTTACGTGAGCTACAAGAAACTGATATGTCCGGGGCGGGTGATACGTTTCCTAGGGATAGACATTGACACAGCCCTGATGGAACTGAGGCTACCTGTAGACAAGCTGGGGAAACTGCAGAAATTGCTGCGGTGGTTCCTCCAGAAGAGGAAGGCGTCAAAAATGGAATTGGAGAGCCTTGCGGGTGTGCTTGCGCACTGCTGCAAGGTGATCCACGGCGGTAGAACCTTCTCGCGCCGGGTGTACGATCTAGTCGCATCAGTAAAAAAGAGTACGCACAAGGTTAGGCTCAACGATGAGTTCAGGATGGACCTAAAATGGTGGGTGGAGTTTGCGGGCTCTTTCAATGGAAAAGCAAAAATAATTAAATCAGGTGAACCGTGTATATCCGTATACAGTGACGTGTTGCTATATGGGTTCGGTGCTCTGCACGGGGGAGATTGGCTAGCAGGGGCCTTTGATGCGAAGAAAGCGAGGGCGCTGGACAAGTGGCTGGGCCACCACTTCGTGGCAGCGAAAGATGGGGGTTGTAGGACAGATAACATAAATGTGCTAGAACTTTGGCCGATCCTAGCGGGAGTCCGCAGATGGGGCCATGAGTGGGCAAACAAAACAGTTATTTTTGTGACCGATAACACGCAGGTGCGAGCAGCCCTCAACTCGGGGAGGAGCCGGCATAAGACAACCATGGCATGGCTGAGACTAGTATTCTGGTTGTCCATTACGCATAATTTGTATGTGCATTCAGTTTATATAAACACACATGACAATGTCATATGCGACAGCCTAAGCAGGTTGGACGCATATAGAAACATCACCCGCATACGAGATGCGGACATCGCACAAACAATTTGCTGCCATGAACTATTCTCCTGTTAATTCCAAATTGGGCCAGGCTAAAGCTGGAGTGCGGTCGGTACGAGGATGCCCACTATGCCGAATCTACAAAGCTGGCTAGATCTGTCCAAGTCAAAGCGTACCATGAGTTCTGTGAGATATTTGCTGATCAACTGTTACCATACCCATGTTCAGCTACGCAGGCATGCATGTATAATTCTTTTTTAACTAGATGCATGTGTTATAACTCAGTCAGGCAGTACTTGAGTGCGCTCAATAATCACTTGAAAGATCTGGGATGGGATCCTATCGACTACGCTAACCACAAGCTTAGGAAGTGCATGGCAGGTATTAGACGAAGTATCGGAGATATGCCAAGGCAGGCTACGCCTCTGTTGCCTAAACAGCTAAGGTTAATATTTAACAGGATGCTTAACGCAAGGGGGCACGTTGTGCTAAGAGCAGCAATGCTGGTATCATTCAGAGCATTACTTCGGAAGTGTCATGTATCTGATTCAGATACAGCCCTACTACGATCAGATTTTGAATTCTATGTATGGGGTATGATAGTGAGAGTAAGGAAGTCTAAGACAATTCAGTTTCGGGAACGGGTACACCTAATTCCAGTGGCAAAGGTACCAGATAGAGCATTATGCGTGGTACACTGGGTGGAAACGCATTTCCGGGAAGTCGAGGCCGGGGGCCAGGCCCATGCGTTCAGGCTCCCGAGGGGGGAGGGTTCGGTATCGATGCCTTACGCCTTCTACTAGTCATCGTTGAGATTACTATGTGACAGGGCTGGTTTGAATCAGGCCGAATTTTCAGCGCATAGCCTCAGGAGGGGTGGTGCCATATTCTTGCGGATGTGCGGGGCTTCGATACTGGAAATAAAGGAAAGAGGTGATTGGAAGTCTGATGCAGTGTTTCAATATCTGAAGGCGTCACTGCAAGAAAGGCTATCCAGAGATATGAGAGTTGCTACGATAATCGCGGTTTGAGTGTAACTAGCTGGTTTTGGTGGTTTTGGGCCTTTTTAGAGGGTACCAGCCAGAGGAATTACTCATCCAACTGTATATATATGTATGTTTGTGTTCCTTTCCTTACGGTACGTAGCGTACAATAATGTGGCATGTAACTAGTTACGCAAATATTATTCGAGCAGAGTGTAGGTTAGTCTTTTGTGAAATGGTCCGGTGGGACAGTGCAGCTCAATGTTTAGGCAGCACTGTGCTACCCACAACCGGTTACTGCAGCGCCCAGGCTGCGTGCGGCTGCCACCCAAGGTATCTGCCTCCAGTCGGCAGGAAAATTTGCTTCATAAATAAACGGAGGGGCCTTTTTAGAGGGTACCAGCCAGAGGAATTACTCATCCAACTGTATATATATGTATGTTTGTGTTCCTTTCCTTACGGTACGTAGCGTACAATAATATGATATGTACATGGTTTTTGTAATAGATTGAAGAGAAGAAAAAGTCCTTTCTACGGCTGCATCAAAGCCTGAGTTTGTACTATTAATTATTTAATTAACTAATTAATTAATTAATTGGTAGGCATTTCGACACCAGTTTGCGCACTCCCGATCAAAGCGATCGGGGACAACACGGCGGCGACGCATCGCTGGGATGTCCACATACCATGACACTTTCCGATTCATAATTAACCACTTTCGACATATAGAATCGTGATAACATTTGGTATAACATGAGAAAAGACATTAATAATTGGGTCTACATATTTCTTATTTACGTCCAAAGTGAATTTGAGCGTGTGCGTGGATGTGGATGTGGATGTATTTGTAGTCCTCCTCCCCGTGCGCCCCGCACCCAGGTTGTGCGACTCATGATGACACCCATGACACTTTCCGATTAAAGATTAACGACTTTCGATGTATAGGATCGTGATAATATTTGGTATAATGTGAGAAAAGACATTAATAATTTGGGCTACATATTTTTTATTTATCCCCAAAGTGATTTTGAACTGAGTTGAGCATCTGAAAATGAGTGCAAATGTTTGAGATGGTGTCACGAACGAACGAATCAAGAGAAATGAACGATTCGAAAATGAGACCGTTCATAGAGATTTCCTTATATATGACGTCATTGGGATTCGCTGGTATTCCCATCCGTTAGCCAATGAGAACCGATTTTGGTAGGCATGTGACACCTGTTCGCGCACTCACGATCACA
Organism: Branchipolynoe longqiensis; assembly: GCA_030323885.1. NCBI lineage: Eukaryota > Metazoa > Annelida > Polychaeta > Phyllodocida > Polynoidae > Branchipolynoe > Branchipolynoe longqiensis. The sequence continues at coordinate 105,790,816 of CM059187.1, read as the reverse complement.
GTGAATGGGGACAACACGGCGGCGATGCATCGCGGGGATGTCCACATACCTACTGTAAGTAAACACATTGGATGTAAACTGCCCAGAACCTCCGGGAACACAATAAAACTCTGTTTTACTGCATCTGCATGCATTCACAACATGGCTAGAGAGAGTGCTCGTAATCCAAGATGGCAACCCGCTGACGGCTGATTGCTAAGTAATGACGTCATGTGCAGTCCCTCTATAGGGTGATTATATGATACCCACATTTGTTTGTCACAAATCGGTACCAATCTGGATTTTAACAAATTCACCCGGTACTGCTTCGGTAGAACAAATACTACAATGAACTTATAAGTTATAGGAGTATGACTTTCGTTCTCCCTGCGGATAGGAAAGTTTACTTTGGAAAACCCTATCTATGAAGTCATATCATCAATCAATCAATCAATCAATAGGATACAGCTATGATATGCCTTGGACCTGTTAGCCGCTCTTAATTAATAGAAATCGAGACAGTTCTTCAGATGTGGTGGATTGTAACAACTGTCACTGGCTCCAAGATATACGTAATGCTTGACCAGTAGGGGAGGAGGGGGTAAGATTTGCCATTTTTTAGTTACGTCGACCAGGGGTCCAAGGTGTCAACATTTCCACAAAATTGAATAGCGAGTCTCAAAGAGCAAGGTCTTCTTCATATATGTGGTGTTCTCTGTGGTGGAGTGGTTAGAGTGTCTGACTTTTTTCTAGGTCAGACTCCTAATCTAAGGGTCGGCGGTTCGATTCCCCATGCCCCCAGCTCTGCCAATTTGGATTTCCACCGCTGTGTATAACTTACAGCGTCATCAAAGGCCGGTTGCTCTCATACCATGTCTATGTGGTCTGGGAGGTTAAAAATCCCTTGGGTCGGTAAAAGTGTAGGTTCAGGCTTTCTAGCGACCAGCAGTGGAGTGGGGAAGACCAGTCATCTGTGACTGGGATTTCCCCTGCTTGGGACAACTAATGTACCAAAAAAAAAAAAGAGAGACAAATAAGTGTTCACACTTCCTGTCTACCATTCACTATATTGCTATATGTGGGCAATATTAACACCACAGGATTTCTCATAATGGTGTGGTGGGAGGTTGAACATGTTTTATATAGTGCCACAACTTACCACAGTTATGCTATATATGACATATGAAGGACTATAGAATACTACTGATATGTTATAATGGAGGCCTTATATGGGTTCTAATGCATCTTAAACAGCCACAAAATCCAGTAGAAATGAATTGACATAGAAGTAGGCATCTTAAACAGCCAATGTAGGCCTGCATTGGAACACATGACAATGTTTATAGAATATTGCTATGATTCTAGCTTAACACTACACACCTAAGTAGCTACTAATGTAAAATAAGGACATGTCTTCATATTCAGCAGTATTAAAGTAAAATCCTAAATGTCCCAATAGACATCGTTCTGCTGTTCCTGAATTTGATGATCGATAACCATGCCGTCACCATCATTATCTTGTTCATCTGTCTCGTCTTGGTATGTCTCTATCTTCCGATCAGTTGCTTCTGCTGGAGAGAAGTCAAGGTCTGTGAACAGGTTCCTGTTAAAAGGGAAAATGCCGGTCCTTCGGAACCCCAACAATATATTCCTCAGAATCATAGACAACATAAACGCCTCAATCACTATGGATGGAATATCGTAGATAGATACCGTCTCTCCGGTATGTAAATGCATCCAGGTATCCATTGCTATGTTGCAAGTATGCTTAAATGGTCCATAGACAGCCCGGTTTAGGGGCTGGAGACGATAAGATGTGTGTGGGGGCAATGTCAGCATCACAATACCGTTATCCCTAGCCAGGTCAACAGCCTGTAATGTTATGTGTGATTCATTGTTGTCGAGTATGAGAAGAATCTTGTGATCCTTCCAACATTGAGTATGTTTAATGATGTGGTACATGTATTGAAGAGCTCTTCATTCATCCACCCAGATTTAGCTGCACAACCGGTATATTCAGGTGGGGGCTCCCCTGATGAAGTGGTTGCGATAGTGGACGTGAGGAAAAATGAACATGGGTGGTACCACATTGCCTGATGACCCAATGGTATAGACAACAGTAACAAGTACTTCTCTTTCTCCTGAGGTCAAGGAGCCAACTTGCTTCCTTCCCCTTTGTGTAACCACTTGCTTCGGAGTTTGGATCGTTGTGCAACCAGTTTTGTCGCTATTATAAATATCCTCTGGTTTGAATTTGTACCTGTCCATAGCTGATGCTAGGTTATTATAGAACTTGTCCACAACCTATTATTCCCCCAAAATAACAAAGAAGAGCACACAAACTTCCAAGATAACAAAGGGACAATGCTCACAGGCAAAGATGCAGCAAACAAACTGAACACACACTTTGCCACAATAGGACAAAAGCTGTCAGAAAAATTTGAAAAAAGGTGGGAAAATAGATCAGGAACTGTGCAGAATGAAATCCCCACCTACGAAACAGATATCATCATCATCATCATGCTGTTGGTCGCGATGCGACAAAGACTGCTTTCATTACTTGACTGCCGCTCTCCATTTAGCTCTCTGCCGTGAGAGTTGTGTCCATGAGTCGGTCTTAATGTCTCTCAGCTTCAGGTTTCTCTTGATGGTATCTTTGAACCGGAGACGGGGGCGCCCTCTCTTTCTGTAGCCAGAAGACAGTTGAGAATAGAGGATCTGCTTTGGTAGCCTGTCTGATGACATCCTCATGAGGTGTCCAGTCCACCGGAGATTCTTTTTGATCAGAAGATCTTCCATAGAGGGCAGCCCCATCCGTTCGAGTATTTACATTTCATGAAAGCTGCCTGCAAAAGTGTTGAAGTGCTGCTGGCTTTTGCAAGTTACCAGCGGCACTCTCTCGGGGAGCAAATAGAGATTTCACACCGGCAAGAACATGTCAAGACAGGCGCAAAACTATTTGTCCCTGCAGTGGCTGGTCGGGAGATGTTGGGAGTTCTATACATCAACCACCCTTAATGCTGCCACAGTGACATGGTTTTCTGTTTAGGGTTTGCTCCCTTAGCCTTCGGTTCTGTCAAGGACCTGTACCACAAGGCAGTGGTTTAGAACTCTGCAAGGCAGGGGCGTCAAACTCCCTGAGGTATTGCTATACCTGCATACCCAAAACAGATATAACAGAACTAAAAAGATTAATAAATGACATCATCATCATCATCATCATCATCATCATGCTGTTGGTCGCAGTGCGACAAAGACTGCTTTCATTACTTGACTGCCGCTCTCCATTTACCTCTCTGCTGTGAGAGTTGCGGCCATGAGGCGGTCTTAATGTCTCTCAACTTCAGGTTTCTCTTGATGGTATCCTTGAACCAGAGACGAGGGCGCCCCCTCTTTCTGTAACCAGAAGACAGTTGAGAATAGAGGATCTGGTTTGGTAGCCTGTCTGACATCCTCATGAGGTGTCCAGTCCACCGGAGATTCTTATTGATCAGAAGATCTTCCATAGAGGGCAGCCCCGTCCGTTCGAGTATTTCCTTATTTGTCACTTTGTCCTTCCAGGTTAGCCTCATGATTGAATGCAGATGCCGCATCATGAAGGCATGCAGCTTTTTCACCTGTCATCTGTACACTGTCCAGGCCTCGGCTCCGTATAGTAGGGTGGATAGTATGATTGCACGGTATATCTTGCCTTTGACCCGAATGGACACATGGTAGTTGTTCCAGAGTCTCTGGCGTAGTCGGCTGAAAGATGCGCTAGCCTTGGCCATCCTCCTCTGTATTTCAGCATCAATGCGTCCATTACTTGATTTAGTGCTTCCGAGGTATGTGAATACCGGAACAGAGTTCAGCTTGTTTCCATCAACCATGATCTCCTCCTCTCGGGTTCTTGTAGAGTTGGGTTGGTACAGCACCTCCGTCTTCTTGATGTTAATCTTCAGGCCGAACTTCTTTGATGCATCGGAGAAAGCGTCCACTATTTTCTGGATCTCTTCAGCAGAGTGGGCAACCAGTGCACTGTCATCTGCGAATAGCAGCTCTCTCACCAGTATCCGAGTAGTCTTGGTCTTCGCTCTGAAGTGTGCGACATTGAATAGGTCAGCGCTCTGTCTGGACTGTATATAGATGCCATCCCCCATGTCTCGCAGAGCCTTGTCAAGCATTGCTGATTGGAAGATGGAGAAGAGCGTGGGGGCCATAACCTTGCTTGACCCCATTGGTAGCCCCAAATGATTCCGAGACTTCCCCTCCAACACTAACATTCGCCATCATTCCTGTATGTAGAGCCTCGATCATAGTTGTGAACTTCTCTGGGCATCCATACTTCCTCAGTAGCTGCCATAGCCTGGTCCTCCCGACTGTATCAAATGCCTTAGTGAAATCGACAAATACCATGTACAGTGGTCGGTCCTGCTCAATGCACTTTTCTTGTAGCTGTCGGAGACAAAATATCATATCCATGGTGCTCCGGTTACCTCTGAAGCCACACTGTGACTCCGGAACTACATGAGGTGTTATGTGAATTGATAGTCTGTTGAGGAGGATCCTGTCGAAGATCTTGCCTGCTATGGAAAGGAGAGAGATTCCTCTATAATTCCCACAGTCTGTTCGATCACCTTTCTTGTAGATGGTTACAATGGTGGCATCCTTCCATGATTGGGGTACAGAACCCTCCTCCCAGGCATTGGTGATTAGTTGGTGCAGTCTGTTGAACAGATTGTCTCGTCCGTGCTTCCATACTTCAGGAGGAATTCCATCACCCCCAGGTGCTTTGCCATCTTTCAGGCTGGCGATTGCTCTAGCCATGTCATCCATGGTTGGACACAAATAAACCAAGTGGAATAGATGAAATACCAACCAAAATACTGAAAGAGGCACTCCAAGCCATCCCGGCCACTATAGTAGACCTATTCAACATCTCCTTTGAACAGGGGCATTTTATCTCAGCCTGGAAAATGGCAACCATTACCCCATTTCACAAAAGTGGAGACAAACAAAACATGGGAAACTACAGGCCAACATCGATTCTTCAAACCCAAGGCAAGCTCATTGAAAAAGTGTTACATAGACACATAAATGAACACCTGGAAAAAAACGATATACTAAACGAAAGACAAGGGGCTTTCAGGAAACTGCACTCCACATCTAAAACAATAGCTAACCTAACAAATGACATATTGGCGTCAATGAACCAAAAACAATTAGTTGGAGCAGCCTTCATTGACTTTAGCAAAGCATTCGATACAGTAGACCATAACATACTACTGGAAAAACTAGAATCCATGGGCATAATTTCCAACACTATGGACTGGATAAAATGCTACCAGAACAACAGGCAACAGAAAACAAAAATAAACAATACACTATCAGACAACCAACCTGTCACATGTGGTGTACCCCAAGGGTCAGTGTATGGCCACTGCTCTTTATAATCTACATAAACGATCTTGAAAAATGGTTGCAAACCAAATGCTCCAACTATATGCAGATGACACAGTCATATATGTAAATGGCACCACAGAAGAGGAGGTAATAACTAAACTAAACAAGATCCTACTAAAACTGGATGAGTGGTGTGAGTCCAACAAAATAACCATCAACACAAGCAAGTCAAAAACAGTTCTCTTCTCGCATAAACAAATGCCAGAAATAAAATTACACTGTAAGCTAGGAAACCAAACACTAGAAAATGTAGACCATTAAAATTACCTAGGCCTTGAGGTGGACACCCAACAAAACTGCAACCTATGTATAAACAAAATTGTCCAAAAGGTAAACCACAAACTGTGCCTATTTGCAAAGCTAAGAGACTACATGACACAAGAAATGTCAATAAAAATCTTCAAGGGCATGGTACTCCCCTATTTTGACTATGGAGATGTAAACTACAAGGGTGCGAAAAAATAACTTCTAAAAAAACTGCAAACACTACAGAATAGAGCGCTGAAAATCTGCTTCAGAGTAGACAAGCTGCACCCCACCTATGACATACACAAAAGAACCAAAGTAAAATTGCTAGAAAATAGGAGAATAATTCATCTGAAAACATCAGCATACAGCTATAGTCAAGACATTAAACTCCTAACAAAACCACAAAGGGCTACTAGAGCAAATAATGTGCCACTACTAAAGCAGACCAGAAGCCAAATAAAAGCTCACGAGAGAAGCACGCTGGAAATGGCTGCCAAGGTGTGGAATACCCAAACAGTAAAGGAACGACAAATTCCTAACCTAAAAACATACAAAAAATATCTGTGCAAAATAAGGCTAGGAAACCCCCACTAAGCTGCACTTCAAAGGGGCATGTGATATGTCATTGTCCACCAGCAGGACACCCAATGGAAGGTAACCATGCCAAAAGTAGCCAGATAGCACACCACACAGCTACGTACAAGCCTATGATATGTAAATAGGAGTAGGCTAGTCTAGTAGTAAGAGTAGAAAAATTAAAACACATATATGCCAAGAAAATCCCAAAAAATTAACATAGACTACTAACCAGACCAACCAACTATCTATCTGCTGCTGAAATGCAGGCAATCAAATACCCTATCAGCAGTTACTGTGTGATAAGATAACACCAACACTACAGCTGGCCAGCATTGAAAACAAGCCTGAATACCCATGCTTATATGCTACGGACAGTATAAATACAGCCTCAATTAAAAAAGAACAAAAAAAAAACAGGGCCATATGGAGAGAAGGTTGGGTTGGATTCAAGTCGAGACACAATCTCTCCCTGCTTTTTTGTTGCAACCAGTCGGGACTTGAAACATCCATCGAAATTTGCGATTTAGAACACATAAATCGCTACATTAGCTGATTTGATTTTGCACAAATGATTATATGTGCAAAATACAAACACCACACATCCTGAGAGATTTATGGAATCGCCATCATAAACCAACAGGTGTTTCGATTCCTGCCATGCAGTTCACAATAAATAAAACCGTGTTTAACAGATACTGTAATATATGCATAAAAGACATCAGGCACGTGTGGAGAACAAAGGATATGTAAATGAGATAACGTCATAGACAAAGGGTGCCGGCGGTTCAGGACCCTGGATGGTGAATAAAGCATTCAGTATCCAGAAGTTGTACTTTCACAGATACCACCACAAAGAGCGTGTTATCAACACCATATAAGCTGTGTTCACACACACAACTGTAGGCCGAACTAGATAAGGCGAACTAGATGAGGCGAACTAGTGTCGTGTCCACACACGGAGCGGTTTAAGGTGGAAATCGATATCTGCGCATGAGCAAGTCCATACTAACCAGAGCCAGTTTCGGTTAGTTGACATCACCACAAGAGAGTGTGGGTTCGACCTAGATATGTATGGACTGAATCGTATTGGTTTGGAATGGTCAAAACTTCTACTGGGCAGTGAAAACCTTAAAATATATCATGAAAAAAATATCTGTGCACCTCTAGCACGTTCATAGACCAAATTTACCGGAAAGTCAACAAACTCCTGTGACGTCCTTAATCCGCCGCATCTAAACCGCTACCGTCCACACAGGCAATATGGGCAGCCTTAAGCTAGTTCGCTTCATCTGGACTACCTCGCGAGGCGGTTTACTTGATGCAAACTAGATGAGGCGACTTAGCCTTAAGTCGCCTCAGCATAGCGTCCACACGGCGAATGTGAGGCGACTTAGATGAGGCGAACTAGTTGAGGCGACTTAACGCCCGTGTGTGAATGGAAGTAGGCTACATTCCAGAATGTGCTTTTTGCATAGTGATCATAGTGCGAACCTGTGTCATTTTATTTATTTAGATAGGATGGGCCCTAAGTAAATTAGATTGATCGTTATCGCCTACTTTACTTTACATTGGAGTAACTCTGATTATAAATGGCTAATTTTGTAAATATTTAAAACGAAATCATGTCATGAATATGTAGGATAAAATCTAGGCAAGTGTTTTTGTCGCAAAATTCTTATGCTTTCGTCGGATTGTCCATGTTGCCGGAAACATGCATAATTCAAAATCCCTGACGACGGGCTTGATATGATAAGTAACATAGATACCGTTCGGTACATGCGTTCCGGTATTGAATGCAAGCACAGTTCAGTTCTTACCTGGCCACTGTCGTTGACAGAGTGATACTGCTTGAGCAGAATTTTATAGTGGTGCTGGTAAAATAGTGAATATGCCGAAATCATCAAAGATACGAAGTGCAGTAGGAAAGTACTCTAAGGAATTACTGCGTTCAATGGAGTCGTCAGAACACGGATCGGACGATGACATAGTTCGATGTGATGTGCCAGTAGGTCACTGTGTCAGTTCGCAGAAGTTGGAAGTGTCGGATTTTACTACTGTATCACCAATGCCATCAACTTCAAAGGACGTGTCCGGATTTCCCTCATTGGATAATATAGCTAAACTGCTGGATATAAAGTTGCGTGAGGCGCAGGAACCGTTATTGGAGAGAATTACCAATTTGGAAATTTCTGGACGAAGAAGTTATCGGGTCACCAGGACGATCCGTCTGGTTCAAATGGTGACGTCATGGCTGCAACTTTGTCAACGGTTATGCGCATAACAGACGAGATGAGGAAGCAATTCGTCCAAATGGATCGTGTAATCGAGTCGGTCTCGGTAATCCAGCTAAAGGTAAAGTGTGCAATTCTTGTTCCGGTCGTGCATGTAAACGAGCATCTTCTGACATGGAAGGCGAATCAGATAGTGATGATTCAGTAATGAAAGAATTGATACGTTTGGCTGGAAAAAAGGCCAGAAAATCTAAAACATTTAAATTATTGCCGCATAAATATGTAATTCGTCAAGAAAAGAAAGGGAAGGTGCAGTTAGGAGAATCCACATGGTTTGAATACTTGGCTGCTATTCGTCGCATGGTTAGAAGAGGTGATGTCCCTGATGTATGGGTGAAACATTTGGATGACCATGTTGATAGCATTTTGGAGATGGCACAAAACTATTCGTGGCGTACATGTCTCGCGTATAGTGAAATTTGTTTCAATATGATAGCAGATAAGCGGTTGGCCAATGGTTGGGAAGATAAAGGTAGGATCATTGAAATAAGGAGGGACGTGTGTGGTCTGGGTAAAAGAATAGAACATTCATCTCATAATAGTTGGTCCGGTTCAGTAGAGTACAAGAAGGGTGTTGATGCACGTCCGTGTATCATTTGGAACCGTGGCGGAGATTGTGGTAATGCTGGTGACCATGGAGATGGAATCAACAAGTATGCGCATGTTTGTTCGTATTGCGCGTTCAAGCTTAGGAAGAAGCATTCACATAAGGAATCGGAGTGCAAGACAAAGCAGTATTCTAAGGAGGTGAACACTAATGACACGACTGCTTGTACGACAAATTTTTAATTAGCAGTTGGCTGGAAACTGCTGCGGACGGGGAGATAGTGCGTACAGCCGGTGGAGAGGTATCGGGATCGAATGCTACTTCTTCAGATGGCGCCACAAGTCGTTCCGAGTCAAGTAACCCAGTCGGTCATGGTGAAACTAAGGTCGGTGCGGTTGCTTTGTTGATGACATGTCAGCCTGGTAATTTGTCGGTTTCTTCTTCCATTTCTTGTTCACCAGTACGCTATCATAGTAAACAAAACAGTTGTCATAATAGTAATGATTCTGCGAGGTTAGACAAATCAAGTAGCATCCTTCAATGTCCCATTGCTAAAAATGTTGATGAGATGTCGGGAATTTTGTCAGAAGGTTTAAGTAGGCCGGCTGGTGTTTTCTTTGGGAACTGCAGGTTTCATAAATATCCAGGGAGGGGCGCCACCGGTCATTTTAATGGATTTCATAGTGGATCATCTGATTTATTTGATGATTACCAACAATTTTCACATAATTCTGACTATAAATACTTTAATCCGGGCAAACGTAAGTTGGTTAATAATAGTACTGGTTTGAGAAATGTACGGAGTTGTCGTGATAATGACTCAGAAGCGGTGTTACAGCGAACACCACTGTCCAGTGTTTCAAATCCGACTGGGTTCGTTCAACGCAGTTGCCATGACGACAGACAAACAGTTCTCAGTTTTCCCGGCTCATGTCTAAAGACGACAAAACTGTCAACATTGAATGATGAGCAATCATGTATGGACAGATTCGGATATTGCCTCACGGCACGTACGAATATTGCTCAGTTGTGTCAGGGTGATGATCGCCGTTATGAACACTCTGTTGTTAGTCCGGTCACTGCCGAGGTTTTAGGAGCAACATCGAAGAGTTGTCTCTTCTTTGTTCCAACCTCAATCCACTCGCTGTTTGCCTACAAGAAACTTATATAAAAGCTTCTGAGAGTTGTAGTCTTAAAGGCTACACCATTCATAACAAGCACGCACCAGATGGAGACCGAGCCGCTGGCGGCTCCTCCATCTTGGTCAGACGTGATGTGGTGTGTACGCCAGTGGCGTTAGACACAACACTACAGGTTGTAGCTGTTCGTCTGACGCTGCATAAGACTGTAACTCTCTGTTCCATTTACATTCCTCCGAGCTCCGTTCTCACTTTACAAGAACTGGACGCCCTTGTGGACCAGTTACCGTCCCCATATTTACTTATGGGTGACTTTAACGGCCACAACCCATTATGGGGGGGGGGGGGACAATAGGAACGCTAAAGGCAAGAGAATTGAGGACCTTGTGGCCGCTCATGCTCTGTGTGTATTGAACGATGGTTCATACACATATTTGCATCCCGGCTACGGAACATATTCCGCCATCGATCTCAGCATTGTAGAACCAGAACTGGCGCTGGACTTTTCGTGGAGGGTCTGGGATGACCTCTGTGGGAGTGACCACTTCCTTTATTCTTAATTGTGGGGGGGCATCTCCCATAGAGCGAGAGAGGAGCTGGCGGCGACTGGCCCGCCTTCCAGACCCTATGTTGCGAGAAGTTCACTCCAGACATCAGTGACATCGATGCCTTCACTGAGATGCTGGGATGGATCGCGGAGAAAACTGTTCCGAAGACCTCGGCAACTCCCAAGCGTTTTACGCCTCCATGGTTAGATGACGGCTGTAGGAGGGCTATTAAGGAACGAAAGAAAGCTCAGCGTAAATTCCACAGGAGACCGACTGCGGAAAATCTGGCGCTCTTTAAAATTCTGCGTGCTCGCGCTCGCAGAACAATCAAAGAAGCGCGGAGGCAGTGTTGGAGACAATTTGTTTCTAGCATCGCCATGCACACGCCGTTGGGCAAAGTATGGACAATGATCAGAAGAATCAAACGAAGGGGAGGTGATTCTTCTGTAGTCCAGCACTTTAAACACAACGGCACCATTCTCACATCACTCGACGAAATAAGTGAAGAATTGGCTCGCACCTTTGCTGGAAACTCTGGCAAACTGCCTCCCGGGCTTTCGGGTGGTCAAGAAAAGCTCTTGGACTTTTCTTCCGATGGCGAGGAGCACTACAACTCCCCATTCAGTATGGGTGAGTTGAGGTGTTCTTTGGAAAGCTCGCATGATACAGCAGTTGGACCTGATGGAATTCATTATCAATTTTTGAAACATCTCCCTGAACATGCACTGAGATTGTTGCTTCAACTCTTCAACAACATCTGGGAGTCGGGTGTCGTCCCCACCTCTTGGCGGGAGGCGACAGTAATACCGATTCCCAAACCTGGTAAAGACCAGAGTGAAGCCCACAACTATCTTCCCATAGCCCTTACAAGCTGCATCTGTAAAACCATGGAGCGCATGGTAAACAACCGCCTTGTCTGGCTACTGGAGTCGGGACACCACCTGTCCAACCTTCAATGTGGCTTCAGACGGGGCCGCAGCACCCTCGACCATTTGGTGCGCATGGAGACCTTCATAAGAGATGCTTTCCTTAAGAAGGAGCACGTTGTGGCCGTCTTTTTCAACCTCGAAAAAGCCTATGACACAACGTGGCAGCATGGCATCATGGAGGATCTTCATGCGATTGGCCTTCGTGGCCACTTGCCAATTTTCATCAGGAACTTTCTAGCCTTCAGGCATTTCCGCGTCCGTGTCAAGACTACCTATTCCCGCCTGCACTCACAGGAACTAGGAGTACCTCAAGGCAGCATACCGGCCGTGACCCTTTTTGGGGTCAAGGTCAATGGTATTGCTGCTGCTGTGAAGCAGGGGGTCTCCTGTAGTCTTTTCGTGGACGACTTTGTTTTATATTACAGCGGTGCTAACATGAATGTCATAGAGAGACAGCTACAACCAAGCATAAATGGGATCCATCGATGGTCAGTTCTGAACGGTTTCAAATTTTCCAAGACCAAAACAGTCTGCATGCACTTCTGCCTGCTGCGTAGAATACATGCGGAACCGGAGCTGACCCTGGATGGGGATCCCATTAAAGTCGTTGAGAAAACCAAATTTCTGGGCCTCATTCTCGACGCCAAACTGTCTTTTGTGCCACATATAAAGTACCTGAAAACAAGATGCCTGAAAGCACTGGATATTCTGAGGGTGCTGTCCAGCTCAGAGTGGGGACCGGACAGAGATGTTCCGCTCTCCGTGTACAGAACCTTGGTTCGTTCACGAGTGGATTACGGCAGCATAGTATACGGTTCCGCAAGGAAATCATATATTGGGCTGCTAGACACGATCCACCACCAGGGACTGCGCCTGGCCCTTGGGGCCTTCCGCACCTCACCAGTTCAGAGCCTTTATGTCGAAGTCAATGAACCATCACTTAACAACAGGAGAATCAAACTGGCCATGCAATATGTAGTCAAGATAAAAACTAATGCATTGAATCCTGCACACAATTGTCTATTCGAGCAACATGACGAATCCAGGTATGAAGCCAGGCCAAATTACATCCGGCCACTGAGGCTCCGAATGAAACCTCATTTGGAGGCCTTGGGCATGGATTTGAACGTGTTGGAGGATGCCAAAGTCCCAGAACATCCCCCGTGGTCGTTGAGAAAGCCATCGGTTATCCTCCGACTCACGGAACTGAGGAAATCTGGGACACATCCACTCGAGTACCAAGGACTGCATGCAGAGATTCAAGGCCAGTTTGCAGACCACCTCTCCATATACACTGATGGTTCGAAAGACCAAAGCCGGGTAGCTGCTGCGGCAGTCTGCCGACGGGAAAATTTTTGTGTACGTTTGCCCGATCAGAGCTCGATTTTCACTGCAGAGGCCCGAGCACTCCTTCTCGCTTTGTAGTGTATCGAGGTATCCAACCACACTAACTATGTTATATACAGTGATTCGTTCTCTTGCCTCCTGGCTGTTGCTGGACTGAAAACGAATCACCCTATTCTAGCAACGGTCATTTATAAAATGAACCAACTGACAACAGATGGGTATGATATCCACCTGTGCTGGGTGCCTGGCCATGCTGGCATACAAGGAAACGAACGAGCTGATCGGGCTGCGAAGAAGGCCCTGAACTGTGATCTTGAACCGTGTCTGATCCCTCACTCTGATCTGAAACCACTAATAGCCACCCACATAAAATCCAAATGGCAACATGAGTGGGATGAAAACATCAATAAACTTAAAGAAATTGAACCATCTGTGGGAAAGCCACCACAGACTCATGCGGGAGGTCGGCGGGACCAAGTGGTCCTTAGCCGCTGCCGTGTTGGCCACTCGTGGCTTACACATGCTTTTCTGCTCAAGGGGGAACCTCCCCCTGAATGTATTGGGTGTCAGTCCCCACTGACACTCAAACACATTTTGCTAAGTTGCGTTGATTTTTTTGGGCCTGCGCCAACGGTTCTACACTGCAGACAGTATGCATGACCTTTTTACTAAGGTAAAACAGGAAAACATTTTAGCCTTTTTGAGGGCAGTTGGACTGTACCACCTTATATAGTTTACTAAATGGATTCTATTAATTATTAATGAAACTGTTCTTTTTCTATGGGAATTTGTTTCCCTTGACCAGAGATATATGATTGTGAGCTTTCTAATTTAATTAGTGTCTATTGGCACATAATTGATTGTCTGCTTTTACATGTAAAAGCGATAGTTTGAACAAAAAACAAACATTTCTCGCCGTGAATATGGCCTATGCTGCCGACACGGCGTAAAGCAACCACCAATCAATCAATCAATCAACCGGTCACTAGCAACGTTGAATCTTCTTCTTGCACTGTTACTCAACCTTCAAAAGTTAATTTGCCAGATACTTTATTGAATGTTGGTCATGTTTCGGTTGGTATATTGAAGGTTGAGAAAGGGTGCTCCTCTGTTAATATTTCGGACGAGGATAGTCCACATTGTGTTCCTGGAAACACTGATCCAGGCAATGCTGTTCTTGCCGGGAGTTCTATTGTTGCCCAGATGTTGCGTTAGTTAATAATGTTAGTGTTGAGCCTGAGTTTGTTGGTCCAGTATCTATTAGGCCGTCACTTGAAGTTAACTGTTGTACTGATTTTGTTGATAGGTTTGTGATGTTGCTATTTCAAGCGAGTTTAATGATGATACACAATGTTTCCATGATAAATCGCCACTGCAATGTAAAGAATATGTTTTAAATAATTGGCCAACATTTAATGACGATATTATTACGGCTTTGTCATATAAAAGTATATTTCAAAAAGTCAGGGACACAGGTTTGCCTAATTATATAGCTGCTAAAATTCCTGTACCGTCGGGTTTAATTATTAAAAATTGGAAAGCATTATTGGTAAATTACGAAGATAAAGCCATTGTGCCATTTTTAGAATTTGGTTGGCCGGCAAATTTTACTGGGTCCTTTATCCCCACCCCAACATTATTGAATCACGCTCGTTCTAAGGAAGATTTATTTTGGATTAATAATTACGTTGAGACTGAATTACTTCATGGTGCATTGTTAGGTCCATTTAGTGACCCTCCGTTTTGCCCATGGGCACAAATAAGTCCTATTATGACCCGCCCCCAAAAGAATACTGATGAACGGAGAATTATTGTGGATTTGAGTTACCCAATTCGGGTATTAATAAAGGTTTTTACCAGGGGGAACCTTATAAATATAACCTACCTACTATAATGTCTTTAGCGAAGCAGATCACTAAATTGGGTGAAGGGTGTTTTTTGTGGTCTATAGATTTGGCAAGGGCGTACAGAAAGTTAAGAACTTGCCCCTTGAGTGTGCCTTTATTTGGGATTAGAGTAAATGAAAAGTATTATTTTGATATCGCACCTCCATTTGGATGTCGTACTTCCAGTATGGCATGTGCTCGGACAAGAGCTGCGGTGGTTTACTTAATGAAGAAAATGGGATTTTTTACGTTATGTTTCTTGGACGATTTTGTAGGTGTTGAGAGTTCTTTGTTGAAGGCACAGGAGGCGTATCAATATGTCCTCAAATTGACTGCTTGTTTAGGTTTGAAATTATCTTTTAAAAAATGTGTTCCACCAACTCAAAAATTAGTGTGGTTAGGATATGAGGTAAACTCAAAAAATGTATTTATTCGTATCCCTGATGAGAAATTACTAGATGTTTTGTTGGAATGTAGAAAGTGGGTGGTTGGTCGGGAAGTTACACGAAAAAATGTTCAGAGACTGGTTGGGAGGTTACAATTTATTTCTAAATGTGTCATGTCTGCGAGAGTCTTTATGAATAGGATTTTGGAGTTTCTTAGGGGTACACCTTTTATTGGTAAAGTTAGCGTGTCACAGGGTTTAGTACGGGATATAGCTTGGTTTTTGCGTTTTTCAGAAGGTCATAATAGACTGGTTCTGTTACAGCATCTACCTAGCAAAAAATGGATCATTGAATGTGATTCTTCGTTGCATGGTGGGGGAGCATTCAGTCCAACGCATTATTATTCTGAATTATATCCTGCAGAATTTTTGAGAAATAATTTTCACATTGCCCAATTGGAAGCGGTAAATTTGGTAGTAGCCCTTAAGACTCTATCTCCTCCTGATCCTCACAATTATCAAATTATCATTAATACTGATAATGCTGCTTCCCAACAGGTGTTATCTTCTGGTGCTGGCAAGGATCCGGTCTTGGGCGCCTGTGCTCGCGAAATCTGGAGGTTCGCCGCCACATATACGTGCGTAGTACAGGTCGTACACAAGGCTGGGAAGGAGTTGGTGCTAGCAGATGCCCTAAGTAGGTTGTTTTTTGATAATAAGCTTCGATTAGTTGCTGATGATTTATGTCAGAAGAAATTATTGACTAAAATACATGTTTTTTATGATGAGCAGGTGTTGGACGTTGCCTTATAATTCTTCTCTGCATATTGATAATTTTGTTTTTTGCCTTTATCAACTTGCAGAGAATAAGCGGGCGTTAGTACATAGGATAAGTGTGTACTTCTCGGCAGGATTAGCAGAGGGGACGTGGAGAAATAAAAGGGTACAATTTAGGGAGTATCTAATGTTTTGTAATAATATTGGTGACAATCCTAAGAAACCCAAAATGAAGACGGTAATGTTATATGCTTTATTTTTAAATGATAAACTAAAGACAGAGGGAGCTGTTAAGAATTATATTAGTGGAGCGAGGACTTGGATAAGATTGATGAGAGGGAATACTGATTCATTTGATTGTTATGCTATGACTGTAATTAAAGCCGGAATTTGTAAATTAAAGAGTAATACTGTAAATAGAGCATATCCGTTAAAGATTAAACATATTAAAATGATAATTAAAAAATTTAACAAAATTAAAGATGATGGTCTTGTGTTGATTGTTGCATTATTAATGGGTTATCTTTGTTTATTAAGACAGTCCAATTTATTTTATTCCGAGGTAACGGGTGATGGCGGTCACATGCTGCTCAGTGAGGACATCAAGGCACACAAATCACATTTAAGAGTAACAGTTAGAAGCACTAAAACCACGCACAGACCAGAGGATGTGTACAGTATTGAGCTACCACAAGGGGCAAATCCAAACTTCTGTCCACTGCGCGCTTGGTACAAGTACATACATCTGACTCCTGTACAGAAGGGCAACCCAGCATTCATGCTGAACAATGGAGAATCGTTGACTGCAAAAGTGTTTAATAAGTGCATCCAAGTTGCATTGAAAGCAAGTGGGTGTCAGTGGTGGCCACTGGTAACTTGCCACAGCCTTCGACGTGGAGGAGCGCAAGAGTATGCACGAGTTGGGATGCCAATAGACTGTATAAAGAATCTTGGGAGATGGAAATCCGATAGTGTGTTTAATTATGTAAATAAAAATTGTTTTGTGTAGGAATCATCATCTCCCCTGTTCCAAATTTGGCTGAGAGATGATGATCCCAATGTGAAAGTTACTGATTGTGGCTGTGTGAAATAAAAGTGCAAATGTGAGTGAGTGTGCCAGATGTGAGAGCTGATAGTGTGACCGTGATCTGCCGCTGCTGTGTCATCTTGTCTTCTGTTTCCAAGTTTATTACAGGAATGAATGCAGATTACTCATAATTATATCATATAGTAGTATGATAGTACAATCACTTTTATAACCTGCATATAAGTAATGGCATTTTGAAAGAACGATTGACTCAAATATGACCTGCAAATAAGTAGTGATTTATATTAGAAATTGATCAGGTTGTATTATCTGATGAAATAGAATGGGTAATACTTATATCTCAATTGTATTATTGAGAAAGAGCTGATATAATAATGTTCACAAAGGTGTAGGCAAAAGGCTGTGTAAAAATTTATTAAGCCTGTTTAATAAATTTATTAGCCCAAAAAACAATTATCTGTGTCTGGTTTTGAATTATGCAACTTTATGGCGGAAAACGACAGATGGTAGAGGATGACTAGCTATGTTACTTACGATTGCAATCCTCAGCCAAACCACCACTGAGTTCGCTTTGTATTTACACTGTATTTAAATACCTGGGGCCATATGCATGAAGCAGTGTTAGCGAGCCAAAACGCGTTTAGACGGGATTTCTGGTTTAGCGCCGAAAAGTCGGTATGCATGGAGCAGTGTTAGGCCTAACACCACAAGCTTAAACTAGGTTAAGCTAAACCAGAAAATAGCTGGTTTACAGGCGGTGTTAGTTATCAAATCTATTCAATGCGATCATATTTAACAGAATTAGCTACCAAATAAGTGAAATGACCAATTTAACCCTAAATTCAAAGCGTTATTAAGGCTACCGCCGCATTGGCGGCGATATTAATAGTTATATTTTCGAATCGACGAAGGTACAGTAAACAAACCGCCGCCGCCGCCGCGGCAGCGGCGATTTGTTTACATTACGTTCATCGATTCGAAAATATAACTATTAATATCACCGCCAATGCGGCGGTAGCCTTAATAACGCTTCGAATTTAGGGTTAAATTGATGAAATTTCACTTATTGCGTATGTAATTCTGTTAAATATGATCGCATTCAATAGATTTGAGCCTAATATATGGCTACAAACGCATAGGGATTTCCCAAATCTATAAATACATTCACATTTAGCTAACACTCACCGTTTAGGCCGCCATGCATACGTTTTCGACGCCGCCGATAAACGGTGATAGCTATACAGTGTTAGAGGGATAACACCACACGCCCGTGGCATTATATTTTCTTAGACTTAGTGGGCATTGTTAGTGATTTGGCACACAGAGTTCACTGTTTAGGACGAACTCAGAAAAGTTTGTTTGTTTGTTTGTTGTTTTACGTCCTAGCAACATCTAAGGTCATATCAGGACAGGCACCGACTTGTGACAGTGCGCACTCATGGTGACTTTATAGTGCTGTCCCACTGGGAAACCAGGCCGCTGGCACCATGACCTGGTATCCCACTCAGTCACATTATCCTGACAATGAGCACACCAGCCCTTGCCCTGTCCTAATAATGCCGAGTGCCTGGCTAGGAAGCGACAATCACCAATTTTCAAGTCATTGGTTTGACTCGACCAAGGTTCGAACCAACGACCCCACGATCTACCAGCACGGGAGACAGATGCTCCAACTCATTCGGCCATCCCGTCTGGTCTCTTAAATGAAATTAATTGATAAAATTTGTTTTAATGAACTACATGAGGCGGTACAGACCAGCTGCCCTCAAAAAGGCAAAAATGTCTTCTTGTTTTACTTTCCCACCAGCAGGTTCAACGTCACACAAGCCGGCTTGCCCAAAATAGGCTGGAAATCCGGTACCACTTGGAACTTGAGCACTCTGTCGTTGACATCCAGCAGTGCCTCCCCGTCAGGCGTGATCCGGTAACCGGTGAACATCACCAACGAACACCTGGTGTTCGTCAGCTGCCCCAGAGCAACTCTGTCGAAGACGTACCTCGGCAGCACGTTCGCCTCTGAACCGGTATCGAGCTTGAACTTGACAGGACAACTGTTCACCCGAACGATCGCGTGCCACAGCTCGGCATCCTGACCAGCACCGCGGTCGACAGCACCGACGAAGAGATCCGTTGCCAGGACGTTGACTTCCGCCGGATCCGGGTCTTGCTCAGCATTATGAGGGTCGGGCTGTTCCATGGTAAGCTCGTTGACTCTGCCCAGCCTGCTCCTGCAGACCTTACCGACGTGCCCGATCTTCTTACAGGCTACACAAGCCTTTCCTTTCGCTGGGCAGACTCCCCGTTGGTGTTCATACCCACAGTTCTAGCAGCGGATCTTGAACTCTCCAGCCCCGCCGGTATTCCAAGATGGCGATTTTCAAGATGGCGTCGCTGATGACCGAACCACCGGCGCACCGGTACGCACATTAGCATAGTTCCGTATGAAATCAATTTCTTTACTTTCAATGTCTGACTTGGTGTCCTCCAACAGCGCAGAGCTAAACTCACTCATCTCACATATATCGACACATTTTCCCAACTTAACTCCGTAGTTTGCAGCAGTTTATTCCCTAAATTCACATTCTTTACACCAGCCACAATCCGATCACGCAATAGCGATTCTTCCACCGTACCATACTCACAATCTTTCACTTTGTCTCTCAATGCCATTATATATGTAGCCATATTTTCTGTCGCCTGATTATGTGAGTTAAACTTATATCGTGTGATAATGATACTGCATTTACCGACACAATAAACCCTAAACGCCTCCGTAAGTGGCACGATCCTATCTTGATCAGCGAGAGCGATATCCATATTGGCGAAGACCTTTTGCGCCTCCTCGCCGGCTACGTGAAGAAAGATGCAGCATTGCCCTCGTTCTGTCTTCAATACGACACCTGCTGCAGTAGCGTAAATATCATATGCTCTGATCCATGTTTTCCAGTTCGATCTCGCATTGTGGCTGAGGACAAGCTGACCAGGAGGCCGCAAACCCGGCAACGTATTAGCGGGTGGCATTCTTCCTCATCTGACACCATGTGAAAGTACGACGTCTGAACACTTTGACTTCTGGATACTGAATGGTTTATTCACGGCCTAGGGCACGCTTGACCCGCCGGCTAAACTTTCCATGACGTCATCTCATTTGCATAACTCTTTGTCTCAACCTCTGCATCTCGTTAACATATATTAACCACACACCTGTACGTCTATTACGCATATATCACAGTTGCCGGTTGCAGAACTGCAACATTGGGTAGAGAGGCTCCGATAAATCAGCCCAATCTGTGGTTGAAGACTTAACTTCAGTAGGGAGTGTTGTAGGAGCTGGGGACATCTTCACAACGTTGTAATGGCGAGGTGTTGGGGCGGCAGCGAATCTCTTCGGTCCGGCGTGTAGTTGAGCTGTAGGTGTAGTGTAGTGTAGCACTTGAATCCGGTCAGCAGCAGGGGTTTTAGGAAGGCGGGCAAAGGTGGGAGCAGCGGTCGTTCCAGCAACAAGAACAAGACAGAGAAATCGTAAAGGTGAAGGGCCCCACCCAAGAACACAACAACCCTGGTCAGGGGAAGAAGTGTGCCTGGGAGAAATCAAAATGGGCAGGGTCTAGGAAAGAGAAATGAGGAGAGTTGATAGAGAGAGGACCGTGTCTATTTGCTCTATGGTGACCGTCCAGCGAGCCATGGACACGGATAGAGTAAGAGTAGAAGGTGAAATGCTGGCGGGCTCCCCCTCCTGGAACTCTTTTCAGACATATCGAGGAGGAGCATGGCCAGCGGAGAGGTGATAGAGAGAGGTGTGGACAGAGTGCGGTCCGGATGGCAAGTGCATTGGCAGACTGCGTTGGCACACTGCCGCAGCAGCTACCCGGCTTTGGTCTTTCGAACCATCAGTGTATATGGAGAGATGGTCTGCAAACTGCCCTTGAATCTCTGCATGCAGTCCTTGGTATTCGAGTGGATGTGTCCCAGACTTCCTCAGTTCCGTGAGTCGGAGGATAACCGATGGCTTCCTCAATGACCACGGGAGATGTTCTGGGACTTTGACATCCTCCAACACGTTCAAATCCACGCCTAAGGGCTCCAAATGAGGTTTCATTCGGAGCCTCCGTAGCCGGTTGTAATTCGGCCTGGCTTCATACCTGGATTCATCATGTTGCTCGAACAGACAATTGTGTGCAGGATTCAATGCATTAGTTTTGATCTTGACTACATATTGCATGACCAGTTTGATTCTCCTGTTGTTAAGTGATGGTTCGTTGGCTTCGACGTAGAGGCTCTGAACTGGTGAGGTGCGGAAGGCCTGAAGGGCCAGGTGCAGCCCCTGGTGGTGGACCATGTCTAGCAGCCCAATGCACGATTTCTTTGCGGAACTGTATACTATGCTGCTGTAATCCACTTGTGACCGAACCAAGGTTCAGTACATGGAGAGCAGAACATTTCTGTCTGCTCCCCACTCTGAGCTGGACAGCACCCTCAGAATATCTAGTGCTTTCAGGCATCTTGTCTTCAGGTACGTTTTTGTGGCACGAAAGACAGTTTTGCGTCGAAAACGAGGCCCAAAAATTTGGTTTCCTGAACGACTTTAATGGGATCCCCATCAAGGGTCAGCTCCGGTTCCGCATGCATTCTACGCAACAGGCAGAAGTGCATGCAGACTGTTTTGGTCTTGGAAAATTTGAATCCGTTCAGAACTGACGATCGATGGATCCCATTTATGCTTAGTTGTAGCTGTCTCTCTATGACATTCATGCCAGCACGGCTGTAATATAAAACAAAGTCATCTACGAAAAGACTACAGGAGACACCTCGCTTTACAGCAGCAGCAATACCATTGACCTTGACCCCGAAAAGGGTCATGGCCAGTATGCTGCCGTGAGGTACTCCTAGTTCCTGTGAGTGTAGGCTGGAATAGGTAGTCTTGACGCGGACGCGGAAATGCCTGAAGGCTAGAAAGTTCCTGATGAAAATTGGTACATGGCCACGAAGGCCAATAGCATGGCGATCCTCCATGATGCCGTGCTGCCATGTTGTGTCATAGGCTTTTTCAAGGTCAAAAAAGACAGCCACAACGTGCTCCTTCTTAAGGAAAGCAACTCTTATGAAGGTCTCCATGCGAACCAAATGGTCGAGGGTGCTGTGGCCCGGTCTGAAGCCACATTGGAGGTTGGCTAGGTGGTGTCCTGACTCCAGTAGCCAGACGAGGCGGTTGTTTACCATACGCTCCATGGTTTTACAGATGCAGCTTGTGAGGGCTATGGGACGAGAGATGTTGGCTTCACTCTGGTCTTTACCAGGTTTGGGAATCGGTATTACTGTCGCCTCCCGCCAAGAGGCAGGGACGACACCCGCCTGCCAGATGTTGTTGAAGAGTTGAAGCAACAGTCTCAGTGCAGGTTTGGGTAGATGTTTCAAAAACTGACAATGAATTCCATCAGGTCCAACTGCTGTGTCATGCAAGCTTTCTAAAGAACACCCCAACTCACCCATACTGAATGGGGAGTTGTAGTGCTCCTCGCCATCAGGGGAAAAGTCCAAGAGCTTTCGCTTTTGGCGTTCCTTGACGGCCAGAAAGCCCAGGAGGCAGTTTGCTAAAGACGAGTTTCCAGCAAAGGCGTGAGCCAATTCTTTACTCATTTCGTCGAGTGATGTGAGAATGGTGCCATTGTGTTTCAAGTGCTGGACTACAGAAGACTCACCTCCCCTTCATTTGATTCTCCTGATCATAGTCCACACTTTTCCCAACGGCGTGCCCATGGTGATGCTAGAAACAAATCGTCTCCAACACTGCCTCTGCGCTTCTTTGATTGTTAGTTGATCACCCTAGCTCTGGCCGTCTGTTGTATTTTTTATGGTGTGTGGGCAAAATGTCCCCACAGGCTACATGGCTTCAGGTAACATTAAATCATTGACTCAACAATTCAGTCTACCGGTGAGTGACCCTTGATATAAAGAGTGCCCAGATAGACAATAGGCATTCACCTAGGCCATATTCGATTAACACCACCCGGGCAACTCGGGTGACCCGAGTTGCTATAATTTCAAATTGAACACCGCGAGTGGTTTCAACAAAAACACTTGCCGTGTGCAAAAAGTCCCGACCCCAGTAAGCCACGTCTTTGCTGGGGTTGGCTAGGAGCGATGTCATCGCATTTGTGCTGGTACTGTCTTGTGGTTTTTAAATTTTTTATAATTCAGATTAATGAAATGGAAATATAACAAAACTGTCCAATAAAAAAATACTTTCTTTTTTTTTGTTCAAGTGTTTTTATTCCTCTGAATAACATGTTGTCAGTGCTAATGCACTGGTCTTCTAGCCCTAATCACAATTGCCTCTACACAGTAAACAAATCTACAACAATATATAGATAGACAATTACACGAAAATAAGCAAAACATCGGTAGGTGAATGATAGGTAAAGAACAAGATAAGAGAAAAAGAAACATATGCGGGGCGGTAACTATGTTAGACTAGTATGGTAGGCGTTAGTAGGGGGTGGGGCATAACTGATTATCTTTCTAGTAGTAACATACTAGTTGAAAGGGTGATAGGGGATGTAGGGTGGGCCTTTGTGATTGAACTTGTGTTCATGGTAATCTCAGGTAGGGCCTATTGAGTTAATAAGTAGGTTAATATTGATTAATCATGTACCTCAGTAGGATCCAACTAGAATCATTTCTAGGCTCATTCCGTTGTACATCGGTTTTTGGTCTAGTTGGCTGCTACTGGTTGAGTTTGCAGTGTTTGTTTTGGGGGGGGGGGAGGGGAAGTGGGGGGACAGGGAAAGGAATGGCAACACCGACCCAGTGTATCATTGATCCTCTTTGGCCTAGGCTGGTTGATTTAAATGTGCGTGGAGGTTTATCTTGAAAGTTTTGTAACAATTACTGTTCCTGACACGTGCTGGTAGTTAGTTGATTCCAGAGTGCTCCCCCCAGAACAACTGGTGACTTTTTCATTTTACTAGTTTTAACATGCGGCACTTTCAGGAAGGTGGCTTGTGCTGCACGTGTGGCTTGTGTAGGTGTGTCTATGTAATATGGGTCTTTCGTGGGGTGGTACATTAGGCCTAATAGGTGCTTGTCTCTGCAAATATTTAGGGCATCTAGTTTAGCTTTATTGTGCATCGCAATGGTATGTAGTGTTTTTCCTTTAAATACTGTGCACAACCCTCTATTTTGTATAGTTTGGAGCTTTGTTTGCTGCTTTTTAGTTAGTATATTATATATTATGACATTGTACATGTTGCCGGTAACATCCGTTATTCAAAGCCTTGACTACGGGCCCCATAGTGATGGCACCCTGGATACCAAGTGCAGTATAGAATTCGGTAACTCGGGCGAGTTGATTTCCAGTCGCCCGACACCCGTTGAATCATTCCTTAACATATCGTCTAGCTGTAACGACCTGAGTGCCTGTCCGCAGTACAAAGTTTTAAAGTCCATCCCAACATCCCATCTAGATCCCATTGTATTATGGGGGCAGAGAGTTAGATGGTCCATGTGCTGTTATGTCTGCCAAGTATGATTCAGTATGTGTGAAGTGTGCCTGATGTGCTCGATTGTATGACCGTGATCTGCCCTTAGTTGCTGTCTCCTGTCTTCAAGTTAAAAAAATCTCATTAATACATGCCTAAACAGTAAACATAATTTGATTAGAGTAAATATCTAGCCATCATATCTGTGATATATGCGTAATAGACGTCCAGACATGTGGGTAATATATGCTAATGAGATGCATGAGGTTCTAGACGGTGAGTGAGACAAAGGAGTATGTAAATGAGATGACATCATGGAAAGTTTAGCCGGCGGTTCAGCGAGTCCTGGACGTGAATAAACCATTCAGTATCCAGAAGTCAAAGTGTTCAGACATAGTTTCACATGGTGTCAGATGAGGAAGAATGCCGCCCACTAATACACTGCTGGGTTTGCGGCCGCCTTGTCAGCTTGTCCTCAGCAACAACGCAAGATCGAACTGGAAAACATGGATCAGAGCATATGACATATACGCCACTGCTGCGGGTGTCATAATGAAGACAGAACGAGTGCAATGCTGCATCTTTCTTCACGTCGCTGGCTAGGAAGCGCAAAAGGTTTTCGCCAATATGGACATCGCTCTCGCTGATCGAGACAGGATCGGACCACTTACGGAGGCATTTCAAACATATTGTGTAGGCAAGTGCAGTTTGATAATAACAAGATATAAGTTTAATACGCATAATCAAGCTACAGAAACTATGGCTACGTACATCACAGCGTTGAGAGACAAGGTAAAGGATTGCGAATATGGAACAGTGGAGAAGTCGCTGTTGCGCGATTGGTGGCTGGTGTAAAGAACGTTAATTTGTGTAACAAACTGCTGCAAACTGCTGAGTTAACTCTGCAGAAGTGTGTGAGTATGTGCGAAATGAGTGAATTCAGTTCGGATCTGTTGGAGGACACCAAATCAGATGTTGAGAGTAAGGAAATTGATTTTCTTAGGAACTATGCTACTACGTGTACCGGTGCACCGGCGGTTCGGTCATCGGCGACGACATCTTGGAAATCGCCATCTTGGAATTCTGGCCATGCTGGTGGAGGAGAGTTCAAGATCCACTGTCAGAACTGTGGTTACGAACACCGCCAGGGAGTCTGCCCAGCGAAAGGCAAAGCTTGCATAGCCTGCAAGAAGATCGGGCACTTCGGTAAGGTCTGCAGGAGCAGACTTGGCAGAGTCAACGAGGTTACCGTTGAAGAGCCCAACCCTCACAATGCTGAGCAAGATTCGGATCCGGTGGAGGTCAATGTGCTGACAATGGATCTGTTTGTCGGTGACGTGGACCGCGGTGCCGAGCAAGATGCTGAGCTGTGGTACGCGACTGTCCAAGTGAATGGTCGCCCTGTCAAGTTTAAGCTCGACACCGGGTCGCAGGCGAACATGCTGCAGAGGAAGGTCTTCGACAGAGTCGCTCCGGGGCAGCTGACGAACACCAGGTGTTCGTTGGTGACATTCTCAGGTCATCGGATCACTCCCGACGGTGAGGCGTCGGTTGACATAAACGGCAGAGACTTCAAGTTCCAAATGGTGCGGAACTGTCAGCCTATTTTGGGCAAGCAGGCTTGCGTGACATTGAAGCTGCTAGCAAGTGTTGATGAGCTGCACTGTGCTGTGCCAACGAACATTTCCAATCCGACGAACAGTCCCAGCGCCCGGGCTGAGCAGCTGGTAAGCGAATACAAAGATGTGTTTCAGGGTTTGGGTTTGATCAAAGCAAATGCTGTCATTCATGTTGATAAATCTGTACAACCTGTTATCGATCCACCGAGACGGATCCCATTTGCTATTCAAAGTAAAGTGCGTAGTGAGCTTGATCGCATGGTGGAGTTAGGTGTAATAGTTGAGCAGGATGAACCTACCGAGTGGGTTAATTCCATAACTATCGTAAAAAAACTAATGAGATAAGGATTTGTCTGGAACTGACTAAGTTGAACAAAGCGATAAGGAGAGGGCCTTTCCCTACCAAAACAATTGACGAAATTATTGCCAAAATGGCAGATGTGAAATATTTCTCAGTGTTAGATGCAATGACAGGGTATTGGCAAATAGAGTTAGATGAAGAAAGTTCGCGTCTGTGCACGTTTAACACTGCGTGGGGCCGGTACAGGTACACCCGCCTGCCTTTTGGCATCAAAACAGCCAGTGACATTTTTATTCAGGAAATGCACCGTGTCATGGGCGATCTACCCGGTATCTGGATAGTCACAGATGACATTTTGGTATATGGGTCAATGGTTGAGGAACACAACAAGAGGCTCAAGGCTGTGTTGGACCGAGCTAGGTTGGTAAATCTTAAATTAAACGAGACAAAATCTTTGCTATGCAAAACTACAGTAAAGTATGTAGGTCATCAACTTACCCAACAAGGTGTGAAGCCTGATCCAGACAAAATACAAGCAATAGTTGACATGCCAGAGCCGCGTGACAAACAAGGCGTCCAAAGGTTCCTGGGCATGGTTGGATATGTGCACAAGTTAATACCCAACATGTCCAAGATTGCCAAACCACTGCGCACACTCCTTGCTAAGGATGTCGCGTGGCACTGGCAAACCGAACAGCAGGGCGCGTTTGATAAGTTGAAGGAAAAGTTAAGAACTGCTCCTGTGTTGTCGTATTACAATGTCAAGAAACCCATTGTTATTCAAGTAGATGCTTGTCAGACAGGTTTGGGTGCCATATTAATGCAAGATGACAAGCCAATCGCACTCGCATCTCGTGCGCTTAACTCAGCGCAGTGTGGCTATGCCACTATAGAGAAAGAAATGCTCGCCATATGTTTCGGATGCCAGAGGTTTCATGACTATATCTTTGGCAAAGAGGTTCAAATTCAAACGGACCACAAGCCGTTGGTGGCGATAATGCAGAAACCGATTCACAATCTTTCGGCCAAGATGCAGAGAATGCGAATGCGTTTGCAAAACTACAATATTCAGTCATGTGAAGGGTTCTTTGATGTTTTTTGCAGACACGTTGTCCAGGGCACATAGTGCCAAAGTAAGTCATGGTAGCCTGTTCGATGACATGTTCTGCATTGCCGCAGTGGACATGCAATCGTCAAGTTTGTTGAGTAAGATTGTCAGAGAGTATGAAAAGGATGTGTCCATGTCCATATTGATCACACACATTGAAGATGGGTGGGACACTACACGCATACAGACACCGCCATGTCTGAGATAGTACATCCCACACAAAGACGAGTTAACGGTAGAAAACAATCTGGTCATGAAAGGCAATCGGGTGGTGGTTCCTCCGGGTCTCTGCGGTGAAATGATTGAGGCATTACACAAAACACATTTGGGCGTGACAAAATCCAAGCAGCTGGCGCGAGACTGTACGTTTTGGCCTAACATAAACAAACAAATTGAAGATAAGGTCAGTCGTTGTGACACTTGCCAAAACAACTGCAAAAGTTTGCATAATGAGCCATTGATTAATCACCCGATAGCCTGTCAACCGTATGACAAAGTAGGTGCAGACTTGTTTGAGTTAAACCATAAAAATTACCTGATAACTGTAGATTATTACACAAAATATCCAGAGGTAACGTTGTTAGGTGATACGTCGTCTGTCACGGTCATCGAGGCATTGAAGGATAATTTTGCAAGGCACGGTATTCCTAGTCAGGTCATTTCGGACAATGGTTTGCAATTTAAGAGCCATGAGTACAGGGAGTTTGCGCAACACTATGGTTTTAAAGCTGTGTATTCCAGTCCACAGTATCCACGCAGCAATGGCCAGGTGGAAAGGTTTGCGCAAACGGTAAAAGACATGTTGAAGAAGTGCGAGAAAACAAATACAGACTTTCAGTTAGCTTTGTTGAACTATCGGAACACTCCATTGCCCGTGTTGAATGCATCTCCGGCTCAGCTGCTCATGAGCAGAAGGCTGAGAGGGAGGTTGCTGATGGCGAAAGAAATTTTGATACCCGAAACACAAAATCCAAAGAAAGTGCAGACAGCGAAAAGGCAACAAAGCCAGAAAGTGTTTCATGACAAGAAATGTGGTAAGCCGCACAAACCTATGAAAGTTGGGGACAAAATAAAATACAAAAATTGTGCCGGGGAATGGAAAAAAGGGGTTATTTTAGGTCGTACGGGTATCTCAGGGAGAGAGTATAAAATTTTGAACGAAGCAGGTAATATGTTGTATAGAAATCGAGTTCAGATTATAAGGGCGCCTGAGGGGGGGGCAGCCCAAACCAGTCGGGCAGACGCAGAGTAGGTCAGCGTCGTTGCCGAATCTAAACAGTGCGGCTAATATAAGTAGGTCAGGTCGGCTGATTAGGCCGGCGAGCAGGTTAGACCTGTAGTGGGTCAGTTAGACTGGGTGTGTACACACGACACATGTGCATGATAGGATTAAGTTGTGTTTCAGCTGCAGTTTGGTGTGGGTTGTGTTTATGGACGATGTATAATATGGAGGCTATAATGCCGGACTTTTCAAGGACTTCAGTGCCATAGTGCACTCAGACATTCGCTAGGACCTGTGTTTAAGTTAAGTACGCATATATGTTTGTTGTTCATTCGTTTGACTGATATGTTTGTGTATGTTGATGGTCATTTGAAACATTGCATGTTTCAGAAATACTTTAAGGGGGGGATGTGATATATGCGTAATAGACGTCCAGACACGTGGGTAATATATGCTAATGAGATGCATGAGGTTCTAGACGGTGAGTGAGACAAAGGAGTATGTAAATGAGATGACGTCAGTAATGTTCTTTGTGGCGGAGTGGTTAGAGTGTCTGACTTTTTTCTAGGTCAGATTCCTAATCTGAGGGTCGGCGGTTCGATTCCCCGTGCCCCCAGCTCTGCCAATTTGGATTTCCACCGCTGTGTATAACTTACAGCGTCATCAAAGGCCGGTTGCTCTCATACCATGTCTATGTGGTGTGGGAGGTTAAAAATCCCTTGGGTCAGTAAAAGTGTAGGCTCAGGCTTTCTATCGACCAGCACTGGAATGAGGAGGACCAGTCACCTATGACTGAAATTTCCCCTGCTTAAACAACAAATGGAACAAAAAAACAAACAAAATGGAAAGTTTAGCTGGCGGTTCAGCGAGCCCTGGACGTGAATAAACCATTCAGTATCCAGAAGTCAAAGTGTTCAGGCGTTGTACTTTCACAATATCCTGCATATAAGTAATTGGAATAGTCAGGCATAATCATATCTTCTGGATTGTCCCATCATAGAAGTTAGATACAGATTATCAAGCTCTTGGGTCATCTGTTCTGATCGACCACGCTTGGACATTGTTAGTTAGTGATAGATATATCCATGGCTACTGTAAAAATTTATTAAGACTGATTAATAAATTTATTGGCCCAAAAAAGTGAATCCCTGTGTCTGGTTTTGAATTATAGTCAATGATGGGCAGTATTGTGGTTTTGTACAATAGAAGCGCAGTCTCTTCACTCATATAATGCCTTATTTTCCAGAAGGTGTTCATTTTAGCTGCCAATGTTCTGTTAATCCTATTTAATTGACTGGTTCCTGACAGTGTAGGGTCAAGTGTAGTCCCTAAATATTTATAACTTAGAGCCTCCTTAAGTATACACTCTCCTATTTTTATACTGACAATTGGTGAGCTGGAACATTTAGTTTTAGTTGCAAATATTATATATTTAGTTTTTATAATATTTATGGATAGTTTATTTTCCTTTTTCCAATGGTTTACTCTTTCTAATTCATGACTCATTTTGGATTCAGCCACGTTTATATCAGCATATGTAGGTACCAGTGCCACATCATCAGCAAATATGCTTCCCTTTACTTTTTCAAGTACTAGTGGGAGGTCATTGATGTAGATTAAGAATAATAGTGGGCCCAGGGTAGATCCCTGTGGTACCCCTGTCTTCACTTCTCTCAGTGAGGAATTAACCCCTTCAAGTCTAGTATACTGTGAACAATTTAGTAGGTAATTTTTTAGCAGTTTAGTTGTCCGTGCCGAGACCACTATTTGCCACTTTTTCTTTTAAAAGTGTATGGTCTACAGTATCAAATGCTTTGCGAAAGTCTATGAAGACAGCATTAGATAACCTTCCTTGATCCATCCCTGTCATTAGTGTGTCTACCACACATGCCACTGCTTTGGTTGTGGAGTGGTTCTTCCTGAAACCATTTTGCTCTATTGCTAGGTAACCTGTACTTTCAAAAGATTCTGTCATTTGGTCATGGATTAGTTGCTCTACTATTTTGCCTGGTATTGGAAGAAGTGGTATAGGTCTTAGTTCATTACACGTTTTCGGGATTGGCATAATCATTGCCCTTTTCCATGCATCTGTATCATGCAACCTGTATCAATATCAGTGTACTGTCACATATAAGAGTATCAGCACAGTGTACTGTCACATATAATAACTAATGCCTTTAAATGCTACTTTGCTGTAGTTATATCGGTTATTTAACAACAACAAAATGTTTTGCGTTAAACCAACATTTTGTCCACCCCGAGTATGTTCGATTATGCAACCCGAGGATGTAAGGTCTGCGCTAGATAAAGCGTTCACCCCGTACTACAGTAAAAGAGTGGCCATATGCATGTACCAGTGTTTGCCTCGCCTGGGTCCATATGCATGAACCGGTGTTTGCCTCACCAGTGTTAAAAGCTAACACCAGGGTAGCTATCACCAGGGTGGCGAAACAGGTCAAGCTGTATTCAAGGGCACGAAAAGTGGTCAGAGGGGGCAAACCGTTGCAGATTTTTAGATTGGGGAATACCCTCTAACTGGGCCGCGTTCAGGGTACGCCTCTGAGACGCCTCGGGGATGTCACACCAGTCTGAACGTCCAAAAGCAGTGGATCGCCTCGAAAATGGCCACACCCATAGGCGGCAGCCATTTGCAATGAAAATGAAGCGCTCTGATTGGCTAAAACCACTGAATATAGCGGCCATTTTCGAGGCGCTTTTTGTCTCCTATCTGAAAAGGGAGACGTCTCGGAGACACCTTGGAGACACACCCTGAACGGAAATAAGCCAAAAAGTATCGGAGACAGACCCTGAATGCACCCCAGGTACCGGCGTGTACTGCTATGAACCTGATATATACGCTGGCACAGAGTACTGTCACATATAGTAACTAATGTCTAATCTTATAGACTAGCTAATATAGTGAGGAGAAAAGAGAATTTGGAACATATTCTATTCTTAGTAATGAAGACAAGTAACGATAATGTACTTATAACATATATTCTCAATTACAAAGTGTACAGTTACATATAAATTCTCAATGGTATGATATTACACTCACAACTGTCTGTGTAGTCCATATGGATGATAGATACACTCAGTCCTCTTGGTGATTATTCTATGTCTCAGTTACCTTGAGGAGTTGATGGATATAGATTATCCATTGTCTGTGAGCTGTAGCGAACCATACATGTATAGAGTCTCAGTTGATGATGGATGTACATGTCAGGCTAAGCAGCAGTGATGTGGGAAAAGGCAGACACAACAGTCACCAATCCTACTGATGCCCATTGATCAATATTGTCGAAGCTCAGCAAGTTGAATTCATCCCATAAGCTGTAACTAGCTAGATCAGGTTTCAGGCCTAACTGTGACTTGGAGATGTTGACGCCTCGATGTCTGGGAGTAGAGTGCCAAGAGTGATTTGACTTCTGGGGTGTTTGTAACCTTAAAAAGGGTAGAGTATAGGAAAGAGAAATGAGGAGAGTTGAGTCAAAGGAGGAGAGTTGTGTCTATTTGCTCTATGGCGACCAGCCAGCGAGCCAAAGACATGGAAAGAGTAAGAGTAGAAAGTGAAATGCTGGCAGGCTCCCCCTCCTGGAACTCTTTTCAGACAATATCAAGGAGGAGCATGGCCAGTGGAGAGGAGATAGAGAGAGGTGTGGACGAAGTGCGGTCCAGATAGCAAGTGTGCCAAGACTGACTTGACTTGACTTGACTTCTGGGGTGTTTGTAACCTTACGACGGTGACCGGTTGCCAAACTGCAACATTATAGAGAGGCTCCGATAAATCAGCCCAATCTTTGGTTGAAGAATAATCTTCTGGTGGGACGGTTGTAGAAGCTGGGGGATGTCTTTACAATGATTAAACGACGAGTCGTTGGGGCGGTCCAGAATGACGCCAGTCCAGCGGTAGCACAGCATTTGTATCCAGCAGACAGCAGCAAGGGTTTTCGAGGAAGGGCGCATAAAGATGGGTCCAGAGGTTCCAGCAATGAGAACAAAGCGAGAGAAATGTCTATTCGCTCTATGGTGACCACCCGGCGGGCCAAAGACACAGAGTAAGAGTAGAAAGTGAAATTCTGGAAGGCTCCCCCTCCTGGAACTCTTTTCAGACAATATCAAGGAGGAGCAAGGCCAGCGGAGAGGAGATAGAGAGAGGTGTGGACGAAGTGCAGTCCGGATAGCAAGTGCTAAGAGTGACCGACTTCTGGGGTGTTTGTAACCTTATGACGGTTACCAGCTGCAGAACTGCAGCGATAAATCGGCGCAATCTTTGGTTGAAGAATAATCTTCTGGTGGGACGGTTGTAGAAGCTGGGGAATGTCTTTACAACGATTAAACGACGAGTCGTTGGGGCAGTCCAGAATGATGCCGGACCTGCGGTAGGACAGCACTTGTATCCAGCAGATAGCAGCAAGGGTTTCCGAGGAAGGGTGGGTAAAGATGGGTCCAGCGGTTCCAGCAATGAGAACAAAGCGAGAGAAACGTAAAGGTAAAGGGTCCCACCAGAGCACACAACTCCCTTGGTCAGGGGGAGAAGTATGCCTGGGAGAAAACAAAAGGGTAGAGTCTAGAAAAGAGAAATGAGGAGAGATGAGTGAAAGGACCGTGTCTATTTGCTCTATGGCAGTCCGAATAGCAAGTGTGGATAGCAAGTGATGACTACACTCCTTATATAGTTGCTGGGTAGGCCAGTCCTAACGAAGAGATGGGATGAGTAGGACGGTCCAAACATGCACTCCAACCACTATAAAAGGCAACTATCTGTTAGGAAGCAGTCTCCATATATTCATTGCTATGTTACAGTACACTAACTGGTACCCACATGTACTGTATGTTTCTAAGCTGAAAATGCTTAATTATGGATAGTTGTGTCTTATATATTCATTAGCTGGTTTCATAGTCATGTGACATTTCCATTCTCCCCAGCGTTCAGTGCTGGCGACACAAAACGTAGGGAAAAGGGAAACAATCAATATGTTTTGTTAAAAAGACAAACTTAGCCTATTATAATAAATACACAATTGCTATGACATATGAAGTAAGTCATATGTATTATAATAATACACGTTTTTACTTTAATAGCTTCATAATTACTAGTATGAGAGTCATTGCAGTGGTGTCACTTAATATCACTCATGTAAACAAACCGCATCGTACGGCAGCCCTATTGTCACTGCCCGGCCGCCATATGATATTTAGAACATCTTAACAGCTAGGTACCCATTTTCAAAATGGGTCCAAACATGAAAATAATTTCACTTGGTCTTGAAGCTCCAATGAATCTGAAGCAATATGCTTTTTGAATTTTAAAAATATTCCAAAATTTAAGTGAGATATGTGCATTTGAAAGTTCAGATCTTTTCGATTGGACTAATGCAGCAGCCATTCCATGCTGGCCACATCAGCCGGGCCTGAGCATTAATGGTTTGACGGGATCCACTGCAAATACACAGGTTTCCGGTTTTAATGCTATGAAGGCAGCAGCCGTTCTGGTCGAGCCTATGCATTATCATTTTGACGGGATTCATCGCAAATGTGCCATGCTCCGGACGATCCCGATCCATCCACTGGCGCATACACTGTGGAACGGCTGCTGCCGTCATAATGTTAATCCCAGAACCCAACGCATTTGCGATGGATCCTGTCCAAATGATAATGGCCAGGCACGACCAGAACGGCTGCCGCCATCACAACATTAAACCTGGAAACCTGCGCATTTGCGGCTGATCCCATCAAACCATTAATGCTCAGGCCCAGCCAGAGCAAATTTTTCCGGTTATTCTGACATGTGTCGCACCGACTGACTTTGTCTTCAATTTGTTTATTTATGTTAGGCCAGAACATGCAGTCACGTGCCAACTGCTTGGACTTAGTGATACCCAGGTGCGTCTCGTGCAATGCTTCAATCATTTCACTGCGGAGCTTTGGAGGTACTACAACTCGATTGCCTTTCATAACTAAGTTGTTTTCTACCATTAGCTCATCTTTGTATGGAATGTACTGTCTCAGACATGGAGGTGTTTGTATGCGTGCAGTGTCCCACCCACTTTCAATATGTGCTATCAACATTGACTGAGATACATCACTTTCATACTCTCAGACAATTTTATTTAACAGACTGGACGATTGCATGTCCACTGCAGCCATGCTGAGTGTGTCGTCAAATAGGTCAGTATGACCTACAATGGCACTGTATGCTCGGGACAACGTGTCTGCGAAGAACATTAGAGAACCCTTAACATGACACAACTGGACCTTGTAATTCTGCAAACACATTCACATTCTTTGCATTTGTGCCGACAATTTATGTGTTGGCTTCTGCATTATCGCCACCAACGGTTTGTGGTCCGCTTGAATTTGAACTTCCTTGCCAAAGATATAGTCATGAAACCTCTGGCATCCGAAACATATGGCGAGCATTTCTTTTTTGACGGTGGCATACCCACACTGCGCTAAGTCAAGTGCACGAGATGCAAGTGCGATTGGTTTGTTTTCCTGCATTAACACAGCACCTAACCCTGACTGAAAAGCGTGTACCTGAAGAACAATGGGCTTCTCAACATTATAGTACGCTAACGCAGGAGCAGTTGTAAATTTGTCTTTAAGTTTGTCATACGCAACTTGTTGTTGGCTCTGCCAGTACCACGTGACATCCTTCATGAGGAGCGTGTGCAGTGGTTTGGCAATCTCAGACATGTTTGGTATGAACTTGTGCACATACCCAACCATGTCCAGGAACCTCTGCACACCTTGTTTGTCACGCGGCTCTGGCATGTCTATGATCGCCTGTATTCTGCCTTGCTCTGGCTTCACGCCTTGTTGGGTAAGTTGATAACCTACATACTTTACTGGTGTTTTGCATAACAAAGATTTTGACTCGTTTAACTTAAGATTCATCAACCTAGGTCGGTCCAGCACTGCTTTCAGTCTGTCGTTGTGCTCCTCCACGGTTGACCCAATTATCAAAATCTCCTCCGTGACTATACCGATACCGGGTAGATCACCCATGACACGGTGCATCTCCTGAATAAAAATGTCACCGGCTGTTTTGATGCCAAAAGGCAGACGGGTGTACCTGTACCGGCCCCATGGAGTGTTAAATGTGCACAACAATAAACTTTCATAGTCTGTGATATATGCGTAATAGAGGTACAGGTGTGTGGTTAATATATGTTAACAAGATGCAGAGGTTGAGTCAAAGAGGTATGCAAATTAGATGACGTCATGGAAAGTTGCCGGCGGGTCAAGCGTGCCCTAGGCCGTGAATAAACCATTCAGTATCCAGAACTCGAAGTGTTCAGACGTTGTACTTTCACATGGTGTCAGATGAGGAAGGATGCCGCCCGCTAATATACGTTGCTGGGTTTGCGGCCTCCTGGTCAGCTTGTGATCAGCCACAATGCGAGATTGAACTGGAAAACATGGATCAGAGCATATGATATTTACTCTACTGCGGCAGGTGTCGTATTGAAGACGGAACGAGTGCAATGCTGCATCTTTCTTCACGTAGCTGGCGAGGAAGCGCAGAAGGTTTTTGCTAATATGGATATCGCTCTCGCTGATCAAGATAAGATTGTACAGCTTACAGAGGCGTTTAGGATTTATTGTGTCGGTAAATGTAGTATCATTATCACATGTTATAAATTCACTTCACATAATCAAGCATCAGAAAATATGGCGTTAAGAGACAAAGTCAAAGACTGTGAGTATGGGACCGTGGAGGAGTCGCTGTTGCGCGATCGAATTGTGGCTGGCGTTAAAAATGTGAACTTACGTAACAAATTGCTTCAAACTACTGAGTTAACGTTGATAAAGTGCATAAGTATGTGTGAAATGAGTGAGTTCAGCTCAGATCTGTTGGAGGACACCAAATCAGGCGTTGAAAATAAGGAAGTAGATTTCATAAGGAATTATGCTAATGCGCGTACCGTTGCACCGGTGGTTCGGTCAGCGGCGATGCCATCTTGGAAATCGCCATCTTGGAATTCCGGCGGTGCCGGTGCAGGAGAGTTCAAGATCCGCTGCCAGAACTGTGGATATGAACACCGCTGGGGAGTCTGCCCAGCGAAAGGCAAGGCTTGCATAGCCTGTCGGAAGATTGGGCAAAGTCTGTAGGAGCAGACTGGGCAGAGTCAACGAACTTAACATCGAAGCGCCCGACCCTCACAATGCTGAGCAAGACCTGGATCCAGCGGAAGTCAATGTGCTGGCAACGGATCTGTTTCTCAGTGCCGTCGAGCGCGGTGCTGGTCGGGATGCCGAGCTGTGGCACGCGATCGTTCGGGTGAACGGTTGTCCTGTCAAGTTCAAGCTCGACACCGGGTCGGAGGCGAACGTACTGCCGAGGTACGTCTTCGACAGAGTTGCTCCAGGGTGGCTGACGAACACCAGGTGTTCGTTGGTGACGTTCTCCGGTCACCGGATCATGCCTGACGGGGAGGCACTGCTGGACGTCAACGAGTGCTTAAGTTCCAAGTGGTGCCGGGTTGCCAGCCTATTTTGGGCAAGCAGGCTTGTGTGACGTTGAACCTGCTAGCGCGGGTGGATGAGGTACACCGCGCTACGCCGATGAACATTTCCGAGCCGACGAACATTCCGGTGCCGACGAACATTTCCGCACCGACGAACAGTGCCAGCGCTGGGGCAGAGAAGCTGGTAAGCGAATACAAAGATGTGTTTCAGGGTTTGGGGTTGATTTAAGCGAAGGCTGTCATTCATGTTGATAAGTCTGTTCAACCTGTCATTGATCCGCCTAGATGGATCCCATTTGCCATTCAGAGTAAGGTACGTAGTGAGATTGATCGTATGGTGGAGTTAGATGTCATAGTGGAACAGGATGAACCTACCGAGTGGGTTCATTCTATTACCATCGTAAAAAAAAGAAACAAGATTAGGATTTGTCTGGATCCGACTAAGTTGAACAAAGCAATAAAGAGGGGGCCTTTCCCTACTAAAACTATTGATGAGATCATTGCCAAAACAGCCGATGCTAAGTATTTTTCAGTTTTTGAAGCGAAGAGAGGGTATTGGCAAATAGAATTAGATGACGAAAGTTCACGTTTGTGCACGTTTAATACTCCATGGGGGCATACAGGTATACCCGTTTGCCTTTTGGCATCAAAACAGCCGGTGACATTTTTATTCAGGAAATGCACCGTGTCAGGGGCGATATACCCGCTATCGGGATAGTCACGGACGACATTTTGGTATATGGGTCAACGGTTCAGGAGCACAATGAGCGGCTCCGAGCTGTGTTGGACCGAGCTAGGTCAGTTAATCTAAAGTTAAATGATACTAAGACATTGTTATGAAACACTACAGTAAAATATGTAGGTCATCAACTTACGCAGCAGGGAGTGAAACCTGATCCAGACAGAATACAAGCAATAGTTGCCATGCCAGAGCCACGTGACAAACAAGGGATTCCAAAGGTTCCTGGGCATGGTTGGGTATGTACACAAGTTCATACCTAACATGTCCGAGATAGCCAAACCACTACGCACGCTCCTAGCTAAGGATGTGGCGTTGCACTGGCAAGCCAAACAGCAGGGCGCGTTTGATAAGTTGAAGGAGAAGTTAAGAACTGCTCCTGTGTTGGCATACTACAATGTTAGAAACCTGTTGTCATTCAAGTAGATGCTTGTCAGTCAGGTTTAGGGGCTGTGTTAATGCAGGATGATAAACCAATCGCACTCGCATCTCATGCGCTTAACTCGGCGCGGTGTGGTTATGCCACTATCGAAAAAGAAATGCTCACCATATGTTTCGGATGTCAGAGGTTTCATGAGTATATCTTTGGCAAAGAAGTTCAAATTCAAACCGACCACAAGCCGTTAGTGGCGATAATGCAGAAACCAATACATAAACTTTCAGTGAAAATGCAAAGGTTGCGAATGCGATTACAGAATTACAATATACAGTTATGTCATGTGAAGGGTTCTTTGATGTTTTTTGCAGACACGTTGTCCAGGGCGCATAGTGGTAAAGTATGTCAGGATAGCCTGTTCGATGACACGTTCTGCGTTGCTGCAGTGGACTTGCAGTCGTCGAGTTTGTTGAGTAAGATTGTAGTTGAATATGATAAAGATGTATCTATGTCTATGTTGATCTCACACATTGAAGATGGGTGGGACACTACACCTATACAAACATCACCATGTCTGAGGCAGTACATTCCGTACAAACACGAGTTAACAGTTGAAAATAATCTTGTAATGAACGGCAATCGGGTGGTAGTTCCTCCAGCTCTTCGGAGTGAAATGATAGAGGCGTTGCATGAGACGCATTTGGGAGTGACGAAGTCCAAGCAGTTGGCGCGTGACTGTATGTTTTGGTCGAACATGAACAAACAAATTGAGGAGAAGGTCAGTCGTTGTGACACTTGCCAAAACAACCAAAAGAATTTGCATAACGAGCCATTGATAAATCACCCGATCGCCTGTCAACCGTATGATACAGTTGGTGCCGATTTATTTGAATTAAATCATAAGAATTAGCTGATAACTGTAGATTATTACACCAAGTTTTCAGAGGTGACGTTGTTGGGCGATACGTCGTCTGTCACTGTTATTGAAGTGTTGAAAGATAATTTTGCAAGACATGGTATTCCTAGTCAGGTCATGTCGGACAATGGTCCACAATTTAAGAGTCATGAATATATGGAGTTTGCACTACACTATGGGTTCAAGGCCATGTATTCCAGTCCACAATATCCTCGTAGCAATGGACAGGTAGAACGGTTTGTCCAGACAGTCAAGGATATGTTAAAGAAGTGTGAGAAAACTGGGGCTGATTTTCAGGTGGCGTTGCTGAATTATCGTAATACTCCGTTGTCTGTCCTGAACACATCCCCAGTGCAGTTGCTCATGAGCAGGAGGTTGAGAGGCAGGTTGCCTATGGCAGAGGTCAGTTTATTGCCTGAAACACAGGGTCCGAAGGAAAGCCAGACAGCCAAGCGGCAGCGTAGTCAGAAACTGTTTCATGACCGGAAGTGCGGTAAGGCGCACAAGCCTATTAAAGTTGGAGATAAGATAAAATACAAAAATAATGCTGGGGATTGGAAAAAAGGGGTTATTTTGGGACGAACTGGGGTTTCTGGGAGAGAGTATCAAATTTTGAACGAGTCAGGTAATATGTTGTATCGGAACCGTGTCCAGAATATCAGGGCGCCTGTGGGGGGGGGGGGGGTCAGCCCGAGCTGGTCGTGCAGACGCAAACTGGGTCAGCGTCGGTGCCGAATGTAATCAATGCGGCTAATCTAAGTAGGTCAGGTCGGTTGATAAGGCCAGCGAGCAGGTTAGACCTGTAGGAGGTCATTGTACATCGAGTGTGTACGCAAGTAACATGTGCATGTACGGTTAAGTTTTGTTTCAGCTATTTCTCGGTGTTGTTATTATATATATATGGACACTTTATGACATCAGGCATTACGTCCAGACTAGGAGGACTTAAGTGCTTTGTGCGCTCGAACATTTGCAGCTTAGGTACGCATATATTGTTATTGTTTGTTGAACGTTTCTTCTTGGTTATTTTGTAACATTTCATGTTTCAGAAATACTTTGAGGGGGGGATGTGATATATGCGTAATAGACGTACAGGTGTGTGGTTAATATATGTTAACGAGATGCAGAGGTTGAGTCAAAGAGGTATGCAAATGAGATGACGTCATGGAAAGTTGCCGGCGGGTCAAGCGTGCCCTAGGCCGTGAATAAACCATTCAGTATCCAGAACTCGAAGTGTTCAGACGTCGTACTTTCACATAATCTAACTCTATCTGCCAATACCCTGTGATGGCGTCCAACACTGAGAAATACTGTTCATTAGCTGTCTTAGCTATAATTTCATCAATGGTTTTGGTCGGTCATGGCCCTCTCTTGATAGCTTTGTTCAACTTAGTTGGATCCAGACAGATCCTTATCTTATTCGGGTTTTTTTTATGATTGTTATGGAATGAACCCATTCAGTGGGTTCATCTTGCTTGACAATTACACCCATTTCGACCATACGCTTAAGCTTGTTGTGTACGTTGTCCTGAATTGCATATGGAATCCTCCTCGGCGGGTTGACAACAGGTTGTACAGATTTATCAACATGAATGACAGCATTTGATTTTATGAGACCTAAACCTTGAAAAACGTCTTTGTATTTGCTTACCAGATGTTCAGCCTGCAAACTGTGGTTGTCCCTTGGGGTGGAGATGTTCGTCGGCACACTAGATTGCACCTTGTCGACGGGCGCCAACAAGTTCAACACAACACAAGCCTGCTTACTCAGAATGGGTTGACAGTTTCGCACCACTTGGAACATGAAGTCTCTGCCGTCGATCACAATTACTGCCTCACCGTCCGGGGTGATCCGATGTCCCGAAAAAGTCAAAATCACGCAACATGATAAAGGGCTTACTTAGTGTGACAGGGCCTTAAACGTGTTCTTGGTGATTGTTGCCAACTTGAGATAATGGGGTACCATTATGTGTCTAAGATGTTCCTCGGCAGCATGTTCGCCTCCGACCCCGTATCGGCAAGACCACACAGGGTAGGGTGTGGTGGGGCTTAGGGATGTGGTGGGGGTGTGGTGTGTGTGTGGTGTGTGATGGATGCTGCATAAGTTGACTGGATGACCGTTCACTCGGACGGTCGCATACCAGAGTTCCTCATCGCCTCCTGTGCTGCGGTCGACGGCACCGACAAACAGATCCATCGTCAACAAATTGACTTCCGTTGGATCCGGGTCTTGCTCAGCATTGTGAGGGTCGGACTCTTCCACGGTCAATTCGTTGACTCTGCCCAGTCTGCTCCGGCAGACCTTCCCGAAGTGCCTGACCTTCTTGCAGGCAATGCACGTCTTGCCTTTAGCTGGGCAGACTCCCCGGCAGTGTTCGTAGCCACAGTTTTGACAGTGTATCTTGAACTCGCCTGCACCGGTGCCGCCAACTTTCCAAGATGGCGACTTCCAAGATGGCGGCCCAGACAGATGAATGACCGGTGCACCGGTATGTGCAGTGAGATATCTATTTAGAAAATCAATTTCCTTGACTTCAACATCTGATTTTTTGTCCTCCAACTGATCAGAACTGAACTCACTGAGCTCGCACATGTTTATGCACTTTTCCAAACATTAGATCAGCTGTCTGTAGCATTTTGTTTCTCAAATTAGTATTTTTTATGCCAGCCACCAACCGATCGCGCAAAAGCGATTCCTCCACCGGTCCATACCCGCAATCTTTTACTCTGTCCCTTAACGCAGTAATATATGTGGACATGTTCTCAATAGCTTGGTTATGAGAATTAAAATGGTAGCGTGTCATTATTAAGTTTCATTTCCCGGTATAGTATGCTTGAAAGGCGATCTTGTCTCGCTCAGCAAGCGCGATGGACATATTGGCAAAGACCTTTTGCGCTTCTTCGCCGGCGACGTGAAGAAAGATACAGCATTGCACGCGTTCTGTCTTCGTTACGACACCTGCCACAGTGGCATATATATCATACACCCTGATCCATGTTTTCCAGTTTGATCGTGCACTGTTGCAGTGGATGAGCTGTCCTGGCGGCCTGAGACTCGGCAGTGTGTTAGCGGGCGGCATTCTTCCTATCTGACACCATGTGAAAGTTTGACGTCTGAACACTTTGACTTCTGGATACTGAATGCTTTAATTCACCGTCCAGGGTCCTGAGCCACCGGCACTCTTTGTCTATGACGACATCTCATTTACATATCCTTTGTTCCCCACACGTGCCTGGATGTCTTTTATGCATATATTACAGGGTGTAGGTGTGTGTTGGGGGGTGTAGGTGTGTGGTAATGTTTAGGGGTGTGGTGGGGGTGTAAGTGTGTGGTGGGGCTTTAGGGATGTGGTGGGGGTGTAGGTGTGTGGTGGGGGTGTAGGTGTGTGGTCTAGGTGTGTCATGGTGGTGTGTGGTGGGGGTGTAGGCGTGGGTCATTGAGGTGTTGGTGTATGTGGTGAGGGTGTAGGTGTGTGTGGTAATGGTGTAGGTGTGTGTGTGGTGTAGCTGTGGGGTGTGTGTGGTGAGGGTGTAGGTGTGTGGTGGGGGTGTAAGTGTGTGGTGGAGGTTTAGGTGTGTGGTGGGGGTGTAATGGGTACTGGGGGTATAGGTGTGTCATCGGGTGTAGGGGGTGGTGGGGTGTGTGGTGGGGGTTTAGGGCTGTGGTGAGTGTGTAGGTGTTTGGTGGGGTTTAGGGATGCTAAAGATTGTGAGGCACCGTTCTGCAAGATACCCCTACACCTCCACCACAAACCACCTACACCCCCCCACCACACACACCTTCAAGACCTACCACACACGCATACACCCCCACCACATCCCTAAGCCCCCACCACACCACTACACCCCACAACCCACCATACCCACTCACCACACACCCCTATACCCCCACCACACACCCATAAATCCCCATACACACCAAAATCCGGCACACACACCAAAATCCTCACCACACCCATACACCTCCACAACACACACACCACACAAACATACACCCCCACCACTCACCCAACATACACACCTACACCCCAACCACACCATACCCACTCACTACACACCCCTACACCCTCACCACACACCCCTAAATCCACACACACACACCCACCACTCACACCAAAATTCTCCCCACACCCCTACACCTCCACTACATCCAACCAGATGTCGTCATAGCATTACAGAGACCGGTGTGGCGGTTTCAGCTCGTTCCCGTGCTCAGCCGTGTCCCTCGCTTCTGCACATGCATCAGAATCTAATAAACATGGCCGTAATCGATTAACATGACCCGAGTGACTCGGGTCATCCGAATTTCAAATAGAACACGGCGAGTGGAGTCGACAAATACACGTGCCGTGTGCAAAAAAAGAATAACTTAGATTAATGAAATGGAAATATAGGTAAACTAGGCCATCATAAAATACTTTAAATCCTATTTTGCTGTACTTTTATCGGTCATTAAAAAAAAAAGAAAAAATTGTCCACCCGAGCGTATTCGATTATTCAACCCGAGTTTGTAGGATGTACGCATGCGCCAATAAATGGCTCGGGTGACCCGAGTTGATGCGAAATTTCTCTTTCCTATACTCTACCCTTTTTTATCTCTCCCAGTTTGGTATATCTTAGGTCGACCATGTATAAGGTCTACTTACCTTTTTGCACTCATTACAACTTAGAGAGTGTGTGTACCCCAAAGCTGAAGCTTCTTGGCCTAAGAAGTTTGCAGTTGGTTTGTTTATATGTTGTGACCTCATTAATTAGGTCAGTGTATGACATAATCACGATGAGATTGGAAATTATGACAACTTGGCTTCCTTCCAGATACTTTTGGCAAGCTTGCCTAAAGTATTTTGAATGTGTTGGCTTCAAATAACTTCAAATTAAGCCATCTGCCATACAAATCACTTCAGGGTCATGATAAGTAGATTATAATGATCAAACTGATGTAATTATCTCAACAACTTGGCAAAAAGTCAACAGCCATTGAGACAAATAAGTGTTCACACTTCCTGTCTACCAATCGCTATAGGAAGATCTGAAGTATTTAATTTAACTGAAGAGCAATTTTTTCTGAAAGTATT
This sequence comes from Branchipolynoe longqiensis, assembly GCA_030323885.1. Taxonomy (NCBI): domain Eukaryota; kingdom Metazoa; phylum Annelida; class Polychaeta; order Phyllodocida; family Polynoidae; genus Branchipolynoe; species Branchipolynoe longqiensis. Next base: position 105,746,362 of record CM059187.1, on the reverse strand, counting down.
AAAAACAGAGATAATAGTGAAAGTTGGGATATTCTGAGTGTCGGTGCAGGTGGTAGCCTAGATAAAAGATTCACCCGGTACTTGTAGTACACGGGTGAATACCAACCCTATATAAATACGGTCGAAAATAGGTTTAGTATGGAATCTGAACTAGAAACCGTGGCTCCAGTATCAAATGGCTGCATATATTGGCACAGAGTTGGTGAAATTGGAGAGAATGCAAAAAGACAAGATGGCGGCCGCAGAACGCCGTCGATTTCACTTTTAAATCTGATTAAACTAGCTATTATATTATATTTTTCAACTCAAAGATAGCGGGCTATTAATAAGACATATGTAAAGAATAAATGTTGCATCTTAGATTGTGAAATTAGGCTCTCAATTCTTTCACCCACATTTTCGACAGCTTTTATATAGGGTTGGTTTGCGCCCCTACTGCAGCAGTACCGGGTGAATCTTGTATCTAGTGGTAGCCTAGATAAAAGATTCACCCCGTACTTCCAGTACAGGGGTGAAAACCAGCCTTATAATATAAGTTATATAAAAACAGTCGAAAAATCGGGCTAATGAACTGAGTCTTTAATGAGAGCCTAATTTCACAATCTAAGAAGCAACATTTATTCTTTGTATATGTCTTCATGTTTACCCGCTACTTTTGAGTTGGAAAATATAATAAAACATATACTTTAATGCAATTTAAAAGTGAAATCGACGGCGTTCTCTGGCCGCCATCTTGTCTTTTTGCATTCTCTCCCATTTCACCAACTCTGTGCTGATATAAGTAACCATTTGACACTGGTACTTCTAGATCATGTCCTCAAAAACTATTTTCGCAAAATACATTCAAGAACTTCCAATTGGCTGATAAAAAAAAAGCTGAATGTGAAATTGTAGAGAAAGATCTGAATTATGTAATAGAAACAAGAGAAATTTGCTTTCAAAGCACCAACAAGCACAAATAACTGTGATAGTTAGGGTAGTTTTAATGTTGTGGAATTTGTTTTACCCTTCGAGCGTTGTGAGCGCAAAAAGTGCCCGGATGTCCGATACCGTGTGTGAAAATGCATCAAGTTCGACCCGACGTGAATCGTTATGTATGCGCATATCTGAACATATCCTTATGAACCCACCATTCTTTGGGTGTTTTCTTTACCAGACAAATCTACACGATGCCGTTAATGAAAGCGATTTTTCCTTTGGTATCTACTCGGCAGAGTGGCGACGCGATTGACAGAAAATTGAGCTTACAAAATTATTGAAAATACCAGTCACCAAAATATAGTTCCCAAGCAAATAGTAAAATGGTTCTATACACGTTCAGTACAAATGAAAATAATGGTTTTCCATACTTTTAAGCATCATAACAGTCCTATAATACGAGTCTTTTTTTGGCTTCGATCCAACTGCCAACTCACTCATGAAATACCGAGTGTCACTCGGACTATTTCATATGCTTACGCTTATGTGAATGACACGCTGTCAGACAAGCCTGATCTTGACATTGCCTAGCGTAAACAACCTGCCATCACTAACTAAACCCATTCCTACATTTTCAAGCGGTTCGCTTTTTGTTTCTTTTCATTTCATGATCAGTAGTCTGTTGACAAAGTTCGGGCACTTGACAACGTGTGGAATTGCAAATTTCATCAGCACCATGGCCAAATATAATGTGGTTTTCGTGCTTGGCGGGCCAGGTGCGGGGAAGGGAACTCAATGTACGCGCATCGTTGAGGTAAGTCTATTTGCAATATAGCGATATGGTAGACAGGAAGTGTGAACACTTATTTGTCTCTCATTTTTTGTTGTTTTTGGTACATTAGTTGTCCCAAGCAGGGGAAATTTCAGTCACAGACGACTGGTCTTCCCCACTCCACTGCTGGTCGATAGAAAGCCCGAGCCTACACTTTTACTGACCCAAGGGATTTTTAACCTCCCTCACCACATAAGCCGTGTTTACACGGGCAATTGTCCAAAACTTGACATTTTTAGGACATTTCACATGCCACTTGCTTTATAAACAGTAGTAATACTAATTTGAAACCTCATTGCTATGGTTTTGTCTTATTTGTGAATATTATTAAAGAGAAAAGCAAACAAATATTAGCAAGGTAACAGTCAAAGTGGAAACAACAAATGTTCGGCTCAAATTTCAATGTTTAGGGGCAATTTCAGGATTGATCTTTTACTACACCATAACTGGGTCAATGCATAGAGTGTCAAATGGTGAAAATAGTTCCTGTACTGTATCTGTACTCAGTGTTTAGCCGTGTTCACACCCACAACTTTAGGCCAAACTAGATAAGGTGAACTAGATGAGGCGAACTAGTGTCGTGTCCACACACGGAGCGGATTAAGGCGGAAATTGTTATCTGCGCATGAGCAAGTCCATACTAACCAGCGCCAGTTTCGGTTAATCGACGTCGGCAGAGAGAGTGTGGGTTCGACCTAGATCTGTTTCGGCTGAATTGTATTGTTTTGGAACAGTCAAAACTTTGGCTGGGCAGTGAAACCCTACAAATAAATGCTGAAAAAAATATCTGTGCACAGCTAGCGGTTTCATAGACCAAATTATATTATATAGTATGACGTGCTTAATCCGCCTCAAGTAAGTCAGTTTAAAGAAATAAATGTCTTCAACTTAATGAAGACATTGTATATGACCATTTGAAGTGAAATGAGCAGTAGTTCAGAGGTTTTCATTAAGTTTGTGACACTTTATTTTCAATGCTGTTGACAATGTCACAAATTAGTGATGTAATTTTCAATGTATTTAGCTACATCCATCCCAATAAGATACATAATACACAATATTAACATATACTTTTGATCTAAAATATCTCCCACATTATTGGGCTAAATGATGAAATCTAAATATTTACACTCCAATAATGGGTTTCTTTGAAATATGCATTTCAAGTAGACTACCTCAAGTGGTACACACAAATGTGAAGATGAACAGTCATGTAAGGATCTACGAAAATGGTTAGTAGTAATAGTACACTTAGCATATGGTTCTTACAGAGTTGTTGCAACAACCCTTCCGCTACATCCCTCTGAGAGCTGGAGTAGTAATCCCAGCACAATGCTTCCTCGGGTGGCATGAACAGGGAAGCTACATTATTTGCATTAATGACCCATTTACTAAACTCACGATGCACTCACTGACTTGGAAGAATGGTACATTTTCACATTGTTTCAGAGGTAAGAAAACAATGTATGGGGGGTGGGGAGTGTTTGTTTTCAGCATTGCAAGCATTGAAGCAATAGCCTGAATAGGGGCATAGCCTATATATTAAAAGTTACCTTAATATCATATTAAATATGATATTAAAGCGGCTGTCACACATCACCGGATTGAGCAACGGACAGAATTGTCTAGCCCGGTGGTGATAAGTATCAAAATGTGTCAAAGTGTTGCGACATCGGGTCAAAGGCCGCCGGACGAACGGACGTGAAACGGACAGCCAATGGACGAAACAAACTCAAACCGGGCAAGAACCATAGACGTCAATCTGGTTGCATCTGTTCCTAGTTTTGTGCATGTTCAAAACTTGAACGGACACAAACCAGACTTTGTTCAGTTTCTGTCCATTTCCCCCAATCCGGTGATGTGTGGCAGCCGCTTTAGCCGAGTGTATCGTTTTAGCAAAACCAGGCGAAGAAATAATGATATAGGGTGTTTAACAGCAAATATATATATTTGGTATGGCCACTCCCAAATTGCCCAATAATAAAACGTTTTTTTGACAAATCCAATGTTCCAAACTCACCTTTGTATCTCTATTCATTCAAAAGTTATAGACCAATTCGTGGCCTAGGATTGTCCATTTTCATGGAAATAGACAACAGGTAAACTGACTGAAACTGTCTGATAAAAAGTGGTTATGTTGGTTATTCTTATGTCTAAATCTGGTAATAAATGCTTTATAACTTAAAATACCAAAGTTACATACAACAAAGTATATATTTTCAGAATCCTTGTCAACTCTAGCTTTGAATGGAATCATCTAAGTCAAAGATGGCAGACATAAATCAAAGACGGCAGACATAAATCAAAGATGGTTGACAAAAAGTTGCCTCAAAATAGCTAAACACTGCTCAGGTAAAGGGTAAAGGTATAGGTGGTCGGGAAAACAAAACTAACTCAGAAGAGTTCTAATTTGTGCCACAGGGTGGTGCATGCTTAGTACTGAACTTTTCCACTTGGTGGTGTAGAGTGACCTAGATTGGTCATGTGACAGCTGTTGTTGTGAAGATGGCTGGGTGAGTGTAGAGAAGGGAGAGTAAAACTGAGGTATTTTCAATTTTCTTTAGAGTAGTGCAAACAGAATTTTATAGTTGCTTTAATGTAAAATATGTCAGTACAATTACATTCCATAATTCAATCAGAAACACATAGAAGGAAAACATTTTGTTGTTGTTAAATGTAAAAAGGTTTTGGACTGTATGGGGTTTGAACCCACAACACCATACAACTTCAGATTACAAGTTCAACACCTTAACCACTAGACTACAGAGGGCACATGTAGCTGGTTGTCTCAGTTCCGACTATTTGTGTTTCAGATGTCATATATACAAGGTGTATGTATGTGTGTGTGTGTATGTATGTATGCCTTGTATGTATCACATATATTTTTTACCTCGGTACTAAGCCTCTGGCTACTCGTAGCCCAGGGAGAAGGAAGCACATCCGGGTCCAGCAATTAGCATAATCTACTCACAATGGGAGGACGTTTGTTGAGTATGTCCGGCAAGTTTTCTACATAACTACAAACTAACCAGGTTAGTATCATTTTTGAATGGATACATTGGTTTAGTTCCTGTTTGCAGTCGCATACATGAAGTTTTACAACTTTTCATTTAAAGTTAACGCATTTACAGGTTAATTACGGTGTGTGTTACATCGTGAGAACAATGCAGACATTGTTCTTTGTTTGCTGCCCGTTGCCAAACGGAGAGATGTTTGGTTGGAGCCATTAACATCTTTAGGATTTGTTCCTGGGTTTCTTTTAGATTCCCCAATACATTTGAGGCCTACCTCCGAGTCCCGTAGTATTTTCTCCAATTTGTTTGCATATTAGCCACAGGTGGGAGTAGTTTATTGGACAGAGAGTGTGGGAGGGTACCGATACACTGGTCCCTACCCCTTGTTTGGTTTCAGTTTGGTTTGCCATACCGGTTAAATACGACTGAAACCTTTTAAACGAATGCCTGTGTTAAAGCCGGTTTAAATACGGATTTAACACCACTAGACGCTTTTGGTAATAACTGAATTGTCGCTAGTCTCACGTCCATGGTTATAGATTCCTAACCTTTTGGTTTTCGGTTTCTTACAGATGCGCAGCTATGGCTAGGAAGCGGAGTACGGTCGAGACACCGCTTGATCTCAGTGAGGATGACGGGCCGTCACTGCCGCCAACAGGGCAAAGGTCGCCACAAAAATCTCCTGTGCCGGGCCCCGCTGACCTGGATGAACGGGTTGTGCGGTTGGTACAGCTGAAGCTCGAGGAGTTGCTCCCCGAGAAGCCGCGTCATGCTAGGCTGAAGCAGCCCGTTTTGTTGGAGGAATCTGATTGGGAGGACTTCTCAGACCAACAAGATTCGTCGGAAGATGAATCTGACGAAGCAGTGGTACATCAAACTAAATCAGTATTGACACCTACAAAGAAGTTAAAGTGTTTGGGGTTTTTCATTAAAGTTGCATAGTCCGATGGTTTTGAATTTCTGTATTTTTTTCTGAGATACATATATGAGATCGATCATTAGTATCTACTTTACATTAGTTCAAAGTTACTTTTATTTTAAATGGTAAACTTTTGAGATATTTTGAGTGCAAACATGGAAAATTAGTTTTGGCAAGCTTGCCAAAACTCTGACACCATAGACTTCTGCAGTAACAGGTTCTGTTAAATTGACTCAGTATTGCTTTCTCACCAGAAACAAATGCTTAATAAGTGCATCAGTATCTAAGTTAGATATGTAGAAGCAAATCGAGATAAATGGTTTGGTTTTGAAAATTTGATATTTCATCAGACTATGCAGCTTTAACACCACAGACATGACCATTTCATTAACACACCAAAAACTGGATAAGTTCACAACAACTGCTAAAGGGGCTGTCACATTAGGGTTTTTTGCGGGAGTGTACAGCGGCGTAAGCGCGTTACGTCATATACGTCGGTATACGCTATGCATACGCCGTCATACGCCGATCCTCCAACAAGCCTGTTTCCTTGCTCAAAATTGGCAGCGTATGGCAGCGTATGGATCATACGCTAGGCGTACACTATGCATACGCCGGCATAGGTTACGCATAGGCTAGTTTGTTTGTTTGTTTGTTGTTGTTTTACGTCCTAGCAACATCTAAGGTCATATCAGGACGGGTACCGACTTGTGACAGTGCGCACTCATGGCGACTTTATAGTGCTGTCCCACTGGGAAACCAGGCCGACGGCACCATGACCTGGTATCCCACTCAGTCACATTATCCTGACACTGAGCACACCAGTCCTTGCCCTATCCTAATAATGCAGAGCGCCTGGCTAGGAAGCGACAACTATCAATTTTAAAGTCATTGGTTTGACTTGACCGGGACTCGAACCCACGATCTACCAGCACGGGAGACGGACGCTCTAACTCATTCGGCCATCCCGTCTGGTGCGCATAGGTTAGGGGTACGCCGGCATAGGTTGGGCGTATGCTGGATTGACACCCGCCAGGTGTCTCTTGCGTACCCCCAACGTTCTGTAAAAGTGGTGTCACACTATGGCGTATGGCATTAGCGTATGGATTTTCGACCCATACGCCGTCATACGCGCGTCCGTCCAAATTCTTTTTGAGCATGCTCAGAACTTTTTGGCGTATGGCGGCGTATGGCTTATACACTGCTCATACGCTCGACGTACGCTATGCGTAAGCCAACATAGGTTACGCATAGGTTGGGCGTACGCTGAACTTGTCAATCACAACCGTCAAACCTCATCACAGTACGCTGCGCATAGGTCGGGATACGCTTTGAATACGCCGCCATAGGCATGGGGTAGGTTAGGCATAGGTTGGGCAAACGCTTCAGATGCCGCTGGGACGTCGTGCGTAGCGTATGACGGTGTGTGGGTCGAAAACCGCATACGCCGGCATACGCTAATGCCATACGCCGTAATGTGACAGGGCCTTAACCAGTTTCTACAATTAAGGAGGCCAAAGATAAGACACCCCTTTTGGCATTCCTTTTCTAAACAAACATTTGGAACAATTTGGGCTCGACAAAATTACACAAGAAAGGCTCATTTCACATGCCTGGAGGAAAGGCACGGTTAAATTATGTACAAGTTACTTAAAGAAATGGGGACTTCATTGTTTAACCCTTTCAGACTTACATTTTTTGGATCAAAACAATGCCTCAATCAATCAATAGTTCCATCCTCTAGTCGAGAGTTGGATGCAATGGTTCTCCACTTGTCCCGATGTTGTGCTGTTCTGATAGACTGTGAATAATTCAAGCCTGTCCACTGTGAAATATTTGTAAACCATGATGTTCTTGGTCTCCCTCTCCCTCTGCTGCTGCCATTCACCTTCCCTTCCAACAATGTACGGTATATTGAACTCTGACGAATGATGTGGCCAAAATAAATAAGTTTCTTTGTCTGTATAGTGGCAAACAAGCTTTTCTTATTTTTAATTTTTCTGAGAACTTCTTTGTTGGTGATCTTCTTTGTCCATGATATTTTCATCATCCTTCGATAAGTCCACATCTCAAATGCTGCTAAACGTTTGTACATTTTCTTAGAGATTGTCCATGTCTCTGCCCCATACATTAGAGTAGACCACACATAACACTGAAGAATACGCTTCCTTGTTTGTATTAATATCTTACTTGATGTTAACACTCTATACATTTTGGAGAATGTTGTTCGGGCTATTGTTATCCTTCTTTTAATTTCTTCCTCACATCTCCCATCATTTGTAATCTTTTGTCCGAGATATATGAATTCGGATACTTGTTCTATGTTTGTGCCATCTATGGTTATATTGACATTTGGTTTATCTGTCTTTTTACTTATAACCATTGTTTTGGTCTTCCTGGCATTCATCTTCATGTTGAATAGTATTCCAGCTTTATTGATTCTATTCACTATATCTTGTAGGTTTTTCTCACTGTCTGCTAGTATTACACTGTCATCGGCATATCTAAGATTGTTGATGTTCATGCCACCTATTGTCACTCCCTTGCAATCTTCAATGTGTCTGAAAATCATCTCTGTGTACAGGTTAAATAGACATGGTGACAATACACACCCCTGTCGAACTCCTCGTTTAATCATAACTTCATCCGATAGGCCCTGCTCCATTTTTATAAATGCACGTTGTGTCCAGTAAAACAATGCCTAGGTGATGTATTTATTTCAGGGAACATTAATATTTCATCTCCAAGGTGGGGAAATGTTAAAAAAACGTCATGGGAATAAGATAAAGACCCAATACATTATACATTTATTTCCTATCCAGCCATGTATATTTTATTATGATATTCACAAACAGGCTAATGCAAGGTACTATAGCAAATGAGTAAAAAATATGAAAATTTAAAATTGGTGTGAATACAAATATTAAAATGATTGTAAAAATAAAATGCTTCCATATATTTGAATAGAAATACTGTTTTCACAAGCCAGAATAACACCTTAGAAAAGTCAACAAGTTTCACTGATAGATCTGATGTGGCTTATTATCTACGATCATATATGTGCATGAGCGACAATAAGAAAAATGTCAGAAAATCATTCAGTTGCCACTAGGAGTACACTAAAAGTCATCCACTGAATGGTAAAATGTTATAAGCTTTTACCCAAATAGCCAAGTGAAGAATACAATACATATAATATAGGGAAACGGCAGACAGAAACATGTGTAGTCTCCATATATTCACTGCTATGTCACAATTAATCCAGTGTACGGAAAATCACGTACTGAAGTCACAATGGCTTTTCATTTTCGTACGGATTATTCCGAACCAAAGTCGGAAAGGGTTAATTAAGGGGGTTAAGCCATTAAAGCCTACAATAGCTCAGATTGTGCGTTTTCTAAGAATGCTAGAAAACGAAGGATTGGGATTTGGTGCAATTAATGCAGCAAGATGTGCACAGGATAGATGGACAACCAGTTGGAAAGCACCAGATAGTGCATCGGTTTCTTAGGTAAGTTTATGAGAGAAACCCAACAAAACCCAAATATAATAGGTTTTGAATGAGAGAAACCCACCAAAACCCAAATATAATAGGTTTTGGGATGTGTCTGTAGTTTTTAAGCTTTTCAAGTCTTGTCCTAGTAATAAGCATTTATCAATCAAAGAACTAGGATTTAAGTTAGCAGTCCTATTACTGCTAGTTATGGGCCATAGAGGCCAAACAATTGTGGCATTGTCTCTAAATGGACTAGAGATAGACACCAAGGAGGCAACGTTCGATTTGGACCAATTACTAAAGTCGAACCATACAGGGCACCCTCTGTCCACGGTACATGTAAATAGTTTTCCTGATGATAGGCGTATTTGTGTAATGTCAGCCATTAGGGCGTATATATCCAAGACACATTGAATAGGGAATTCCACACAGCTTTTGATAAGCTTTATTAGGCCGCATAAGGTTATCTCGAGAGACACACTCACAAGATGGACCATTAAGGTGGTTAAGCAGGCGGGTCTCAACACTGGATGCTATCCATCCCACTCAACGAGGGGGGCCATGGTCTCTAAAGCAAGACAGTTAGGAATCTCAGTGAAGAGGATCCTGGCACATGCTGGTTGAAAGACAGCTAGATCGTTTGCAAAACATTACAACAAACGACTAGAAAAGGCAAACGGCCTGGTGAGTCGCTTACTCACCAACTAAAAAGACGGGTGAGAAACACAAAATTTTATCTTTGCTACTAAGACATTGCTTGTTAAAGAATAGTAAAGGATAAAAAATGAGATTACGTAAAAGTCTCCCTGGGCTGCGAGTAGCCAGAGGCTTAGTACCGAGGTAAAATAGTATAGTTATACGAATCTTACCTGGGTACAGATGATGGATAACTGTTGTTTTCCCGAGGTACAAGTCTCAGATAGTCGTGGGCTAGGGCCCGCCCACCCAACCCTGCCACAACTATAACATTCGCTTGTGCCGAAACGAAAACATAATAGTATCCATAGAAATTTGAGATAATTTTTTATCCAAATAAGTATGTAAAGATTGCTGGACCCGGATGTGCTTCCTTCTCCCTATATATTCCTGAAATACAAGTTCCTGTGTCCATTACGTTTTTAATAATCGAGTGCTGTAATGTGGGTTTCATACAAAATGCCAAAATGTGTGATTTTTGGCTCAAGTTTGGGAATATTAAAAACCCTATAACTTTTGAACTAATCATCCGATTTTAATCAAATTTGGGTCCCTTTTCTTCTCCTGGTACAAGCTGTCGAACTGCATTAAAATATAATGCTTTCTATTCAGTTGCAAAAATGAGTTGGGATACCTATTAATATCGAGAAGTGAAGACTAGACCATGTCAGAGGAGCTGGCGGCTGTGCCAAGCCGACTGCGCCAAGCCGACTGGCCCACCTTCCGGACCCTATGATGTTGAGGAGTTCACTCCAGACATCAGTGACATTGATTCTTTCACTAAGATGCTGAGATCAATTGCAAAGAAAACTGTTCCAAATACCTCTGCAACTCCTAACGCCTCCATGGTTGGATGACAGCTGTAGGAGGACTATTAAGGAACAAAAGAAAGCTCAGCGTAGATTCCACAGGAAACCATCTGCTGAAAATCTGACGCTGTTTAGAATTCTGCGTGCTCACAGAACAATCAAAGAAGCGCAGAGCCAGTGATGGAGACAATTTGTTTCCGGCATTACCATGCGCACGCAGTTAGGCAAAGTCTGGACAATGATCAGAAGAATCAAATGAAGGGGAGATGATTCTTCTGTAGTCCAGCACTTGACGCCCAATGACACCCTTCTCACATCATTCACTGAAAAAGGTTAAGAATTGGCTCGCACCGTTGCCAGAAACTCGTCTTTGGCAAGCTGCCTCCCAGGCTTTATTGCCGTCAAGGAATGCCAAGAGCGTTAGCTCTTGGACTTTTCCTCTTGACAGCAAGGATCACGACAACTCCCCATTCAGTATGGGTGAGTTGAGGTGTTCTCTGGAAGGCTCACATGTTACAGGAGTTGGGCCTGATAGAATTCATTACCAATTCCTTAAACATCTTCCAAAATCTGCGCTGAGACTGTTGCTTCACCTTTTTAATAACATTTGGGAGTCGTGTGTCATCCTTTGCGGGAGGCAGTAATTCCAAACCAGGTAAAAGACAAAAGTGAAGCCAACAACTGTCGTCCTATAGCCCTCAAAAGCTGCATCTGTAAAACCCTGGAGCGTATGGTTAATAACCACCTCATCTGGCTACTGGAGTCAGGACACCACTTGTGCGACCTCCAATGTGGCTTCAGATGAGGCTGCAGTAGCCTCAACCATTTGGTTCGCATGGAGATCTTCAGAAGCGATTCCTTCCTTAAGAAGGAGCACGTTGTGGCTGTCTTTTTCTATCTTTATAAAGCCTTTGACACAATGTGGTATCATGACATCTCCATGCGATTGGCTTTCATGGTCACTTGCCCAATTTCATTAAGAATTTTCTAGCGCTCAGGAATTTTTGTGTTCGCATTCGCGTCCATGTATGTGTCAAAACTACCTGTTCCAGCCTGCACCCGCAGGGATTAGGAGTACCCCAAGGCAGCAGCACACTGGCCGATCTTTGGTGTCACGGTCAACAGTCTCCTGTAGTCTTTTTGTGGACGACTTTGTTTTGTACTTCAGAGGTACTGGTATTAATGACATTGAGAGACAGCCTCAATTGTGCATAAAAATGGATTTACCGATGGTCATTTCAGAATGAATTCAAATTTTCCAAGTCATAGACAGTCTGCTTGCAGAACCAGAGCTGACCCTCTGAGAGTATTGGTTGTTACTACCCACTGACGCTCAGACACATTTGATTAAACTGTGTCGATTTTATGACCATGCACCAACAATTTTACACTGAAACGGAATGCATGAAGTAAAGTAAGTGAAATTAGAAATGTTGCTGGAAACAACCAATCTTCACGTTTATGCACATGACACGGTCATCTACGTACGAGCCAGGTCACAGCAAGAAAGGATTAAATCATTAATTACTAAAACTTGGTACATGGTGCAATGCCAACAACAAAATAACCATCAACGTATATAAGCCAAAGACTGTTTTCTTTACCACAAACAAAACAACTATTGACAAAAATGATAGAATCGCTTGACCATGTACTCCCGGCTATGGCAATCGACTGGGTATATAGTTTTCATGGTTGGGAACAAACAAGCACTAACCAAATTACTAGGACAACAAAATAGAGTTTTGAAGCTATGGCTGGGACTAGAAAACAGACATGTGAGAAACTAGAAGAGAAACACACCTCAGGATAATAGCTTTTGACTGAACCCCCCCCCCCCCCCCCACACACACACAAACTAATAAAACAAAATTGGTCCGTACAAGTGCATGCACTTAACTGTTATGACCACAATAAACAAATGATCACTATACAAACGGCTTTATCCGTGATCACAAACATGGTGGGACAACTAGGTATGTGTCGGTTTAAAAAACAAAATCATTCCGAACATTCTTTCTTGAAAACAAAGTTACTGAAAAAGTTAACAAAAATACTGAAAGCATGTCTCCCGATGATCAGCTTGCATTCTTTTTAAACAAGCAGTTGGATTGGTCCTGATTCAACTGGATAGCAATTGACTCTGCGGATGGTTAGAGTATGCAACTCACACTCTCTTCCAAGTTCCGAAGTAAACAGGATGTTAGCTCCTGGCTTTAAAAACAAGCACCCCCCCCCCCCCAAAAAAACACCGTTGCGCTGATGCCAGTATTAGTATTAGTATTAGTATTAGTAATCTTTTGACAATCCACAGAACTATGGCTACACCCATTTGTCTGCCGGGGATCTCCTGCGGGCAGAGAGGAAGAAAACCGATTCGAAGGTTGGTGCACTGATTGAGTCGCACATGAAGGGTGGATCCATTGTTCCTGTTGAGATCACATGCCTCCTCCTCCACAATGTGAGTAAAGCGCTACACGTCAACCATTGGATCCTTGCCAGCCTTTGAAATGCTTATTCTTAAAAAGTGCATTCATACTATATAATTTATACCTGCTCTCTAAAAACCTGTGATTGCATGTGTACAGAAAGTGCATTAATAATAATATAATTTATACTTGCTGCCCACTACCGATTTAGCACTCTAAACCCATATCAACATGTCCCCAGAAAGTGCATCCATACATAATATAATTTATACTAGCCTATTTACCGATTTAGCACTCTATAAACCTGTATCAGGATGTCTACAGTACTTTCCTGTAATCCATCCTGGTACTGACATGGCTCAGCATTACTTCGGTAATTATTCCAGAACCAGCATATCCGTTTTATGGTCTCCTTAAGCAGAAAATATTATTATTATCATTATTGTTATAATACAAATAGCCTCGATAAAGAACTCATAGAAAGTGGACAGCAATGTATAAGTGCCGTTTACTTAAATCCCCATCCCAGGCCATGCAGGAGACGATGGCGAAAGATGAGAAAAAGGACAACTTCCTTATTGACGGATTTCCCCGTAACCTCGACAACCGAGAAGGGTGGGAAAAGGAGATGAGTGACAAGGTCAACCTTCGATTTGTTCTCTACTTCGACTGTGGAGTGGAGGTAAATATTTCTATTTTGACCCCCCCCCCCACCTCCCGCTGAAACGTTTCAATAATAAAGCAGTTATTGCCTGATGTGGAGTTTGATATCCTAGGGCCTCTGGATAAGTATTGGCAGGTGTAGATGAAGTCTTTGTTTGTTTACTTGTTGTTTTACGTCCTAGCAACATCTAAGGTCATAAGAGGACGGGGTATCCAAAGTCGATCTACATGTAGATGCCCGACTGATTGTAACAACCATATGATATAGGGTGATGAAATGTTTATTTAATGGCTTTAGATTTTAAACATTAGTAATTTTGGTCACCTGAAACTACCATTTTAATGTAAAACATTCGGTTTGCCACCAGTCCGTTTGCCACCTTTATATGTTCTATATGCAACCTTGTTGATATAAGAAGTGTATTGTTTTTTTTTATGGTTTCGTATTCACATGGGTCTACTGAGAACATTCAGCTTGGTTGTCGGCGCTTCAACCTTGGGAAACTTTTCTAATTTGCATAAATCCAAGATGGCTGCTATGGATGTTTGGTGGGATGTAACTTTTTAACAAAGGAACTTACAATCATGTGTGATACCTCTATAAAAAATATATATAATTTGCACCAGAGCAGTCAAATTCTGAGGTCAAATTGATTGTTCTGGGTCAAAGGTCAAGTTCAATATCATTTTCGTCCCAAAATAGGATGAATAAACTTATCACGTCTTTAGAACCGAGACAGGTCCAGATTATGGAATAGTGTTGAACTGCAAACCCTGTACTCGGATCTAGGTGGTAAGCTCTCTTGACGTGACATATTTAACAAGTTAACTGATGCATGAGTAAGGATGTCATCATTGTTCGGGTAGATGGTTCTACGATTGTTGGTTTCAGAAGAGTCTGTGGCTACACATCTCAAGGTAGTTAAGGTGGATGATATGGATGAGAAGAGCAGTGATACAGTGGTGAGGCTCATCAAGCATGAGCCATGGTCGGTCAAGTATAGCAGTGCCAATTATCATCTATCAGAGTTGGTTCCGGTCTTGATCTCCGATGGTGAAGTGACCAAGAAATCTCTGAGTCTGAGCCAGGTAATTCAGAGTCAAATTACAAATACGAGAAATCAGACAACAGGAATCATGAGTGGAAAGTTTTGGGTTCGGGCCATGCAAGGATTCCGGATGGTTTCGACTACTCTTCTAAGCAAGTTCCTCATGACTGGTCGCAAGACATTCCAGGACTTAAGTGACTACCTTGAAAAGTGTCAGAAATACCAAACTGGCATGCTTTGGGTTGATTACCTCATCACGCCTACACTGCTTGTCCATCAACTGATTCATAGTAAGAGGGTATGGGGGGGGGGGGGAAGATTTCCTACTGCAGCAGCTGATATTCGAGCATATGCTCCCCTACTTCTTTGTTGCTGGCCATCACCACTACGCCCGCTACATAGGCCAGCACATTCTTGAGATGCGACACCTCCTGCCACCCATCGCCAAGATGGAACTCCTATCCGGTGCCTTTCTTTGCCGTCACCAGGAGGGCAGCTGGAATGGCGTAAGCTCTGACCAGTTTGGGGAACAAACTGCCATTCGAATTGGCAAGGGTGGCCTCAAGGGTATGACGCTTTCTCCAGAACTGGTCACGGAATGGATCAATTCTTTCCCATTACTGCCTACATCTCAGATACCATGGCGCACATCTACCCTGATCCCCCAGTCAAGCACAACATACTGCTGCCCAGTCAAGATGTCATCATGAAAAATAAGCACAAGTTGCAACAGGTGAAAGTGCTTAGTACCTACAGCTTCGGCCAAGGATTCACAGTGGAGAGTCCTAGCGATGGTGTGTTCAACCATGACGAAGCAGACATAACAACGATCTCGTACCTCCTCATGGCTGCAAGTCCGGAATGCAAGTGAGCCACATCCTCTCAGATGATACAGATGTGTTTGTGCTCCTCACGCACTGGGTGTACCGAAACAAGATCCAGGCCACAGTGCAGATGGAGCGGTGGGATGGAAAGGTTTGGGACATTGATGCCACCTGTACCGAACTCGACCCCAAGTGTCTTCAGCTCCTGGGAATGCATTATCTTAATTGCTCAAATACCAACTCATACCTATACAGCTTATGGAAACAGGACAGGCATTATTCTGTGCTCTATATGGTCAGCCAAAAGGCACCACGATGAGTGAGGCGAGATACCATATGTATAGAAGGAAGCATGGCAAGTTGCTCGCCGTGAATATGGCCTAACCTGCCGACACGGCGAAAAGCAACCACCAATCAACCAATCAATCAATCAATGCTTAAGATCATGTTACATCCAACTGAGGAAATCTCATCCTGCACATTTTGCGCACCTATCTGCAGACCATACTCGCTAAATCTGCTTATAAGCAGGCCCCACCTGAACTTGACATAGCAAATTATAGGTGGAAATTCAGAGATGACATCCCTGTACTAGCAACTTCCAATGAGCCAGCAGGACCCCGGGATCTTATGGATGTAGTGTGATGTGGCTGCAAGGTGACTGTGAATGCATGCGACACTGAACTTTGCAGTTGTCACCATGGCAAGATGTCATGCACTGTGCTTGTGCTTGCAGTGACGCCTGCCTCAATCCAATCATGACAAAAGAGGAAGATGAAGATGAGTTGGAAGATAATAGGGCAGAAGAAGATATTGATGAAGGACATGAGGAAGTTGAGCATCATGCATTCAGTTCTGATGAATGGGAATGAACAAATAATTTGTCATAAATGACAACTACAGGTAGCTGTAATCATGTTTAGTGCAGAAATGATTGAACTGCTGTTAAAAGTGGCAAAGCTAGCGATAATAAATAAATTCTTCATCTCCAATCACTGACAATTTCATTATCAGTGAATTTATCAAAAAAAATCCTTTTATAAAACTCCTCAATAGTCCAATTGCCAAATTGAGAGCTTTGTTGACGAGATGTGTATTCTTCCTTTTTTTGTCGAAAATGACCTTGAACTTTACCATTGACTCTGAAATTGACCAAGAACCACACAATTTACCTCGGACAACGATTTATCAGGTCAGAACTATGTGGAAAAGAGGTATGTAACACATGATTATAAGTTTATTGCTTAAAAATTAATAGTCGGCCCCCATCTGTGGCACCCATTTTGCATTTATCCCAATTATCAGAGTTCACCAAGGTTGCCACTCTGGGAATGTGAATATGAGATGCTAAAAAAAAATTACAATGCACTTCTTATGACAACAAGGTACTCAATTTGGCAACTGGACTACAACATGTAACCAGCCATAGCAAAGTGCTGCCCAAGTGACCACATGGCCGGCTGAAGGTACCGGCAACTCGGACAGTCGCCCGGGGCGCCACATGTTAGAGGTTGAGCTTAGCAAGCCTGGGGCCAGCTATGACTAGCCAGTATGATAGTTGTTAGAATTTGGCATTATAGTCGAAATTGATGCCTAATGTGTTATATTGAAGAAACCTAATAATATGTTTATAATTTAATTTGTTTAATTTCACCACCGAAATATAAACGAAAGGACCACTACCCCATATTTATCTAATCAATAAAACATAAAAAATAAATATATTATATAAAACATTTTTACCCCCGCCCCAATTCTGGGGGGTCTTTGGGCCTAACACATTCTTGGTGGTGATACCCATTGCAATGCTGTGACCTGCCCAATTTGATTTTTAAAATATTTTTTAAATAACTTTATTTGATGTTTCTGATAAGTTCGAAAATTATATTAGCACATATGCAGACCTACAAAAATGCATGCCTGAGAAACAAATCGTATTAAACTTAGTCTTATCAATGCTATTTAGGTGACATATTGTGTGTGCGTCCGTGTGTATGTATATATATATATATATTTTACCTCGGTATTAAGCCTCAGGCTAGGAGAAGGAAGCACATTCGGGTCCAGCAATTAGCAAAAACAACTCACGACGGGAGGACGTTCGTTGAGTTGCTCCGGCAAATTTAGTCTTCAACAAGTAATACACTGTAAGTATTGACAATAGCTGTGGTTTAGCTTGTTTATGATGCATTATAGCATCTATGTTGGAAAGTTCAGAACTTTCTTAGGTCCAATTTGGACTAGATTAGTGTTTTTACAAAACATGGATAGAACTTTGCAGTTTTTCCTGTCTTAGGAAACAAAACCGATACTCCTTTGTTCTATCGACACCTGTTTACACACAGGTAGAAATGTTGGCGTTAGCCTCATCTCCTGTGGAGATTCTCTCAGACCCTAATAGAGGGTCTTGTTGGGGTTGATCCTGGGTTTCTTTTATGGATTCCCCATATAATTTTTTGGGCGCTCCTCAAGTTTTGTAGCATTTTCTCCAACTTGCTGGCGCAGTAGTCGCAGGAGGGAGAAGTTTATGAAACAGAGAGGTGGGCGGGATGATACACTGGTCCCAACCCCGCGTTTGGTTTCGGTCTTTAACCCCCAACCTACGCCAAATATTTAGCTTCTCACCCCTGTGTTACGACGGTTTAAATACGTTCATTAACACCACTGAATGTCCAATTTGGTTGTAAGCAACTGATTGTGATGTTTAGTCAACATACCGGTTACTGATCAATTTCAATTGTTTCAGTTTTCCGATGGCAACGAAGCGGAGTAAGGCGGTGCTGTCAGCAGGGGAAGGCCGCCCAGCAGTCCACTCGGATGATGAGTACGACTCATCGTCGGTGTTGTCAGCTATGCCTTTGCCTCAGCCCGGGGCACTTATCCCTTCTGATCCACTTATCCCTTCTGATCCTTTCCCCATGGGGCCGGTGGTGCCTGATTGGGAGGCCCGATGGGCGGCGATGGAGAGCCATATTCTAGCCATTCAAGCGCCCCTTTCCTCTAGGAAACGTCCCTTACCGGTGCTCCACGACGAGTTGGAATGGGAGGATTTTTCGGAGACAGACTCGGCATTGGAAATGAGGGCTGCTCCCCCTCCTCCAAAACGGAGGAAGAAAGCGAAGAAACAGGCGAGTTCCTCGGGTGATGACTTCACGAAAGAACGGAGGAAGGGTGGCCAGAGAAAGAAAAGGAAGTCGAAATCTAAGAAGAAAAAGAAGAAGAAAGTTTCTTCTTCTGACTCCTACAGACTCCACATCAACAGAATCTGATTCGGACACCCAGTATGAGGGGGTGTTCACGCAGATTGGAGGTAAGGTGGCCAAGAAGGTGGAGAAGCCTAAGGCCAAGCATATTAAGACCACCACGCTAATGAGAGAGACCATAAATGGCCATTTCCGCACTTTCAAGCCAGCGGAAGTAATAGCTAAGCTCGGAGAAGAGCTAACTGGCATAAAGGGCGTTCCTAAATCCATCATCAAGGAGATGGACAGGGACGTCAACATGACTGAAGACCGTAAGCGGTTTGAAGGAGTCATGCATATAGTCCACAAAGCAGTTCTGGGCACGGTCACAGCCATAGCCCCGGTTGCTAACTGTATGCAGCGTGAGAACAAGTTCTCCTCACTGGCGAAGAGTATGGACAAAGGTATAGCCATGCTGACAGCAGCAGGCAACTACCTATCATACTGATGATTTGAGAATGTATTCAAGTCGGTATGTACGGATGCTGGGAAAGAGGTGGCACACTATAAAAAGGTAACTGACAATGATGGGAAAGATTATATCCTCTTTCTGGCCCTGGAGCCCATTAAGGGTAAACCATTGGATAAAACCAAAATGTTCGGGGGCCAACTTCAGTATCTATTTAAGGAAGTGGAAACGGCCGTGAAGAGTGGGAAGAATATGGACGGCAAGAAGAAGCCTGACAACCCATGTTTCAAACGATCCAGAAGGGATTTTCGATCACGCCACCCCACCAGAGGAGGCAGACCAGGCCAGAGCTACGGTGAACCGTTCCGGGGAAAGGGAACCCGGTCAGGATGGAACGAAGGAAGCGGCAGCCGACAAGTCGGCCGGGGTTACAACCCGACCAGACCGTTCCCCAGGCAAGGGAACCGATAGAGGCTACCACGCAGACTCAACCAGCCCCGACGGTCTCCAAAACAACTCAAACTCTTGTAAGCAACTTTGAGGCAGGGAACATTAAGAATAATGTCGATCACTGGAGAGAAATTACGACAGATGCTGATATTTTAGATATTGTGCAAGGTGTTAGAATCCCCTTTACTCAGTTGCCAGTACAAGAAAGGATTCCCTTTCCATTGAACGAGTGGCACTGACAAAGCAGGTTAAAATATTCTATGATAAAGGTATCGTAGAAAAGGTACAACATGTCTCAGGGGAATTTATTTCCAATATTTTCTCTCGCCCAAAACCTAATGGGGAGGTTCGCATGATCTTAGATTTAACGATATTAAACAAAATGGTCGAATACCGACATTTCAAAATGTTCTCATTAGAAACAGCATGTGATCTGATTACACCAGACGCGTGGATGGCAAGTGTAGATCTTCAAGACGCATGCTATACAGATTCCATAGCAAAACAAGATCGGAAATTTCTCCGCTTTATTTGGGACGATCAACTCTGAGTTTACCTGCATGCCCAATGGCTTGGCCTGTGCCCCCTGCCTGTTTACCAAACTTTTGAAACCGTTTTTTTCAATAATGGCTCGAATGGGGCATGTAATCTTCCCATATATAGATGATTCGTTTATTATGGCACAAACTAAAATTGGTTGTGCAAACGCAGTAATTGAAGTATGTTCGTTACTTACAAAACTGGGTTTTTATGTACATCAAGATAAGTCAGTATTCAAACCGACAAAAGAGCTGAAGTGTTTAGGTTTTACCTTAAATACAGAAAAGTTAACGGTCTCTATAACAGAACCGAAACTAGAAAAGTTTAGGGTTACAGTGACCCAGATTCTTAATCTTACAAAGCCAAAGATCAGGCAGGTCACGGTTCTTATCGGCATAATGATATCGTACGTACCCGCTATTCTATACTGGAAAGCGCATATCAAATCACTAGAAATAGACAAAAACTTAGCATTAGCGCATACAAATGGCAATTTTGAAAGAAAAATGTTTATAAGATCTTAGGTGGTGGATGAAACATAGAAACATCACCTAACCCTATTCGTATGGCAGAACCGAATACTATAGTTACCACTGATGCTTCATTAGAAGGATGGGGCGCGCATCGAGATGGAGTGGCAACAGGAGGCAGATGGCTATTTAATGAAATCTCAGATCACATTAATGTCTTAGAACTGCAGGCCATTTATCTAGGGCTATGTAGTTTGGTTAAAATACCAAAATCCCAGGTCAGAATTTTAACTGATAACACCACAGCCATGGCATATATTCGCAACATGGGTGGTACAAAATCTAAACCGTGTAATCAATTGGCCAAACTAATTTGGGGCTGGGCACAGACACAACAAGTTTGGTTAACAGTGGCACATATTCCAGGGTCACAGAATAAGTTAGCGGACCATAAGAGTAGGAAATTCCACGACCATTTAGAATGGTCATTGGGCACATATATTTTTAACCATATTTGTGACAGATGGGGGATCCCCGAGATTGACTTGTTTGCATCACGTAACAACAATAAGCTTGCCCAATATGTATCCTGGCAGGTAGGTGCATTTGTGTTAAAGTGGGAAAATAAATTTTTCTACATTTTCCCACCATTCAGCATTATCAGCCGAGTGGTCAGGAAGATCGGCATGGAGAAGACACACGCCATACTGATAGTCCCCGATTGGGACACGCAACCCTGGTTAGTAGCAGTAACATGCCAAGCAAAAGACTATATACGATTCCCAAGAAAACGAGGGAATCTAATGCACTACGGCCCGTTGGCGGTCCAATGTGTCAACAACACCCCTTTTGGCATTCCTTTTTTGAGAAACCACTTACAGGAATTTGGACTAGACAAAATCACCAAAGAAAGAATAATATCACAGGCGTGGAGGCCAGGAACAGTCAAAATGTACATCACATATTTAAGAAAGTGGGGGGTACATTGTTTGTTGATGAAAGTGAAACCAGCAAATCCATCAATTGCACAGGTGGCACGTTTTCTACATTCCTTAGAAGACGAAGGACTGGGGTTTGGAGCCATTAATGTGGCAAGATGTGCCTTATCGATCATTCTTCCAAGGATCGATGGCGAGACAATCGGGAAGCATAGAGTGATTCATTGGTTGTTAAGATCCGTGTATGAGAGGAATCCCCCAAAGCCAAAATATAGTCGGTTTTGGGATGTCTCGATTGTGTTTAAGTTGTTTAAGGCATGGCCTCACAACTTCCATTTAGATGTTAAACAATTAGGATTTAATGTTGCAATCTTGTTACTATTGGTAACTGGACATAGAGGACAAACAATTGTCGCGTTATTTCTCAATGGACTGGAGATTGATAAGAAGCAGGCGACGTTTGATTTGGCGCAATCGTTGAAATCAAACAGATTGGGTGACCCGTTATCCATGGTTCACTTAGATTATTTCCCCGAGGATCGGAAATTATGTGTTGTGTCGGCCATTCGGGCATATATATCCAAGACAAAAGACATAAGGAACTCACAACAGCTTTTGGTGAGCTTTATAAAGCCACACAAAGCAATTTCAAGAGACACCCTCACCAGATGGACGATAACGGTGTTGAAATCAGCGGGAGTGGATACATGGAAATACGCTTCCCATTCCACCAGAGGTGCCATGGTTTCCAAGGCACGATTGCTGGGGATTTCAGTAAAGAGGATCCTGGCGCATGCGGGCTGGAAGACGGCTAAGTCGTTCGCAAAACATTATAACAAACGACTAGAAAAGCCCAGTGGCCTGGCCAAGCGCTTGCTCGCCAATTAAGAATGAGGTGAGAAAAAGTTTTCAATGTTTGTGAAAGTATAATACAATGTAATAAAAAGATTATAATAATTAAGGATAAAAATGAATTACATCAAAGTCTCCCTAGCCTGAGGCTAGCCAGGGGCTTAATACCGAGCTAAAATAGTATAGTTATACGAATCTTACCTGGGTATAGATGATGGGTAACTCTTGTTTTCCCAAGGTATAAGCCTCGGATAGACATGGGCTAGGGCCCGCCCTCCACACCCTGCCGCGTCTATTCCGTTATTGTACCATTACGGGAAAATCATACTATCCATTGTATTGAAACATCATTTTTATCCTGAATAACTAGGTAAAGATTGCTGGACCCGGATGTGCTTCCTTCTCCCTAGCCCACGACTATCCGAGGCTTATACCTCGGGAAAACAACAGTTATCCATCATCTATACCCAGGTAAGATTCATATAATTATACTATATATTTTACCTCGTCCTCACCCTCTTGGCTATTTATAGCCCAGTGAGATATAGCACTCCCACCCGATCAATTTGCGTTCCCAACTCGCCATGAACGGACGTACGAACGGTGAGCTCTAGTCTCGCTATAACTACCTACACTACCAAAGGATATTGGAATTATTGGAATATTACTAAAAGTCCAACATAGTTGGCAACCTTCTTTAAAGGTGTAGTTGTTTAGAGCTGCATTTGGTAAGCTCTGGAAATTATTCTAAATTGTGTTGGTGGCTACCGGTGGAGCTGGAGCCGCCGGTGGTGTTGTCGGTGGGATTACATGTCTGCCTAGTTAAATGCCTAACCCACATGGGCCCGAGACGCCCTTTATATGACAACAGAATTATGCGCCTAGCTAGTGCCAGACCCCGAGGGCATTCACATAAAATTTGGACTAAGTTAGGTTATTCAAAATTACAAGAAATAATTCTTGTCTCGGTTTGGCGACCGAAAAATGGGGAGAGGCACCCCGGCACAGGTATGCAGAGGCTATGTACACTGTGTACCAATATACCCATTTTGGTTTTTAAATAATTGAGGGTATATTGGATAGGTCAAAGAAGTCTGTCGAGTCAAGTGTCTCAATTAAATAGTAATTATTGTTGCAGAGTGATTTTACTCTTTTTGCAACGTGGCCTTGGCTAAATATACGCTTGTATATTTGCAGATGGCGGCCAGACAGACACAGCGCAGACCAGCTATACATTCCAATGAGTCAAGAGTCGGCTGGTGACCACGAGGGCAATCAAGGCAGTCAACAAGATGACGCAACACTCAGTCCAGACCCTCAGACGCGGCAGAGCGAGGCCGACCAGCCGCTTCAACTGGACACGGCTATGGAATCAAGGCTGGACCAACTAATACAGTGGAAGGTTCAACAAGAGCTGGACCTGGCAAGCAAAGCTGGGTCAATACATGACCTGGCTCATGCCGTATCAGAAACTGACTCTGATGAGGTCTCCGTGCGCTCACAAGGCTCAGTTGTTAGATGTGTGGCGGAAAAAAGGGGGGAAAAGTGCCGAAAACGTAAGTCGAACGTTTTTACCTCTTCTGACTCTGACTTCGTCGAGGGGGACAAATGCCGTCGACCAAAGGTAAAGCCTAAGTCTAAGAAGAAGAAAAGTAAACAGAAGAAATCGAAGAAGAGTAAACACTCCTCATCTTCAGACAGTTCTGAATCATCTTTCCCTTCCTCTGATTCTGACAAGAAAGAGGATGGTGTTATGGAAAGACAGCTAGCTAAAGTTGGCAAGAAGAAAAAGTGTGAAACGGCGGACTCAGTAAGGGTGCGCTCCCTCCTTAGAACCGCTCTTGATGCTGGATTTGATACATTTAAGCCAACAGAAGTAATTTCCAAAGCATGTGAGAAATACACAGGTGTTAAGGGGGTGAAGGAGTCCTTTTTAGGAGAAATGGACTCGGATGTTATTATGAATGACCAGATGCATAGATTCCAGACCACTATGCATACGATGCAGTCAGCGGTTTTATCAGACCTAAGGGATTTTTAACCTCCCACACCACATAGACATGGTATCAGAGCAACTAGCCTTTGATGACGCTGTAAGTTATACACAGCGGTGGAAATCCAAATTGGCAGAGGTGGGGGCACAGGGAATTGAATCACTGACCTTCAGATTAGGGAGTCCGACCTAGAAAAAAGTCAGACACTAACCACTCCGCCACAGAGAACACCACCCTCAGGATACTGTTAGCAGCAGGTATAGATATTAAGAAGTATTCAGCACATTCTACTAGGGGAGCAGTAGCATCGAATGCCAGAAAATTGGGCATTCCTATTAAAACCATTCTAAAAAATGCAGGATTGAAAACCTCTCTATCATTTGCAAAACATTACAACAAGCGGATAGAGAAAAACAAAAACATGGCTTTAACTTTGTTAAGCAAGTCATGAGTATTAAGGCTATAAGAAATAGCAAAATTGAACACTAAGCCGAAATTATGTCTATGTAAACATCTCACTGGGCTATAAATAGCCAAGAGGGTGAGGACGAGGTAAAATAGGATAATTATGTGAGGTTGTGCGCTTCGGATTCCGAAGCAGAAATTGAACATTTAGTTATAAGAAGAAATAGGCATAATTTCGGTAGGTTAGTTAAGATTGATCGGGCGGGAGTGCTATATCTCACTGAACTACAAATATCCGAGGCCTCGAACTCGGTAAAACAACAATTATGTGTCAATTATAAAAACCAAGGTAAGTCTCACATAATTATCCTATATATATATGTGTGTGTGTGTGTGTGTGTGTGTGTGTCCCCCCTTTGTTGGTTTCTTTGTTTTACATGGCATTGTTACACGGAATAAAGTTGATGGAACCACCCCTCTCCAAATTGTAACAATGGTACGAGTATATTTATTCGTATCTGCTGTCGGGTTTGCTTACAGACCTGTGTCGACCGTTGTATGAAACGCGGTGCTGCGGGCAGCGGGCGTCCCGATGACAACAAAGAAACTCTCCAAAAGCGGTGTGTATGAAATGGTGTCTGGAAAAAACAGTTGTTTTGTTTCTGGTGTTAGCATTATTGTATCAATTTTAACACATTTCATGAAATACCAAACACAGTCTAATTTTACAATCTTACCAAGATGTCGCTTCCTGTTCACACCATCAATATTGCAGTGTGCAATATACCTATATAGGCCTTTATTTTTCTCTTCACATTGAGAATCAATGAATCACCTACTTCTCATAGTTTTCAACCAGAAATAAGCGCGCCTCGGGTAAACCTCATTGGCTTATGGTATTGCCACTGCGCCTGTCAGGATAATGTGATTGAGTGGGATATCGAGTCATGGTCCTGGCATCCTATTTTCCCAGTGGGGCAGCACTATAAAGTCACCATGAGTGCACAGTCACAAGTTGGTAGCTGTCCTGATATGACCTTAGATGTTGCCAGGACGCAAAACTCCCAACAACCAACCAACCTACGTCGAATACATTCCGACTGGTAAATATGCTCTGAAAGTGCTGGATAGCTAGTGCTATACTCCGACAAATGCTCTCCAGCGTATAGTTTGTGACCAGAGATGTATTGGTTGCAATGTGCAGATTGCCAACAGCCATATGTATGAAGGGATGATAGTTTCTTTGGTTTTGTATAATCATTAAAATATTCATTTTTTTAAAAGAAGAAGATATTACAGCGACACACACACACAGACAGAGAAACACCCACAATAAAAACTTAGAAACAGCATGGTCATACCTTTAATCATTTTATGCTCGCCACTTTTCCAACATTTGGTTTTCTTATTGAACCAAGACAGCTAGGCAAACATTTGCTGGCGAACATTTGTTGCTGTTCGGAAGTGGCTGTCCTAGGTCAGCCATTTCCTTTAAGTGTAAAATAATGGCAGACTGAGTATCATCTAGTATGACTAACATTTTTATTGTTGTGATTCCAGTATCGTAACGTTTAAGCAGTCTACAGTACCTATCGTTGAACATTACGAAAAACTTAATCTCGTACGGAAAATTGACGCTGAACAAGACGTCGAAAAGGTATTATCATATTGTTCTTTTTGCCACTTTAATAATACGGTTTAAAAAGCCTTTGGTTGAATGACTCAGGTTAATGAAAGTGTGACGATGATGCATTAATCAGACCCGGTGTCGTGGTATAAAACCCCGGCCCGATCGCAGCCCCTGCCGTGGCTTCTGCGCATGCGCGTAGTTTGTAAACAGGCGCAGCTCGGCTGCAGAACGAATACACACTGCCAGTGTCTATTAAAGATTAATAGAAATGCACAACCCTAACCGTATAAATTTAATATAATCTATCCGACGAATATGTTTTCTATATGTCTACCAAGCAGCTTGTTTCTAAGTGGTGTAGCTTTAGAGATATTTCACTTTTTCTGTATGAAGATTGCACTGACACTCAGAATATCCCAACTTTCACTATTATCTCTGTTTTTAATACTTTCAGCATAAATTGCTCTTAGGTTACATTAAATACTTCAGATCTTCCTCTTCAATCGCGCATTAAGATATTTTTAATTGATCCAATGAAAGTTTTAAAATTTATTTTACAAAAATAAATGCTTAGTCAACTGTCTTCACGGCAGGGGCTGCGATCGGGCCGGGGTTTTATACCACGACACCGGTGTAGGCCGCTGAGACTGGAACTGTACTCGGACAAATGCTCTCCAAGCATACCTTTACAGTTTGTGTAGCTGAATATGCGGAGGGAAAGTATTGAGGCTAGTGTCCACAATGGCTAGTGTGAAAGTGCAAATGTGCAACCAAAACGATTTACCCTGTCTGTGTGGAACCAGATTAGGTCATGTGGTGAGGGAATGCCATTCATGCATTACATTCAGAGTTAGTTTGTCATCTGAGTGGACTATTCCAGGTGACTTTTAACTTCGATGGTTACCCACAATTAATTTAGCAAAGTGCGTTTCATGATTGGCTTGATTTAATATATATATATATATATATATTTTATTTATTTATTTGAGTCGAGTCGGTCACAATGTTACTGACCTGACTCTAAAATAAGTTCGTCTAATTATAGAAATAAGATTTTTTTTTTTTTAATTGCCTATCAGACAAGCCTTATGGTAAATGGCATCCAATTTTCTATTTTAATAAACACCTAAGTGATATTGGTATCTGTTCTGTGTTGATTTTTATTGCAATGCTTAGTAACTAATTAACTTGATATCGGACTGGCCTCAATCTAATAACATTTCTCTCCATAGTTAATAGGTTGGGGTTTTTTTTGGGGGGGGGGGGGGAGGGTTAAGCGATACATTGACATTTCACTTGATCAAAATTGCTAGATTTTGTAATCAAAATTCATTTAATAAATCCTAACATGGTGCATACTACACGGGGTTCTATTAGATATTGCCTGTGGGTTTCGCCTCATGTCTCATGCCTCATATCTGGTGCATTGTTTGGCAGGTGTTTAGCGACGTGAAGGCGGTGTTTGAGGCCATCTGTTAAAGCTGGCGTCCTTGTCCCCCACATCTCCGACTGAGAAGCGGCCCCTGCGTAGAGCCTTGTCGCCCTCACGCCCTCACGCCGTGCCGTGTCCATTTACAGAGGCTCCACTGTCGACTGAAGCCTTCTAGAGGCGGGGCCGCCGTCTACACACGTTGGAATTTGATCAATTATGACTGCAGTGAATTAGTTCGTTGTACTGAGATTGGTGGATTGTTTATGGGGGTGTGTAATCAAATACTGATGTCTGTATTTATTGTGTAATGTAATTGCATGAGACATGTTGCACTTCATTCTTTTACTCTGTACACAGAACCACCATTATTATAATATATAGTACTATGAATCTGATTTAATTACAGATCTCTTGTCTAGTAATCAAATAATAATCCCATGTTCTGTGATAAAGTATCTTAATCTGCATTCTAACATTGTCCGCGCATCTCCAAATCCGTGTGGATATTAAATCCCAATAGAGTGTGTATCCAGCTTGCATTTCATACAATGGATAGAGGGAACAATATTACATCGAAAAATATGATTATTAAAAATAATGTGCGTACTGTTAATATACTTCACTTGTTATCATCCTTATTAAACAAGTAATTTTCAATTAGATATATTATATAACTTGCATTGGTTTCAGTAAGACATTTGTTTGAGTAAAACCTTATTTTCGAAGAAAGACCACCTGTATTCTTACATGTTCTATCGTGCAATATCTAACCATACCTACCGTGCAATTTCTTTATTAAACTATGCCATATTTCTATTGACAACGATTGAGTACTAACAATATTTTGTACTAGATACACAGTATCCCAACGTAAGATTTCTACGACGATGTGAATACCCAAATTATACTCATAAAAAAGGTAAAAATCGATCCCCTATATATATTTACTTAAATGAACTTATGTTTATCGTACTATAGACCTCTACTTTGCCATATACATTAAGACAAGCGCAAACACGCACGTGGTTATCCTTTGTAGTTTTTAACTAATTTGTTCTTTCTTTGTTGTTTTACGTCCTAGCAATATCTAAGGTCATATCAGGATGGGTACTGACTTGTGAAAGTGTGCACTCATGGCGACTTTATTATTATAGTGCTGCCCCACTGGGAGACCAGGCCGCCAGCACCATGACCTGATATCCCACTCAGTCACATACTGACACTGAGCCAACCAGTCCTAGCCCTATCCTAATAATACTGGGCGCCAGGCTAGGAAGTGACAAGTATCAATTTTTAAGTCATTGGTTTGACTCGACCAGGGTTCGAACCCACGATCTACCAACACGAGAGACGGATGCTCTAACTCATTCGGCCATCCCGTCTGGTCTTTTAACTAATAAAATGTCCCGTGTGGTATTAATATGCATTGATAAGTTTGTCACCTGTGCATATAGTATATAGTCAACACTTGCGTATTTATCGACAAGTCAGGAGATGATGGCAGAATAGTACATAATTTCAGCTGTGTTGTAAAACGATAAGTCGGACTGGAAGCTATGCATGCATACTATCCGGGTGAAACAATTTTGGGGAATTTCTTTTCGATGGGATATCAGCAATCTCTCAGTGTTAGCTGTGAACGTTGTATCCGTCTAGTTATATGCATCAAACAGGTGCCAACTGCGACGTGTTATGATCAAAGTTTGCCTTTTATTAAAGTTAAGAACGTTGCCTTTTAATAAAGTTAAGAAAATTGTCAAAAGTAAACATAATCGAATTAAATACAGGTCGCACATCCGCATATTGGCTCAGAAGGTCCTCGTAGTGGCTTTATATCAGGGTAAAAATTTGTAGACTAAGCATTTTAGTGGTGCTTTCATTCATGGTTTGTGTTGTATCACTTTCACAACTGTCCCCCTCACCCCCCTCCGTTTTTTTGTTTTGTTTTAAATTGTTGCAAAAATAGGATATCTCAATTGTGGAGGTGTGTATGCAAATGGTTGTGTACTGTTAAAACGGGATAATTATATTTCTTCCTTAATGCAGGGCTTTAACAAATAATAATACTGTGGCCGATGTAGCCAGATTATCAATACCAACTACTTCCAGATCAGTGATGTCCTGACGTAACACATGTGTCCTGTCATGGGAGGGACAGTTAAATGCATTGAAACATTGTGTACGTGCATGACAACTGTCTCAATTCTAGCAATCCTATTTTGTAGGACGGTTTACAGAGAGCACAGTCATTTGTAGATTCTTACTTCATCTTCTGAACACTGGAAGTTAAGTATCTGGGGAGAGGATAAGCCCGCGCATGCCGGAAGTAGCCTCATTTAGAAACTCGGCAGTGGAGAAGCCCCAGTGAGTTGGAGGAGGATTACCCTTAAAACGGTGAGGTAGACCATAGGAGGACGTGATTGAGTTGTATGAAGACAGGATAACATTGTTGTAATTGTGTTTGAATGATTGTGCTGTTATATTAACATGGGGTAATAGAATAAAAGTTACATATGTGATGCACTGTTTTATTGCCGACGATGGTGACAGTAAGACTGCGGGAGTTGGTGTGTTGTCACACTCTCGGCCGGTTCTAACACGCGAAACGACATGGAAAGTAGACGGTGTGGTTGCATTACTGAGTGAAGATAGCGAAAATGATGACAGTTGAAGATCAACAGCCAATCTCGCTACATTGTTTAAGCGAATCGGAGACCGAGTCTTCAGAGACTAAGAAATCTAAGCCGGGGCCAAAGAAAAGCAAAATGGCGGTTGACCCAAAAACAAAGAGGCGGTCGAAACACCCAGAATTAGGTCAGGCACCAACAGAATCTACTTCTTCTCAATCAGACATGGTTGATTTCAGAAGGACTTTGTGACATGGCTGAAAACCAAGATGGCGGAGCGTGCTATTTGGGAGACACTGGCGGTACTTGGGAAGACTACGAGGAAGATGTTGATGATTTTGACGTTCAACAAATGGATGATGAAGAAAATGATTCCATGATGAGCACTACTGATGAATTGTTAACTTTAAAATTTGGCATGAGCATTCAGAAGGGAAATGCTACAAATAAGGAGGTGAAAGCGCGCACAAGTAAAGTTTCACAGTTCAGCAGCTTTAGAATGCCGCCACCGACAAAGCTAATGCCAGCTGAGGCAGCACAAGCCCCGACAACAACAGCGATTACGGGGAAGGGTGAATCGAGTACACCAACAGTTAAGCCAAGACCAAGACGTGAATTCAAGCTGGACACAGAACTCCATGAAGGTGCACTGCTATCTGAGTTGCAAGAAGTATACAAGAAAGTCAAGAAGCCTGTGACACCACGGATTATGATAAGTGAGGGTATGGCGGACGCCATACACCATTTCTACGGTGTCCCAAATGAAGTCGGGATGAAACATCTTAAGACGATTAGAGAGATTTCGAGCAACTACACCGGACTCGTAGATGTTCCAGCGGCAAGGGTACAGGCTCTAAATGAAGTAATTCGGTTAGCAGAGCGCAGGAAAGAGGGAGAGTGTGCCCTCTTGACAGCAACAAAGGGGAGTACTTTCGGCGATAACCCCAACGATGGACATAAGTCTGCAACGTAGATTGGCGGATCCAGAGTTAGATGCGTAGGGAACCCACATGTTGAATGTGATCAAGTTACTGGTGGCTACTCACAGCCAGGTGAGCCTGGACAGAAAGCTAAGTGTCAGGAAGGTACTTCATTCAAGACTGGGGAAGGAACTCATACAACCAAAACGGGACTTGTATGGTGACATTCCAGAACCCACGGAATACCTAGTCGGCGAGAACCTGGGAGACAAAAACAAACAGTTATTAAAATCTGTCAAAGCTTCGGATAACTGAATGAACACTAACTTGGCGTACTGAGGCAAGCGTAGGACTGGTTTTGACCAGCAAGAACGTACTGGCATGCCTTACAACAAATTCAGAGGAAATGGAATATTTAGACAAAGAGGAATGAGAGCGGTGTCAAGCTGGGGCTCAAGGCAACAGACACCCGAGAAAAGATTCGGCAGAACAAATGAAGATTATGCACAGTATGGGAACATCCTGAATGCCCAATGAGGAACGAGAGGCAGGGAACCCCAGGGCGGGGTTTTCCGAAGTGAGCCACCCTGTCCAGGTGGGTGGACTTTACAGACTTAAATTCGGGTAAGGGAATTTACTATATATATTTACAGTTATATAATTACATTGCTTAAAATAAGGTAGTCGTAATATGTTTACAAAGCTCAAAATCCTCAAGTCTTGGCTTCAGAAAATGAAAATAAGAATTAACAAAAAAATAGTATGTAGATTAACTAAAATTGAGATACAAAACTCATGATAGAATTATTATCAAGAGAATTGATAATGTTTACATGTTATCAGTCAAACTACAACGTATGGATTATCAAATTGAATCTCATAAATAGGAATAAATGTTATTGGTATCACTTTATGGGGGTATATTGAAATAAGAACCATACCTAAAATAGATTAAAAATTACATGTGATCGAGGTAAATGCATGTTATGTATACCATAATTACCCAGTTATATACATATATAGTTATATTTATATAAAATTAAGGGAAGTAGTGGATTTAACTTCCAGATACGACCCTAAGGTCAGGGGGGAAATAATTAGAATGGTAGGACCAATATAATTAAATAAGAAAAGGTGTGGTCCAAGATGAACACACAAGTGAGAGATTAATTACATGGGAGGTTTCCGGTCAAGAACCTTACACCGGAAAACACTCGCGTATGACTGCATTTGTGTAGTTAAAAATAAAACTGGGAAAGTTGGAGGTAAACTAAAGGTTTACACTGAAAAATCACGTACACATAAAAAGTAGGGATTTATATGGCTACAAGCTTTAGCTTCTGGAAGATGGCTAAAACTAAAATAAAAGAATACCTGTCAGAATAAATTATGAAAGTAATTGGGAGGTGAAAACTCCAACTTACGCATGAGAAATAGGATTGAGATGAAAAGAAAGTCTATAACAGAGGGGAAGGAGGGAAGACCACCCCCTCAGTACAGGGCTCTGATTAAGGAGCACACTTACAGGCGTACGGCTACACCCATGACATACAAATAGATATATATTTATTCATAGGTGATATATATATATATATAAACATATTTTGATACAAAATAAAGAAAAAGTTGAGAATATTAAGTCAATAATCCTAGGACCTTATTCGGTACACAAAGTTGAGGGCAGCAGACAGAAGGACAGGTTGGCGGTGGACGAGATCCTGAGATACGAATGGTTACACCAAGAACGCCAAAGTCAGCGGGGAAGGACTCTGCCGGTGGTGGACATGAAAGAGGAGAAACCACTGGGACAGGAAGCCGGTAAGAAGGAAGTATGGCAGACAGCTGAAGCGACCCAAAATAGAGGGGGTAGCCCTCCTAGCTAGAACATTGGAAGGGTATGACATTGACAATAAAACCCTTCAGTACTTTAAACATACTTGGCGAAATTCAACCAAGAACAACTATCTCACACACATCAATAGATGGGCCCTGTGGGCATTAGAAAACAATGTAAAAATTTGAACCCCCACCATTGGACATGTACTTAAATACTTAAGAACCTATTTTGAGACCGGAGTGGGGTACGGTACGTTAAATGCAGCCAGATATTACCAAGATCAAATTGGAATAAAATAGGTGAACACTACCTAGTGAAGTGGCTTTGTAAAAGCTGCTATGAGCAGAGGCCCCCACAACCCAGATACGACAGTTTCTGGACTGTGGAGGTGGTGTTAAATTGGATCGTAGGTTTACAAAACAACGATATGGTGAGCATGAAATTCCTTTCTTATAAATGACCATCCTACTACTTCTAGTGTCATCGCAGAGGGGACACACCATCCTAAATTTGACTGGATAGGATGAGAATAAAGGAGGATTCAGTAGTATTCAAAATGAGCAAACTTTTGAAACACAACCAAATAGGGAAGCCATTGGACTCGATACGGTTCTATTCTTACCCAAGCAATAGAAAGGTATGTGTGGTAAGAGCGATAAAACGTTATATAGCTAGAACAGCAAGAATTAGAAGGCAGAATACACAACTGTTGTCCTACATAGGCAACATTAGCACGTTGGACAATTAATGTATTAAAGCTAGCAGGCATTGATACAGAGAGGTATAAGGCCACAGTACAAGAGGCACGTCAGCCTCTATGGCAAAGGCCCTAGGCGCAAATCTCAATGCAATTATGTGAAAAGCATGCTGGAGAGACAGCAAAAGCTTTGCTCAATTCTACAATAAATCATTAGAAGACCCTTGCGTGTTTCAACACATGATTCTGAGCAGGGCTAGAAATAGACAAAATTAAGAATTATACAAATAAGGCTAGTAAGACTAGGTAAGGAAAAGCTTCATGGCCAGGTGGACATGAAAAAGAGTTGGAGTTAGTTTCCTGTTGCAAACAAGGATGAAGGTTACAAGCCCATACATATGGGTGACAAGGTTTACTAAAAGTCACTATATTGTTACAATATAAACACAAGTTTGTCAGAAATCTGTTATGAAGTTGTTACAAGTAAAAGGTTACCATAAAACAAAGTTAAATGGCAGATTGTAGATGAAAAGATCTGGTCGCTGTTTAAGAAATAAAAGCCACATTAAATATGGTATAAAATATCATAAACGGTTACAGAGTTAATGTTAAATAAAGTTAAATTATGGATTGTTAATAACAAATCAATTAGTGATGGTTAGAAAATAAAAACCATATTGAATACAGTTTGAACAACAAGAAACGGTTACAGAACTAAGAGTACAGGTTTCTTAACATGTCAGTCATTAGGATTATGCTTTAATAATAAAAAAAATTTAAAGAAAAAAAGCACACAGTGTTACAGTTCATGTAATTGGTGACATCAAAAATAAAATGGAAATAACCCAAGTTTAAGGGTTGACATAAAAAAGCTTACAGTTAAATTTGTTGACCCACACACACATACTAAAGTACACATATGTGAACAGATGTTTCCCGAGTGGGAATAAAAGACAGACACACGGGCATAATGGAATTATATATATATTTTACCTCGGTATACAGCCTCAGGCTAGGGAGAAGGAAGCACATCCGGGTCCAGCAATTAGCATAAACAACTCACGATTGGATTACGTTTCGT
Organism: Branchipolynoe longqiensis; assembly: GCA_030323885.1. Classification (NCBI taxonomy): domain Eukaryota; kingdom Metazoa; phylum Annelida; class Polychaeta; order Phyllodocida; family Polynoidae; genus Branchipolynoe; species Branchipolynoe longqiensis. The sequence continues at coordinate 105,711,189 of CM059187.1, read as the reverse complement.
TGAGTTTCTCCTGCAAATTTAGTCTACACACAAGCAAATACGCAGTAAGTATAATAAAAACTGTGGTTAGCTTAATTATTATGCATTATAGCATCATTATGGAAAGTTCAGAACTTTCTTTGGTCCTTTTTGGACTAGTTTATTCGGTTATAAAAAACCAAGGATAGAACGCTCTAGATTCCTTCTCGAAGGAACGAAACCGATACTTAGCGGTTCTATCAACACCCGTGTGACCATGGGTAGAGATGTGGGCTCTGCCTCATCTCCTGAGGAAATTCTCTCGGACTCTAATAGAGAGTGTTGTTGGAGATGCTCCTGGGTTTCTTTTATAGACTCCCCACAAACTTTTTCAGGTGTTTCTCCGAGTTTCGTAGCATTTTCTCCGAACTGCTGGCGCAATAGTCGCAGGGGGGAGAAGTGTGCGGAACAGAGGGATGGGCGAGCCGATACACTGGTCCCGACCCCGCGTAAGATTTGGGCTTGACCCACAATCCACGCACAAATTTAGCTTATTACGCCTGTGTTAGAACGGTATAAACACATTCTCTAAGAAGAGGAAAGATTCTTCTTCATCCGATTCCTCCCCGGATTCCACTTCGACGGAATCAGACTCAGACACACAATATGAGGGTGTCTATGCTGCCATTGGTGGCAAAGTGCCAAAAAAGGTGGAGAAGCCGAAAGCTAAGCGGGTGAAAACTACCACGCTTATGCGCGAGACCATCAATGGTCATTTCCGCACGTTTAAACCGGCGGAAATCATCTCCAAGCTAGGAGATGAATTGACAGGCATTAAAGGTGTCCCCAACTCCATCATTAAAGAGATGTCAACATGACGGAAGACCGTAAGAAATTTGAGAGCGTGTTGCACATAGTGCATAAGGCGGTGCTCGGTACCCTGACGGCCATCACCCCGGTGGCAAATAGGATGGAACGAGAAATCAAGTTCTCGTCCTTGGCTAAAACCATGGACAAAGGCATCGCAATGCTAACGGCGGCAGGTAATTACCTGTCGTACAGAAGATATGAGAATGTCTTCAAGTCGGTTTGCACAGACGCCGGCAAAGAGGTGGCCCGCTCAAAGAAGGTCACGGACAATGATGGGAAAGAGTATACGCTCTTTCTGGCCCCAGAGCCGATCAAAGGGAAACCTTTGGATAAAACGAAAATGTTCGGGGGTCAACTACAATACCTCTATAAAGAAGTAGAAACCGCGGCCGAGAGTGGCAAAAACATGGACGGGAGGAAGAAGCCGGAAGCCCCACGCTTCAAAAGGTCACGAGGGGATTTTCGCCCACGACGGCTCGGCAGGGGAACCAGACCGGGCTCAACCTTCAGTCAGTCTTTCCGGGGCCGGGGCGCCCGCCCAGGCTGGACCGACAACACCGCACGGCCACTGGGCCGAGGCTTCAACTCCCCAGGGGCGGGTCCAAGTAGAGGCCCAAACACAGACTTTACAAGTCCCCGCGGCCTCTAAAACCAGACAAACTGTAAGCAACTTTGTGACTGGCAATATTAATAATCATATTTCTGAATGGAACAAAATTACCAATGACCAAGATATTTTAAATATAGTTAAAGGTGTTCAAATTCCCTTCATACAAATTCCGGTACAAGGGAGAGTTCCTTTTCCCTATAAAATTGAACAAATTGAACGAGAGGCACTAACTGAACAGGTACAAAAATTCTTTGACAAAGGAATTATACAAAAAGTGACACAGTGCCCAGGAGAGTTTATTTCAAACATTTTCTCGAGACCGAAACCTAACGGGGACGTTCGAATGATCCTGGATTTAACGACCCTTAATAAAATGATCGAATATCGACATTTTAAAATGTTCTCGCTAGATACGGCACGAGATCTGATTACACCAGATGCGTGGATGGCTAGTGTTGACTTACAAGATGCATACTACACGGTTCCCATAGCGGAACAACACCGGAAATTTCTCCGCTTTCTTTGGAATGACCAACTCTATGAGTTTACCTGCATGCCAAATGGCTTAGCTTGTGCCCCTCGTTTGTTCACTAAACTGCTAAAGCCTGTTTTCTCAGTTATGGCGCGGAATGGTCATATAATGTTCCCTTACATAGATGATTCCTTTATAATGGCGTCAACACAAATTGATTGTGTAAATGCAGTTCTGGATTTATGTGCATTACTCACTAAATTGGAGTTTTATGTACATCCACATAAGTCAGTGCTTAAACCAACAAAACAACTAAAATGTTTAGGGTTTATCCTTGATACACGGTCCCTCACAGTGTCGATAACAGAACAGAAACTAACTAAGTTCATGACCACAGCGACCAAGCTTCTTAAGTTACCAAAACCTAAGATTAGACAGGTCGCAGTCCTTATCGGGATAATGATATCTTATGCACCCGCTATTCTATACGGGAAAGCCCATATTAAATCTCTAGAAATAGATAAAAATTTAGCGCTAGCACGAACTAAAGGCAATTTTGAACGAAAGATGTTTATTTCTGAAGAAGGGTTACAGGATATTGGATGGTGGATGCAACATATAGCAAACTCACCAAATCCAATCCGCATGGCGGAACCAAATACAGTAATTACCACTGACACTTCGCTAGAAGGTTGGGGAGCCCATCGAAATGGGGTGGCAACAGGTGGTAGATGGCTAGAAGATGAAAGGTCAGACCACATTAATGCGCTAGAATTGCGTGCTATTTATCTGGGCCTACGTAGCTTAGTAAAGATAACTAAATCACAAGTTAGAATACTAAGTGATAACACTACTGCTATGGCATATATCCGTAACATGGGTGGAACCAAATCAAAGCCTTGCAATCAGTTATCTAAACTGATTTGGAACTGGGCACAGGCTCAACAAGTCTGGCTGACTGTAGCGCATATCCCAGGGTCACAAAATACACTTGCAGACCATAAGAGTAGAAAATTCCATGACCATTTAGAATGGTCCCTCTCTACACCTTTGTTTAACTTCATTTGTGCAAAATGGGGTACACCTAAAGTTGACTTGTTTGCATCAAGAAACAATAACAAGTTGCTCTGTTATGTTTCTTGGCATCCCGAACCGGATGCTTGGAAAGTTGATGCATTTGCTATTACCTGGGCGAATAATTATTTCTATATTTTCCCACCGTTTAGCATTATCAGCCGAGTGGTGAGAAAGATCAGCATGGAGGGGACACACGCCATACTGATTGTGCCCGATTGGGACACGCAACCTTGGCTGCCAGCAGTTTCACAACTGGCAAAAGAACATATACGATTCCCAAGAAAAGCCGGGAACCTAACGCACCACGGACCGCTAGTGGTTCACGGCGACATGTCAGCGACACTCCTATTGGCATTCCTTTTCTAAGGAAACAGCTGCAGCAATTTGGGTTAGACAAAATTACTGAAGACAGGATAGCAGCCGATGCATGGAGGCCAGGAACTGTCAAAATGTACACAACTTATTGAAAGAAATGGGGTGTACATTGTTTGCTAATGAAAGTCAAGCCAACAAATCCAACAATTGCACAAGTAGCCCGTTTTCTTCGTTCTCTAGAGGATGAGGGTCCAGCAATCTTTACCTACTTATTCAGGATAAAAATGATTTTTCAATACAATGCATACTATGATTTTCCCGTAATGGTACAACAACGGAATAGACGTGGTAGGGTGTGGTGGGCGGACCCTAGCCCACGTCTACCCGAGGCTTATACCTCGGGAAAACAACAGTTATCCATCATCTATACCCAGGTAAGACTCGTATAACTATACTAATATATATATATAGATATATATATATATATATGACTAATATATGTGCTGAGGCACCTCTAAAGTTGTATATTCCAGAGAAAAGACAAGTTAGGAAGGAAGAATGTTGAAGGGAGGAGGAAGAAGCAAAAAAGTTGTTCTCACCAAAAACCATGCTTTGAAGACTCCGCGGATACTTAACTTCCGGTGTTCAGAAGATGAAGTAAGAATATAATAGTTATACTAGACTTACCTGTAAGTTGACGTATTACTGAGATTCTTATGAATCTACGAATACAAAGATAAGGATCAGGGGCCCGTCCACCCACACCTTTACATAGAAAGAATACCCGGATAGTTACTCAAGTCTAAAAATTAATAACTTAGGGTAAAAAAGTATGGGTACTTAGGGATAAGTGGTCCTGAGCCTGGTTATATGATGTTAGGTTTTTTGCTCCCCTCCAACTACGAAAACTGGGGCTTATCCGCTCCCCTGATCCTTATCTTCGTATTTGTAGATTCGTAAGAATCTCAGTAATACATCAACTTACAGGAAAGTGTAGTATAACTATCTAATAATAGATTTACCCTATTCAGAGATGGGGTCAATAACAACCTGGGCAAAAATCTATTTCAGTAGTAATTAACTGGGGGGGGGGGGGGGTCCAATGTGCAGTGTATCTATATTGGGCCAGCTTTCAGAAATGAGAGAGAATGCAAACAAACAAAAACAAACAAGATAGATGGCAGTTACAGAAAACTATGGTTCGACTTTTAATCTACATGATTTCATATAAATTCTTCACTCAAAAATAGTCAGCTATGACAGCAAGTATTGGAACCATATATTTAGGATATCTGATTGAAAATTCATGGGTTATAATCCATAACCCAGACTTGTGACACTTTTGTATAGGGTTGTCTAGCAGCACTGTTCCAGATACAATGTTGTGGGAGTAACTAAGTCAGTTGGTGCCTGATTCGTTAAGGGGCTGTCACATTAGGTTTTTTTGCGGGAGCGTATGGCGGCGTAAGCGCGTTACGTCATATACGCCGCCATACACTACGCATACGCCGTCATACACCGATCCTCCAACAAGCCTGTTTCATTGCTCAAAAATGGCAGCGTATGGATCATACGCTGCTCATACGCTAGGCGTATGCTATGCATACGCCGGCATAGGTTACGTATAGGTTAGGGGTACATCGGCATAGGTTGGGCGTATGCTGGATTGACACCTGCCGGGTGTCTCTTGCGTACCCCCAACGTTCTGTAAAAGTGGTGTCACACTACGGCGTATGGTGTTAGCGTATGGATTTTTTACCCATACGCTGTCATATGCTTTGCATACGCCCTCATACGGGCGTCCGTCCAACATTTTTTTGAGCATGCTCAAAAATTTTCGGCGTATGGCGCATACGCTCGACGTATGCTATGCGTACGCTGACATAGGTTACGCATAGGTTGGGCGTATGCTGAACTTGTCAATCACAACTGTCAAACCTCATCACAGTACGCCGCGCATAGGTCAGGATACACTTTGAATATGCCGCTATAGGCTAGGGGTAGGTTAGGCATAGGTTGGGCGTACGCTTCCGATGCCGCTGGGACCTTGTGCATAGCGTATGACGGTGTATGGGTCGGAAACCGCATACGCCGGCATACGCCATAATGTGACAGGGCCTTTAATAACTGTCGATAGCTGATTGACTGCAGTTTACACCAGCACTAAACTGGCGTGTCGGCTTCGTCAAAACCCAACATTGAGGTTGCCTGGAAGAAACTCAGGAACACACTGCTTGCTAAATAATGTCAAGTTATATACCTTGCTTGATTTGTGCTTAGGGTAGGGCATAAGGAATTATCACCACCATGAAAATACCGTTTGTAATGCTGGTGAGTCACACAATCAATGTCATTATGATTATGCATTGTGTGATCGTATTACATGCCCATGTCAATTTTGGTGATGATTGAGTCATTTATTGTGGTAAAACCATTATAACATGGACCTCTGAGGGGGTTGTTTTAATTATTTAAAAAATATATATTATTTTCTTTACACATGAAAAGCTTTTAAAAATCTCCGCTACAGTAATCTCCGTCCCTCGGCAGCCTTTATCTATTCGGGTGATAAGATTCAATCGTATGGGTTCCAAAGGCATCGCACAGGTCAAAAATGTTTTCTTAATTACTGGAATTGATAAAAGAATAATATCGCTCTTATAATTTGTGTAATTATAGATCTATTGTAGTTCATGGGATCAAAGCTCATTGACAAATTCTTTACATGATTATAGCGATCATCTGCTCATCAGATTTACAATAAAATAACCAATTTTTGATTCGAAGTTATTATTTACCGATCATCGGCTCCATTTGGCCTTGCGTACACGACTGTGACGATAACAAACTGCACATGTCTGTAACTGTTCAAATTTATTCACTTACCATTGAATTCGGCAAAATTACCAAATATTTGTCCGAACGGTGGGTCCACATAAGTTTACCAGACCGTTGTGTTCCCAGTTTAGTAATTTAGTTTTGCGCACATAATAATAATAATAATAATAATAATAAAACATTTATATAGCGCCCGATCAAATAATGGTCGTGCCCACCATTTCATCGACCGTTGTGTACACACGACCAAACTTCCCCACTGCGTACATCAAGTCAAATAAATAATACAGGCCTTTTTAATTAGGAAATAAACACGTTTTCCACATACTAATTGAACTCTTTGTTTTCATCACATATAGTCTGGTTATCATGTATGTATGGTCATAGACAAGTAGACTAATTCTGAATAATTGTAACAGCATCAAGATATGGAATAATGGTCCGATGAAACATTTTTTTTCAGAACCAAAACACTTACCTACATTTGATTCTATATATCCAAATTAGGCACTGGTGCACTAACTAAGGCCTCAGGGCAGCACATACAGAATAATAAGTGAATTTATGACCCTATTCCTTTGGGCAACTACTTTGAGACAGCCATTAGGCACAACGTTGTAGTTTTACATCCTAGCAACATCTAAGGTCATCAGGACGGGTACTGACTTGTGACCGTGCACACTCATGGTGACTTTATAATGCTGTCCCACTGGCAAACCCTGACCTGGTATCCCACTCAAGTCACATTATCCTGACACTGAGCACACTTGTCCTAATAATGCCGAGCGCCTGGCTAGGAAGCGACAAGTATAAATTTTTAAGTCATTGGTTTGACTCGACCAGGGTTCGAACCCACGACCCCACGATCTACCAGCATAGGAGACGGATGCTCTAACTTATTCGGCCATCCCGTCTGGTCATTAGGCAGGAAGACCACTAACCAATTAGGTCAATCTTCTGACCTTATTAGTCCAACCCTCATTCCCAGTACGATTTATGGCATTAGTCAGATTCCAGACTACCTGGACATTACTAGGTCATTTCTCATCATGTGATCATCATGAGATGTGAATCTGAGTCACAACAATACTTTTGACAAGCTTGCCGAAATGATTTTTGGGTTCTTTCAGCTCAAATTGCTCCACAATTAGCCATTTTCCATCAAAATGACTCAGGAATAATGAATAGTAGGTTATAATAGTCACATGATATATTGATCTCGGAAATGATGCAAAGATTCGAAAGCCATCGGACTATGCAACTTTAATGTTGGCAAGCACACCAAAACACCATATAGGCTTCTGCAGTAACAGATTCTATTAGATTGGCTTGGTATTCCATTCTATTCTTTTTGATAAGTGCACCAGTATCTAAGATTTGAAGATTTTACGTTTTTATCGGATTGTCCAACTTTAAAATTGCATAGTCCGATGGTTTTGAGTTTTGGTCATTTTTCTGAGATAAATATATTAATTTGATTGTTTTAATCTACTGTGTTTCAGGTTGAAGTAACCTTTATTTTAAATAGATAGGTTTTGAGATATTTGAAATTTAAGCATGTAAAATTAGTTTTGGTCTGCATGCCAAAACTCTGACACCAGAGGCTTCAGCAGTATGCAACAGGTTCTATTAAATAGTCGCAGTACTCCCTTCTATGTGGCACCGAATCTAAGTTAGATATGTAGAGTCAAATCTGTATAATTATTTTGCTTTTGAAATGTGATGCTTCATTGGACTATGCATACCGGAAGTATTTCAGAAGAATGACCCAGGAACCGACTATATATACCTTTAATTCAATTCAATACTTTATGGTAGTTACATAAATTGGTCCATATATAGTAGGTACATATAAAAATATATGTGAATAAAATAGAAGTAATAGAGGGAGTGCACGTGACGTCATCACTCAGAGGTCAGCAATCAGCCATCTTGGATTACGAGCACCTTTGCTTGCCCTGTTGTGAATGTATTCTGATGCATTTTCCTTGCGTTCTGAGCTGCTGGGCAGTTTACATCCAATTTGTTTACTTTCAGGACTTAAACAACAATTTCTGCAGCCAAACTGCTCAAAACAGTGACAAATAAACCACCAAATAGGTAAATAAGCGCAATGTAGACGGTGCAAGCCTTCTGTATGTAATCCAATATGGCCACCGAAAGTTGCCTCATGACGTCATTAGACCCCCTCTATAGTATGAATATGCCTACTGCAATAGGCTACTAACCATTATCAAAATGTTGTTCTACATATGGTACAGTAGTTTTTACCAATCCCAGATAGCACAGAGCCGTTGGCCCGACGGTGGGTTATTCGTGTCGGGCCGATGTTGTTTTGTCCACTGACTCGCCATCGGGCCAACAGTGGCAAGCCACCCATACGAGCATATGCCACCGTTGGCCCAACAGCCTTTGCCACCCATAGCAGCATACACAACTGGTGGCCCAACTGTGGCCACACTGTCAGATAACACAGAACCCATATGGGTTACATTGTGGGCCCCAAACAGGAATCTCTGGATACCACATGGAGAAGATATATGTCTCCAGCGTCACAAAGCAGTTACCACACAAGATGGCACTGTATGCTACATTCAATTTTTTAATGCTATGCATCAAATCTGGGCAGTATACAAGGGAGTACAGAAAATCCTAAATGAATTGACCTTGGCCTACTATGTGATTAATTCTCAATACTGCTACCTCCCAGAATAGCACAAAGATGATGCAATCTCCTCATTTCTCGTGTATATTATATATGTGTCTGTGGCGCCACGTGGTGTAAATATAATAACTAATATTGTTTTGAGTGGTGATCTTTCTTGTGACGCCACACATTTTAATGGCGGAATTTACTTCCGTAGACAAGGCAAAAATTGCGATATTTCATTGAATGTACAGAAGTGAGGACGTTTAAGAATACTGAAGGTAATCGGTTACATTGTCACATCTAGGTGAATGCACTGGTAAGTTGTATTAACACAATGTGTTATGTTATACCCTAGGAAACAGTAGATTTGAGTCGCTCACCCTCGGCCTCGCTCGGGCACTTACTCAAACCAAAGGCAGTCGGTAGCTATGCCTATGACTATGAGGCTATGACCTATGTGATTGTGAGTATTTAAAAAATTTTTTTTTATCTCAATGGAACATATACCAATGGAAAGAACTTGAAGAGACCTTAAAGTAGGTAGTCATCATTTTTCTAATGTAAATATCAAGAACTTGAAGAAGGTTAAATCGATTTGACTTGAAAAATTTGCCTAATTATCATTATGATTATGGGCCCATTCTTCTCTAGTAAACCAGCCAAAAGTTGTCACCCCAAATCTAGAGTAGACTAGACTCATATTACTCTCTTTATGAGTGAGGCGGAGGCGTGAATGCCAACTGAGACAGAGGTGACAGTGTAAGCAAAAGTTAAAGTCGCCGGTTAAACCTCACCCAGATACAAACGAATCCAGCATCAAAAGCTCTCCAAACATACCTTTGCTTAGTTTGTTCAGTTCATGCCACTGAACATGTGGGAGGAGAGTTGAGTTCTGTGATGTATGAATGACATCATAGGTGGGATTCCCTCATCACATGACCTAGAGGGGTTCCCCACACACAGGGGAAGCCATGGCAACCACTAAGATGGCAGTCACAGAAAGCTCTCAATTCAACTTTTGAAGTCTATTAATCTACATGATTTAATCAATTATTCACACAAAAAGTAGCTGGTTATGATAAATAAACATATGAACTTTATAATTATTATTTTAGATTGCAATTTCTAACATTTATTTCTCTATATGGTTGTCTGAAAGTGTCAGTGCTGCTGGACTAAATAAAACACAACAGAAGCAAGCAATGTCAGCACTCTCCCCCCCCCCCCCACCCCCCTATGTAGTTGCATAAACTGAAAATAGGCAAACAAATATCGGAGTACGGTTCGTCTCTCAGCGACCTATAGCTTGTCCCTTTAAAGTGCTGCGGATCAAATATCTCCCATGGCAATATATCAAACATCCTTAGAATTTCACAACATGTAGAGAACTAATGAAGGAACAACAATTGCATAGTTTGATAGGATACTTGAATCCCCTTTGTGGCTTTGAGTGATTTGATGACGTTTTTGTGGAGAAAAGTTGATGGTTGAAATTCAACCATCAACTTTTGAAACTAATACTGGGCAAATTGATACAATTCAAAAATGAGGATGTAAATAAATCTGTGCTCTATGTCATGAAAACAAGAGCTAAATTGTAGCTAGAAAACCCTCCGTTTGGCCAACTGAAAGGTAACGCCTACCACAAAGCAGCTCCGCACAGCTGAACGGAGTGAGCGTGACCGTCGTTGCCGAACCGCATCGCGGCAAGCAGGGTTATTCGCACATAGCTACAGTCGGCGTAACTGTCAAAACTGAGGTCTCATTTACTATGCTTTAGTATTATTAATTTTTATTCGGTGTAGTTTTATTTTTTGGTTTGATAATAGAATTCTTTACCATGTTATATACGTAGGTAGGCTACGTGTGAATCTTTTGAGAATGCATTTGATGTCAATGGAAAGATGTTGAATTGAACTTTGTCATCGTAGCCATACAATCTCCCTAAAGTAAATAGCAAAAGATTTATGTCAATTTGAAGTTAGAAAAATCTGTATCCTTTTGGCCCAATTTGTTCTATAGTAAACCTGCTAAAAGATGTGACCCAAATTGGAGCAAGCAGGGGGAAGAGATCTGAGTGAAAGCAGTGGCTGGGGTGAGATACTTTGTTGGCATCAACTACTCTGCATCCTCAAAATGCATCTATGTCTCAGCCAATCTTCATGAAAATTGGTAAATAGATTTTTTTTTTAAACATCTATGGGAAAATGAATATGGTAGTTTCCAAAGTGAATATCTTCAGATGTTGGTGATTTGCAAAGCTTTTATATGAACGAAAAAAATTAAAGAATTCAGAACAATTTTCATTAAGCTTCTAGTTGACAGATTCAAAATGAAGATGAAGAAGAACATTTGATCTACATTGTGCAAAAGACAGCCTACTAATAACTTTAAAAGTGTTCCCTCAGCAAAGCAAAAAGTAACAGTAACACATGCCACAACACAGTTGGTGCCATGCCATTTCTGCTGGTAGTCGCGATTTCGGCCGGAGCAAAAGTTGGAAAACCCGCGATGCGTACATAGCTAATATACGTAGCTAGATCCTTATCAGAACTAATTCTGGGAGTTGGCGTTGGGTAGAGAAACTAAAATCTACTACTTAGTACTAGTCTAGACTAATGATAGGTATGTGGCAAATTTTTTTTTGTAATTAATGAAATTGGTATTGATAGAAAGCTCTTGAAAATACCTTTTCGGCGATACCAACATCGTCTCTTTGAGATCCCAAATAAGAATGGTATGGTAGTTTGTGTGATGTGCAATCAGTATAATCTGTCAACTGGACTTAATGGAAAAGCAATAGAATTTTATGACCAAATTAACCTGATTTGGGGTTCACTAAAGGTTCTTTAGTTTTGCTTATTTCTTTATCAATTTTCATGAATTAGGTATCATTGCAAAACTTAAGGAAAGGTCCGTAAGATTAAAACAATAATTATGTGATTAATACTTAAATAATAGAATGGTGAGCATCTGATAGCATGGTGAGCAAATAGTCATGTTTCATGAGTACTAACATAGGGAAAAGTAACTTCAACTTCAGAAAGCTGTAGTTCTGTCAATTCTTTTCGGATTTTGACCAGACAAAAACTCAAATCTATGGAATTTAATGGACTTCAAAATACCACCATTCCCTGCATACGGCAGACGTGCAGTGCAGTAAGGGTGAAAAACAACCCATTAGAAAAAGTGGCGAACAGGGCAAATGAAATCAACACATAAATTCTTAATTTAAGAAGCAAAATATTTTTGTTATCTATGTCTTTGTAATTACCCGCTACGTTTGAGTGAAAAATCTATTAAAGCAGCAGTTTAATTGGCATTAAAAGTGAAATTCACAGGATTCAGTGGTCGCCATCTTGTTTAACAAAAAAAAAATTCTCTCCCCTTTCACTCTGCCGATATAAGTAGCCATTAGATACTGGAACCAGGAAATCCACTTCCTGTTCCATACAAAATAGTTAATCCCACAACCCTGATCCTGGGTAGGAGTGAAGCTTTATTATAAGTCTATTATAGTATTACTAGGGTACTCCAAACTGACTTTTTATTTTTGTGAAGTTAATTTGTAAATGGTACAGTTAGAAAGATCTCATCATTCTGATTACAAATATATATAATAAAAGTAAATCGGTCCAATAGTTCCTGAGTTGTGATTTTAAACATTTTTACCCTTAATTTTGCAAACATTCCAAAAAATGATTTTGCACGTCCCGGCCGCCGACCAGCCGACGCTCGCTGAAGCGCACGTCCCGGCTGCCGACCAGCCGCAGCTCGCTGAGGTCACTCTCGCCCAGCGTCTCCCCTTCGTCACTGTGCAGCGATGTTTGAGGCTGCCTGCTGAAGGCAAATTACATCTTAATCACATCATTTCTTTTGCTTATTATTTCTAGTAATCTAATCTCAATTTTGTTCAGTCCCGACAAATATAATAATTTGAGAAATTTGACATTAACCATTGCAAACTATGCGATTGTCACTAACCATCCATGATAACAATATTTATTTAAAAAAAAGGAATATCTTTGGTTCTATTTGAGTGGCTTGATTCTTGTATCAAGATGATCAGAACGAAAATATCTATAATGTGATTCCATTGTCTTTAAGCTATCCACATTTAAAAAAAAAATCTAGATAATTTGCTTTCTAAAATTAACACACCTTTTATAAGTGGAAACTGCTGAGAAAGAGTACGTAATGCTGGTTACCAATCCATACCGCACTAAGAACTGAAGTCGCTCTGGTGCGCACTGTCACAAAGTCGGTTCCTGTCTTGGTATGACCCCAGATGTTGCTAGGATGTAAAACTCCAGCAAACAAACAAAAGAATGTACAGCTGTTATTAGGCACTCCAAACAAAGGACTGGTTGCTGATGCTGACTTCAAACTGGAAAAATAGGAGGCTTTCTCTCAGCACACTACCCCTCTTTGAACGTTTTGTGATGCGAGTGAGTGTATCAGAGCTAAAAATAATTACTTTCACAGTAAACTAGAGATCACTAGCTTTAGTTTTGTATCCATTATGGCCGACATCTGGCAGGGAAAACTTTTTAAATGGACGTTTGAAAACTTTAGAATGATCATAAAACCTGATTTTACTAAATATTTTTTAATGAAAAAAAGAAATTACATAGAAAAATTATTTCTCTACAAAACTGTGTAGATCATTCACCACCATTAAGCACTCACTCTCAGCAGTTTATACCTAACAATAGGAAGGGTGTGCTAATTAGAGAAAGCAATTTAAAAAAGATTTTTTAGATGTGGATTTAGCTTAAAGACAATGTAATCACATTATAAATATTTGTATTCTGATCATTTTGGTACAAAATCAAGTCAATATCTTAAATAGAATCAGAGATATTAACTTTTGCTGAAAGACGGTTAGTGAAAATCACATAATTAGCCATGTCTGATGTCATATTGCTCAAACATTTATTTGTACTGTCTGAACAAAATTGAGATTAGAATTTGTACTAGAAATAACAAGTTAAAAGAATAATTATGTGATTAAAATTTAATTTGCCTTCAGCAGGCAGCCTCAAACATCAGAATTTAAGCATTTGCAGAATCATGAAAACTGTGTGTAAAATTAAGGGCAAAAATTAAATATTAAAAAATTCATAACTCGGGGACTAATATACCAAATTACTTTTATTATATGGGTTCTTCTTCAGTGCTGGTCCTAAAAAGGGGGAATTGGAGGTCAAAACCGAGATATATTACAGCCCATCCCAATTATGCTTGTTGTGTTCCACATGCATCCAATTTTAAGACACAATTTTAAAAAAAAGAAGCAGTTTGGACCCGATTGTAAGTCAGGGTGGCTTCGAACATGACCAAGTGGAGAACGTTACGCGTGTTTCGGCCTGACACAAAAATCCTCATTATGTACTATTTATAACTAGACCCTTATTATTTCCTAGTTAGGTTTTGAACAGTAGTCACTAGGAGTGACTAAGTGCAATTTTATGAGTGTTCATCTACTTGAGCGTAGAACAGGGAACATATACAATTGAGACACTGAAACATGCATGACATGGAAAGGAAAAGTTGTTCCTTCATGATGAAACTAGCACCACAGAGGATGAAAAGGTATTTATGCTTATTAGTTTTTGATGCTGTGGACATATTTCAAAGTAATCTTGGAACACTTCCCTAACTCTGATGTTCTTGGAATTGTAACACATGTTTCATATGACACTCAATAATGACTTAGGTTAGAAACTGCTAATAGCATGCAAAAAGTGTTTTTGTTCATGGCATTATTTGTACACATTACATGTATGCAAATATTTCTTTTGAGTGTTATAAGTTTTCTTATGTAAAAAAGATATTGTGATGACTTAGAGGATGAAGATGACAACAGGTGAATGTGTGTTTCTTCATCATCAATGTGTGACACACCACATCAATAGCATCATAGCACAACTCCCTGTTTATGACTTGACACCACATCATCAGTAGGTGTATAGATGCCCATGGTATATTTGAAAATCATGGTGAGAAGAGATTTGATCCATTGTTGGATTTTGTATCGGGAAATAAATTTTCGCCATAACGCATGTTTCACCCGCGACACAAGTTTTTATTGCACTTTTAATGCATTATAGGAAATAATATAACTTTTGTGTTCAGAACTAGGCATCTATCATTCTATGATGCTATGCTATTTATAGCAGCAGGGTTCTTCCTGGCTTGCATATTGTGAAAATTGAAGGTGAACGCGTGTTTCATGATGTGACACCTCATGTAACACGCATTATGCTCACTTTCAAGCATCATCGTTTTACACAGATGCATTCAACAGTCCTAAAATTAGCTTTCTGACATTTTGCATGTTACAACTTTGCAAATAAACTAGCTATGTTTGAATATTTTGGTCTGCTATGAAGTAGTTTCCAACACAAGCAGTAGAGTTTCACCATTCCCATTTTTAGCTGTCACATTTGCATGACAAATGAATCTATTTTTGCAATAAAAAATAAACCAAACATTTTTTCCCCCACTGGATTACTGTCATTGCTTCTTTGGGGTGTAATGAAAGGAATTTTCTTTATTTGGTATGAAAAGGAGAATTAATTTAGAAGAAAACAGTTACAATGTAAGGGACCAACCAATTGAAGAAGAACCCACATATATTTGTGATCAGAATGATAAGATCTTTTTAACTGTATCATTTGCATTAACTGCATGGAAAGGAAAGAAAAATCAGTTTTGACTACCTACTGTTATGACAAATTCTACAAACCATATTAAGATCACAACGGTAATTTTTCAAACATATGGGAATGATTTAGGATGTCTTTTTAAGCTCTATATAGAAGTATTTCTGTGGGTGCCAAATCACATATTTTCCTATATTTCAGAAGTCTCAACATCTCGGAGAGTCATACACTGTTTGGCAATGACATCGGCTATCGATGGCATTATAACCATGGAGTGTCGGCAGTAGTCATACTACAATCTAGTCTACCGTCACATTTATCTCCTGTGTTAAAAAGATGTCTTCTGGACATCAAAAAGACAATGCATACCATCGGGATGCGGCTGATCTGAGCCCAAACTTTGAGTTGCAGCCTCCTGACTCGCCAAGCCTAGATGACGAGAGTCTACGAGAGGAGAACACGCTGAGTGCATGTCTGCTTAGAATCCTCCACTCCGGGCATGCGCTGGAAGGAGGCGACCGAACCGAGGTGAGCCTGGATGCTGACCACGACTTTTCTTCACATCTCGCAGATTATCGGGTTACTCATCCACTGTCGCCGAATGACAAGGTTGACTGTCGGAGACTGAACTTACCACATTGTCAGCGTGCACGTGGGTCTGTGCAGAAGAGTCCGTCTGGTGAATACTCTCTATGCTCGAGTCTATTTTCTCCCAAGGAGATTCTGTCTGAAAAGAAAGAAAGTGGGGGTGATGATAAACTGAAGAACTGGCGGGCCGCTGGTGAGGCTCTTCGAAAGGTGCTTGCTGAGACAACTGCTGCAAAGAGCGGTAAGAGAGATGGTGACAGTAAGAGTAAAAAGGAGTGCCTTAAGGCAGCACGATGTAAACGGAAAGAAGGGGATGCCTCTGGAGGGGAAGTGGCTTCCCCGAGTGATGACCCAATGAATGCAATGCTCGATGAGTATAAGGCTCAGAAAGCAGATACTGCAACAAGTGATGCCTTAAATCCGCTAGTCACTCAGTCACTCTTAGCCGGAGTGGAGTCAGTTATAGCCAACTCGGAAGCCCGACCAGTAGTAGAAACCATTGACGAGAGTAATCTCTCACCAGGTTTGGTTACTGTCCGGGAGAGGATTCAACAAATTACAGCTAAAATAAACCACAACCGTACCGTGGATGGAACTAATGACAATAAAAAAGGGCATCCTCATAAGTATAACAGGACTCAGGGCCTATTGCACACGCGGTCCTCCTCCATAGGCCACGGCAGCAGCAGCGAGTCGGAGGAGGAAGTCGAGACGAAGCGACACAAGATGTTTGTCCCACGGTGTAGACGAGTTTCCTGCTCTGGGAAGATGCCCAAGACGGCAAAGGGCTCGGAGACAGTTCGGCCCGAGCAGCTCGCGTTGTTAGGTCAAGATAAGGGCCCTGCTAGCACTGAGGAACCGGAAGGCAGCAGCAGTAAGAGCAGATTGCCCTGTCCGGGCACGGCGGGGGCTGAGGACCCAGCGGGCGACCTCCTGAGTGACATTGAGAGTCAGGAGGATCTGGTGATCCAGAAGCTGCAGGAGCTGGCGCGCCAACACGACACAAACTGCGTCTCGGAGAGTGATGACCCGTCACTCGCCCCCTTCCGGCCCTACAGCAGCCGGGGCGGTGGCCGTCTCATGTCGGCAGAGACCGACTCCATCATGAACCTGGCGGACATCGAGTCCTCGCTGCACAGTGACGAAGGGGAGACGCTGGGCGAGAGTGACCTCAGCGAGCTGCGCTTCAGCGAGCGTCGGCTGGTCGGCGGCCGGGACGTGGACAGCGGCCGTGAGGACGAGGCCGACTC
Source organism: Branchipolynoe longqiensis (assembly GCA_030323885.1). Classification (NCBI taxonomy): domain Eukaryota; kingdom Metazoa; phylum Annelida; class Polychaeta; order Phyllodocida; family Polynoidae; genus Branchipolynoe; species Branchipolynoe longqiensis. The sequence continues at coordinate 105,693,893 of CM059187.1, read as the reverse complement.
GGGCTCGGCCTTCCCCGGCTGGGGCAGCGATGTCGACGGAAACTGGTCGGAGCAAGGCACCCTCAAACGCAACAAAGAGAAGAGTAGGAGTCAGTCAGCGAAGGAGATCAGTAGGAGACGACGTGCCGGTTAGTTAGTCCAAGTCTCACTATCGATATTTACTACCCCTGTCATCGCTTCTCTTCGAAAATGGAGCATTCTCTTATTATATTTTCCTTCCCCCCTCCGATTTATTGTATTAAAGGTGCACAGTCCGATGAAAGCCTACACTTTTCGAAACCAAAACACTGATCTCGGTTTAATTCTACACATCCCACTTAGCTACTGATGCACTCATTTTTATAAGCATTAGTTGCTTCAAATAAGGGAATACTATGACATGTCAATTTAATAACATGTCAAATGTCAAATTAATATTTAAAAAAACCTGAAGCCTATGGGATCAGAGTTTTGGCAAGCACGCCTAAATTATTTTGTCCATGTTTACACTTCAAATATATCCTACGGCAACCATTTTGAATCAAAGTTCCTTCAAACTAAGTCTGGTTAAGAAAGATTATAACGATCAAAACCACCAGATCACCCAACTTTAATACATCTTTTCATGCGATTTTTAAAGTTTCATAATCCGATGAAAGCATACTATTTAAAAAATCAAAACGCCTAAATATACTTCTTCATATTCAACTTAAAGCTAGAGTATCTTTAATCATTTGAGCCTGTTTAAATATTGTATTTAGAAAGAGTAAATATTATGTAAATATTTGATATGTCATTGCAGTGCTGTATATTGCATCTAAACTATACCTCGTGGGTGTTACTGTAGGTCTGCGTGTAGTTCTGAGTTTAGTTCTATTGCGTTATACCGTTACACACAGAAAACTGTTCGACGCTTAACAGTCGGTTTGCATGCCAGATTTATTTTGCCTGCTTTCACATGAAATATTTCCAAACTTAGTAATTTATTAAAGTAAAGCATTTCAAGCCATAATACGGTAGCATTTAACGGTCAGCTTAATATATTTATTTAAAAGTTGTATAGACCGATGAAAGCATCACATTTAACTTAAATACTGGTGCATATTTTAAGCATTTGTCACCACATAGAAGGGAATACTGTGGCAATTTAATAGAATCTGTTACCGCAGAAGCCTATGGGGTTAATTGATCATATTTGTACTTCAGATATTTAAAAAGTTAGCCATTTAAAATAAAAGTTACTTCAACCTGAAGTAAGGTAGATTATAACGATGAGCCTAATATATTTATCTCAGAAAATGACAAAAACTCAAAACCAATGGACAATGCAACTTTAAAGAAATGTTAGACAATCAAAGCTAACGGACTGCACAACTTTAATATGTATGACCGCCAGAAAGGATGTACAAAGTCTGACATTCTCTTATGTGATCTTTGGATAATCCGTTAATAGCATTTTGTTTAGGCTCATTTTAAAATTAGCCATGAATTTATGGACGTTTGTGCTTTTGAAGTAAACTCTTGTTACCTGAACTTAATGGAATATACTGTGATGTGCATATTTCATGATATATGGGTCACTCTCCTGAAAACTGGCCAGAAGTGTTACATGGAGAGTTCAAATCTAATACTTGAACTAAAAAAAAAAGTTTGGTTGCAAATGAAAGCTCGAAATCTCCCCTTTACATCTATGTAAAATATAAATTGATGAGATAAAAAAATAAAGGTGTAGTCCGTGATTAATCTATGTCATATGGCAGTATAACATGTGTTGCTCAGATTTAACACTTGTTTAGGATACCACACAGTCTGCTTAATAAAAAGCAGAATTAACAGAATTAAATAATTTCATACTGAGAAGCATATTAATCATGGCATAATATACAGAAATATGTAGTTCTTATGTTGATTTTTTTTTTTAAAGAAGTAATTCCCAGACATGCTTTATTCACTGAATAATCAGGGATGAAAGATCTCCGCGATTTCGCGGATTTCCGGGATTTTTCAATCCCGCAGCACCATCAGCGTATACTAATATGTGATGCAGACGGCGCAGCACTATCAGCTAAAACTACTAATAAATATTCCAAATGCTGCAACACTATCAGCATATACTACTAATAGTAATAGATGTTTCAAACGGCCCAGCACTATCAGTGTATATCAATATATATATGAAACCCCAATTCTGGAAATTTTTCGCGATTCCCTGACAATGCTAAACCTATGGGAAAATATTGGCATTTCTGTTTTTTTTCCCCGGAGACCACTTTCATCCCTGAATAATTAGTGTACAATATTTGTGTGGCATCCAGACACCACTGGTTACATTTGTGACAGAAATTTGTAATGTTATTTCTGAAGACATCAAATAATGTTTAAAAAAAATTTAAGCATGCATAAATGTTTATAAATACTTCCTTTTGATTTGGGAACTGTTTTGTTTGATATATCAATGCAATACAAGATGTTAGGAAGGATCCAATCATGTCCCATATGTCATATTACAAATGGCTGACTGTAAAATGGTGTTTTCTTTGTACAAAAACACTTCATAACTAAAAAGAAGTTGTATGCAGTTTATTTTATTTCCCTTATGTCTTACATCAAATCTGAACATGAAAAGTATAATGAAAAAAATAAGTAGGATGTTTTTTTATTGATGTTTTAAAATCCCATCCCATACTGACCAGTTTTCAGGATAGTGATCCGTATATATATATTTGACCTCGGTACTAGGCCTCAGGCTAGTCTATAGCCGAGGGAGAAGGAAGCACATCCGGGTCCAGCAATTAGCATAATCAACTCACGACGGGAGGACGTTAGTTGAGTTGCTCCGGCAGATTTTTCAGCTGCGATGATATAGCTACTGTAAGTATTGGTTATATTTAGGGGCGATTTGGTTATGATACCTTATAGCATTTTTTTAAACAGGTGTTTTACTTCTGTGAAACATCGATAGAACAAAGCGACAAATTTTTTCCTTTGTTCTACAAGCCGCTCGTTGCTGAACGGACAGCGATGTTGGCTGGAGGCTCATCACATTTGGATTTTTCCTCAGTTTCTTTTATGGATTCACGTTGGAAATTAATCCTGGGTTTCTTTTATGGATTCCCCACATTTTTGGGCGTACCTCCGAGTTTTGTAGCATTTTCACCAACTTGCTGGCGCAGTAGCCGCAGGAGGGAGAAGTGTATGAAACAGAGAGTGTGTGAGGGACCGATACACTGGTCCCTACCCCTTGTTTGGTTTCGGTTTCCATACAGTTAACCTACGACATTACACATTAGCTTATTTACGCCTGTGTTTAGACGGTTTAAATACGTTCTATAACACCACTAGATGCACAATTTGTTGGTTTGCATAACCTGTTGTGACATTTAGTCATGGATACCAGTTTATAGTAACTTTCTTTCGATTGTTACAGACTTCCGATGGCTACGAAGCGGAGTAAGACGCCGCCTCCAGCTGCAGCAGCAGGCCACCCGGCTGACGACTACGACTTGTCGCCGGTGTTGACGGTACCGGCATCCCCTCAGCCCGGGGCCCACATCATGTCGGATCCAGACAGGGATAGCGAGCCGGAGGTACTGATGGTAGTACCTCCAGATTGGGAGGCATGCATGAGCATGATGGAGTTTAAGCTCCAACAGGTTGAAGCTATACCTCACGGGAGGAAAAGGCCAAATCCCCAGGAGATGGATTCTGACTGGGAGGATGTCTCGGAGGACGATAATTCCAGAGAGACAGGCTCGGCACCGGAAACTACCACCACAGTCACAAAGAAGAAAAGAAAAGCCAAGAAAGCAGTGAGCTCGTCAGGAGACGAGTTCACAAAGGTGAGGAAGGTGGTCAAGCAGACCAAAAAGACCAAGAGGAGGAAGATAAAGAAAAAGAAAAAAGGATTCTTCCTCAGACTCTTCGTCTGTTTCCTGAACAACCGACTCAGACTCGGAAACTGAGCGGGCAGGCTTGTACGCCAAGATGGGTGGTGAGATCAAGAAGAAATGCCTAGTGGAAAAGGCCAAGAAAGTCTTGACCACTACTATGATGCGGAACACCATCAATGGGCACTTTAATACATTCAAGCCCGCAGAAGTGATCACTAAGCTGGGGAACAGCTTACTGGGATCAAAGGCATCCCAGATTCTGTCGTCAAGGAGATGGACCGCGATGTCCATCTCAATGACGACAGGAAGAAGTTAGAAAATGTACTTCATACAGTACACAAGGGAGTCCTAGGGGCCCTTACAGCGATTGAGCCAGTGGCCAACCGCATGCAGACCGAGAACAAGTTCTCATCGTTGGCCAGGACAATGGATAAAGGCATCGCGATGCTAACAGCCACAAGCAACTTCCTGACGTACAGACGGTTTAAAAACGTTTTCAAAGCCGTCTGTACGGATGCAGGAAAGGAAGTAGCCAGATCCAAAAAGATCATAGATAATGACGGAAAAGAGTATACTCTTTTGCTCGCACCCAAGCCAATAAAAGGCAAGCCTCTGGAAAAGACCAAAATGTTTGGTGGACAACTCCAGTACCTCTTTAAAGAGGTAGAAACTGGAACCAAGTGTGGCAAGCACATGGATGCTAAAAAGAAGTCAGTTGATGCGAGTTCCCAGTTCTGAAAAACCAGAGGGGATTTTCGAAACCGTCAGGCCGCCAGAGGAGGCCGGTCCGGCCCGACATACGGCTTCCAGCTCACCCAACGTCAGCCGTACGGATGGAACGACGGAAACCGTCCGTTCAAGCGGGAGTACACTCCCAGCAAGCCGTTCCCCTGACCAGGGAACAAGTATAAGTGGCTACGCAAACACAAGAGGCCATAGAAATACCGGTAAGAAATTTTAATGCGGGCAATATTAAAAATTGTTTAGACGAATGGAACTTAATTACTGATAATTTAACAGTGTTAAGTATTGTGGAAGGAATTCATATTCCATTCACACAAATACCTGTACAGAAAACCATTCCTTTTCCCTATCGATTTAATTTAGACGAGCGTGAGGCACACGATAACCAGGAGCAATAATTTTTCGAGAAAGGGATTATAGAACCCGTAAATTATGAATCAGGACAATTTGTATCCAACATATTTTCGAGACCCAAACCAAATGGAGATGTTAGATTGATTTTAAATCTTACACTCCTTAACAAATTAGTGGAATATAAACATTTTAAAATGTTCTCTCTCGAAACAGCCACAGATTTGATAACAAAGAATTCCTGCTTAGCAAGTGTAGATCTTAAAGATGCCTACTACACAATTCCAATTTATGAATTGGATAGGAAATTATTTGTTTGGAATGACAAACTTTATGAATTCACCTGTATGCTGAATGGTTTAGCTTTCCTCGCTTGTTTACAAAATTGCTTAAACGAATTTTGTCCTTAATGTCAAGGAAAGGATTTGTCATGTTTCCATATATTGATGACTCATTTATTGTGGCACAATCGAAAACACATTTTCAAGAAGCAGTAAATGATCTTTGTCACACCAAATTAGGATTTTATATCCAAGAAGTCAGTTCTCATGCCCACAAGAGAATTAAAATGTTTGGGATTTTTATTAAACACTAACAATATGACAGTAGCTCTACCAAACCAGAAGTTAGAAAAATTTATTGATAATGCTAATCAATTATTAGAAATAACTAGCCCAAAGATTAGACAAGTCGCAATACTTATTGCAATTATGATAGCTTATGCCCCAGTCATCCTATATGGGAAAGCTCATATTAAATCATTAGAGATAGCATTTGCATGCACATAAGGTAATTTTGAAAGGTGACTATTTCAACAGAAGGGCTAGCAGATATCGATTGGTGGCTTTAGAACATTCATTCCTCCCCGAACCTGATTTGAATGGGTGAACCCAACACAGTGCTTATGACAGATGCGTCACTAGAAGGGTGGGGAGCGGATAGGGAGCATCAGGCAACAGGAGGCCGGTGGCTAAAAGACGAGATTTCAGACCACATTAATGTTCTAGAACTTAGAGCAGTCTATTTAGGCTTATGCAGCCTGGTACGTATACCAAAACATCACGTCAGAATTCTGACTGATAACTGATGGCCTACATTCGCAATATGGGAGGGACAAATTCCAAACCCCGTAATAGATTAGCAAAACTAATTTGGAATTGGGCACAACAGAATGACATATTGCTAACGGTAGCACACATCCCAGGCAGCCAGAACACATTGGCAGACACGAAAAGTCGCAAATTTCATAATCATTTGGAATGGGCGTTAAACGACAAAATCTTTGTAAAAAATGGGGACGTCCACAAGTAGACTTGTTTGCTTCACGAAACAACTGTAAATTATCCAATTATGTTTTGTGGCATCCAGAGCCTGATGCTTGGCAAGTGGATGCATTTTCTTTGATTTGGGATAACACATTTTATTATGTTTTCCCGCCATTCAGCATTATCAGCAGAGTGGCCAGGAAAATCAGGATGGACAGCCACACGCGATTCTGATAGTTCCCGATTGGGGCACACCGCCATGTCTAGCAGCAGTGGCATTGGGAGCGAAAGACTGCCTCAGATTCCCAAGAGCACGCGGAAATCTAAAACATCAAGGTCCGCTGGCCAGTTACGGAGACATGTCATTACTCCTGGCATTCCTTTTTTAAATAAACATTTAGAACAATTTGGATTAGATAAGATTACACAAGGCTGGTTTCCCATGCATGGCGAAAAGGGACAGTAAAATTATATACATGTTATTTAAGGAAATGGGGTGTCCAGTGTTTGATTAAGAAGGTTAAGCCTTTAAACCCTACAAGTAGTTAGATTTCTAAGAATGTTAGACGATGAGGGATTAGGTTTTGGGGCCATTAACGCAGCTAGACATGCATTATCGATTGTCTTAACAAGAATAGATGAACAAACAGTTGGTAAACACCAGGTTATACACTGGTTCTTAGGATCGGTGTATGAAAGAAACCCCCCGAAGCCCAGATATAGTCGATTTTGGGATGTATCGGTAGCATTTAAGTTATTTAAATCCTGGCCTAGCAATTATCATTTAGACATTAAACAGCTAGGATTTAAGTTAGCAGTACTTTTGCTGCTAGTGACAGGCCACATAGGGCAGACTATTATTGCCTTGTCTCTAGATGGACTGGAGATAGATAAAAAGGAAGCAACGTTTGATTTGACACAATTATTAAAATCAAACCGCACAGGAGACCCCTTGTCAACGGTGCATGTAAATACCTTCCAGAGGATTGACGATTGTGTGTAGTCTCAGCCATTAGGGCTTATATATCCAAGACAAAAGACATACGAAAGTCAAAACTTTTGGTAAGCTTTATTAAACCACATAAGGGCATCTCGAGAGACACACTCGCAAGATGGACTATAATAGTGCTGCAAGGAGCAGGAGTGGATAAGGGACGATGCGCCTCCCATTCAACCAGGGGCGCCATGGTCTCAAAAGCACGACTGCTAGGGATCTCCATCAAGAGAATCCTTGCACACGCAGGCTGGAAGACTGCTAAATCGTTTAGTGATGGAGAGGAGTTCCACAACATTGAGGACTTGGTGTTTGACAGCAGTTCGCCCTCTGACCACGAGAATGGACGAATAGAAATCCCAGTCGAGAAGCTCGGGGACCTTCCTGATCTGGTCAGTGATGTAAGTTTAAAACTCTGTGCCCTAGCAGACTGGACGCGGTGGCCAAATCAGTAGAGTGCAAGCTTCCCAGTGGGGAATTTGATTAAGCCTAGGTCACAACTACCCGGATCAGGGGCCGGACAAGCTGTGATCCGTGGTTAATCCGTGACTGGTCCTTGGCTGGTCTGGCCTCATCCAGGATTGGCCCGGATGTTTTTAAATGTTTAGAACATCCGGGGCGATCCGGAGAATATTGCAATTCTGGCTCGATCCGGCATCACCCGGGGGTGATCCAGGTAGTCTGGGGGTGAACCGGGGGTAGTCCGTGTACTGTCCGGGGCCATCCAGGTGTTTTTTGAAATGGATGAGCCACATTTTATCCATGGTTTAACCAGGATCAGCCACGGACCACTCCAGGACTGCCCGGGTAAGACCCGGACAAGCCAGATGAGCACAGATTAGCCACGGATAGCCCGATTTACCACGGATCAGTCCAGGATGAGCCCCGTTTTTGTATATATATATATATAGCAGGAGCAAGTCCACTTCATTCATCATTTGTAGCTTGACTCTCAGAGGGTTCACATCATGGATGCATGCATGAGGCAGCGCAGGCAGCAGTGGCATTGGGAGCGAAAGACTGCCTCAGATTCCCAAGAGCACGCGGAAATCTAAAACATCAAGGTCCGCTGGCCAGTTACGGAGACATGTCGACAATACCCCTCCTGGCATTCCTTTTTTAAATAAACATTTAGAACAATTTGGATTAGATAAGATTACACAAGGCTGGTTTCCCATGCATGGCGAAAAGGGACAGTAAAATTATATACATGTTATTTAAGGAAATGGGGTGTCCAGTGTTTGATTAAGAAGGTTAAGCCTTTAAACCCTACAAGTAGTTAGATTTCTAAGAATGTTAGACGATGAGGGATTAGGTTTTGGGGCCATTAACGCAGCTAGACATGCATTATCGATTGTCTTAACAAGAATAGATGAACAAACAGTTGGTAAACACCAGGTTATACACTGGTTCTTAGGATCGGTGTATGAAAGAAACCCCCCGAAGCCCAGATATAGTCGATTTTGGGATGTATCGGTAGTATTTAAGTTATTTAAATCCTGGCCTAGCAATTATCATTTAGACATTAAACAGCTAGGATTTAAGTTAGCAGTACTTTTGCTGCTAGTGACAGGCCACATAGGGCAGACTATTATTGCCTTGTCTCTAGATGGACTGGAGATAGATAAAAAGGAAGCAACGTTTGATTTGACACAATTATTAAAATCAAACCGCACAGGAGACCCCTTGTCAACGGTGCATGTAAATACCTTCCCAGAGGATTGACGATTGTGTGTAGTCTCAGCCATTAGGGCTTATATATCCAAGACAAAAGACATACGAAAGTCAAAACTTTTGGTAAGCTTTATTAAACCACATAAGGGCATCTCGAGAGACACACTCGCAAGATGGACTATAATAGTGCTGCAAGGAGCAGGAGTGGATAAGGGACGATGCGCCTCCCATTCAACCAGGGGAGCCATGGTCTCAAAAGCACGACTGCTAGGGATCTCCATCAAGAGAATCCTTGCACACGCAGGCTGGAAGACTGCTAAATCGTTTGCAAAAATTACAACAAACGACTAGAAAAGTCAAGCGGCCTAACGACACACTTGCTCACCAACTAAACAAGACAGTTAAAAGTATACTTTTGTCAAATACTATTGTATACTGAATTGAAATGACTATTGAGACAGTAATAATATATGAAATTGAAATGTACTAAGGATAAAAATGATTTGACGTAAAAGTCTCCCTAGGCTATAGACTAGCCTGAGGCTTAGTACTGAGGTAAAGTAGTATAGTTATACGAATCTTACCTAGGTACAGATGATGGATAACTGTTGTTTTCCCGAGGTACAAGCCTCGGATAGTCGTGGGCTATGGCCCGCCCACCACGCCCTGCCACGACTATCATGTTCGCTTGTGCCAAGACGAAAACATTGAAGTATCCATATTATTAAAGATCATTTTTATCCTGAATAAGTAGGTAAAGATTGCTGGACTCGGATGTGCTTCCTTCTCTCTAGCCCACGACTATCTGAGGCTTGTACCTCGGGAAAACAACAGTTACCCATCATGTGTACTTAGGTAAGATTCGTATAACTATACTATATATATATAATGTGTTTTGTGTTGCTTTTCCGCGTTATCGCGTGCCATTAGGGTTCATGAATGCACTGTATTTACCGACTGAAATCTCCATCTTCCAACAGGGGCCTGTAGTGATGGAGAGGAGTTCCACAACATTGAGGACTTGGTGTTTGACAGCAGTTCGCCCTCTGACCACGAGAATGGACGAATAGAAATCCCAGTCGAGAAGCTCGGGGACCTTCCTGATCTGGTCAGTGATGTAAGTTTAAAACTCTGTGCCCTAGCAGACTGGACGCGGTGGCCAAATCAGTAGAGTGCAAGCTTCCCAATGGGGAGTTTGATTAAGCCTAGGTCACAACTACCCGGATCAGGGGCCGGACAAGCTGTGATCCGTGGTTAATCCGTGACTGGTCCTTGGCTGGTCCGGCCTCATCCAGGATTGGCCCGGATGTTTTTAAATGTTTAGAACATCCGGGGCGATCCGGAGAATATTGCAATTCTGGCTCGATCCGGCATCACCCGGGGGTGATCCAGGTAGTCTGGGGGTGAACCGGGGGTAGTCCGTGTACTGTCCGGGGCCATCCAGGTGTTTTTTTAACTGGATGAGCCACATTTTATCCATGGTTTAACCAGGATCAGCCACGGACCACTCCAGGACTGCCCGGGTAAGACCCGGACAAGCCAGATGAGCACAGATTAGCCACGGATAGCCCGATTTACCACGGATCAGTCCAGGATGAGCCCCGTTTTTGTATATATATATATAGCAGGAGCAAGTCCACTTCATTCATCATTTGTAGCTTGACTCTCAGAGGGTTCACATCATGGATGCATGCATGAGGCAGCGCAGGCAGCAACTACAGATGCTGAACTGGCAATTACAGCTAGATCAACGACAGAATGTTAACATGATTATGCTGCAAGTTCTACAGATCCATAGCAGACTTAAGACAAGACAGAAGAAGTGTGTGGGTTCGTCCATGGTTGGAGAGAAGAATTCAATTTGGGCAGTTCACAAGTCTAATGCAAGATGTTTGTGCCTACAGAAACTTTCTCCGCATGGATCTGGGTATGTTCGAGCAGGTTCTCCTTCGCATCCTTCGCAGAATCAGGAAGCAGGACACTTTCTACAGAAAGGCGTTAACACCTGGATTGAAACTGTCATTCACACTGCGATACCTAGCCTCTGGTGACAGCTATCATTCACTCATGTACGGTTTCCGAGTTCCTCACAACACCATCTCGCTCGCCGTTCGTGATGTGTGTGAAGCTATAATTGCAGAGTATGCCAAGGAGGTCATCCAGGCTCCAACTACAGAACCGCAATGGAGAGGTATTGCTGAGCAGTTCTCAACAAGATGGCAGTTTCACCATTGCCTAGGAGCCCTTGTTGGGAAACATATCCCGATACATGGAGTACTACAACTACAAGGGATTCCATCATATTGATGGCTCTAGTGGATGGTGACTTACAAATTCTCCTGGGTCGACGTTGGGAGCAATGGCTCTGCAGGAGATGCTCAAGTCTTCAACCATTCAGAACTGAAGCAGTACATAGAAAAGGAACAACTTGGTATTCCAGCTGCAGAACCACTACCGCATGATGAGTGGGATATGCCTTACTTCATAGTTGCTGATGATGCGTTCACCCTGAGAACATGGTTGATGAAACCGTTCTCCAAGCGTCACCTAACAATTCCGGAAAGAATCCGGAAAGAATCTTCAACTACCGACTGTCCAGGGCCTGCCGAATCGTCAAAAATGCATTCGAGATTCTAGCTCACCACCACCAGTTGTGTCAATAGTGTTGGCATGTATCTGCCTACATAATTTGACGTGGATGCGCTATGCAGCTCGTCACAACGCAGACATGGACTAGGAGGACACCAATCACAACATCTCGTCCGGGTAGGTGTGACTTGGGCTTAGCTGGTCGAGTCAAACCAATGACGTTCAAAATTGATACTTGTAGCTACCTTGCCTGGTGCTCGACATTACTAGAATAGGGCTAGGACTGATTAGCCCAGTATCAGGGTCATGGTGCCAGGGGCCTGGTCTCCTGGCGAGGCAGCACTATAAAGTCACCATTAGTGCACACTATCACAAGTGAATACCCATCCTGATATGACCGTAGATATTGCCAGGACGTAAAACTCTACATACATACACACATACATACATAGCCAAGCGTGATGGATGAATGAGCTAGAACGTCCGTCTCCTGTGTTGGTAGATCGTGGGTTCGAACCCTGGTCGAGTCAAACCTATTGTAAAATATTCTGATATTCAGCATAGGGTGTTATATATATGTATGTACACGTGACACGGGGTCACCGGGGTGGAACGGCGACTGGCTTGGCTGGCGCAGGTAACAATAAACGTCACTTGTGGACTATACTTCATGCAGTTCGGAAGGAGTGGTACAGAGCATTCAACATTTACACAATAGCAGCCGGCATAAGTACAAGAACGGAGAAAGTACAAATCAAAATATTCCTGCACGTAGTGGGAATGGAGGCGCAATGTGTGCACGCAAACCTGACATTTGACCCGGAAAACGAAGAGAAGATAGTGCCGCTTGTAGAAGCATTCAGACAATACTGCACTGGGAAAACTAACATCATAATAACACGATGTAAGTTCAATACCCACAATCAGGGGTCGGAAAGCATGGCCACATATCTAACAGCACTGAGGGATAAGGTAAAAGATTGTGATTACGGTGAGATCGAAGACTCCCTGCTACGGGACAGGATTGTGGCAGGAGTGAAAAGCTTGCAAATCCGCAGCAAGTTGCTTCAAACAACAGACCTAACTTTGCAGAAGACCATAGAGATATGTGAATGGAGCGAATTTGAAGCAGCAGAGCTGGAAGGTAAAGCAACAGGAGAGGAAATAAGCGAAGTAGACTACATAGTCAAAGGAGCCGGCGCACGGGCACCACGCCCACCAGCGCCATCTTGGAAGCCATCCTGGAGACCGTGCCCCAAGCAAAACAACAACAACAGTTGCACCACTTTCGTCAACTGCGGCTACACCCATATGCCCGCCTCAAGGGAAGACATGCATCACATGCCAGAAGGTGGGATACTTCACAAAAGTATGTCGAAGCCGTCAAACCCCAGTCTGATGTACAGATGGAGGAATCCGACCAGCTACCGGAAGATTCCGACAAGGAGGAATCACAGATAAACGCGCTGATTGCCGATCTGTTCGTTGGCGAATTAGACATCGAGGACAACAATTCGGATCTCTGGTTCGCCACGATCGCAATAAACAAAGTTCCAGTGCGATTTAAACGGGACACGGGCTCGGATCAAGTGTGAAAATCTGGAAGCAACCAAGTGTACATTGGTAACGTTTTCGGGACATCGGATTATCCCGGAAGGTGCTGCGCGACTCAGGATCAAGGACAAGATGATCACATTCCAAGTCATCAATGGGGGGAATCCCATACTAGGCAAACATGCATGTGTCGACCTAAATATGTTAGCCAGGATTGATGACATTAAGGAGCAAAGAACAGTGACATACCGAAACAGTGCATCAGCCCAGAAGCCGAAGAATTGGTAAGCCGTTATGATGTCTAATCAAAACAAATGCCATTATACATGTTGCTTGTAATGTTGCACCTCAATAGATCCGCCATGTAGAATCCCATATGCTATCAGAGATAAAGTGTATAAAGAGATAGAACGCATGTTAGAGTTTGGAGTGATCGAGGAACAGATAGAACCCACCGACTGATCACTATCATATGTAAACCAGATAAAATCAGAATCTGCCTCGATCCTACCAAGCTCAATCGGGCTGTTAAAAGGGGTCCCTTTCATACTAAGACGATCGAAGAAATTTTGGCGAATACCACAAAAGCAAGATTTTTCTCAGTTTTAGATGCCCAATTGAGATACTGGCAAATACAACTAGATCCAGAAAGCTCACGCCTGTGTACATTTAACACCACATGGGGGCGGTTCCTGTACACCCGTCTACCCTTCGGCATAAAAACCGCCGAAGACATCTTCATACAGGAGATGGACCGATTGATGGGAGACCTCCCCAGGGTTGGGATCGTGACAGACGACATCTTAATATATGGTTCGTCTATTGCTGAGTACAATATATGACTGAAAGCTGTATTAGAAAAGCCCCGAGCAGTCGGCCTTAAGCTGAATAAAAAATATCCAAAATATGCCAAAAACAAGAAACATATGTTGGGCACTTACTGACTCAAAAGGGCGTCAGACCAGATCCAGGCAGAGTCCAGGCTATTGTTGATTTGCCGGAGCCCAGCGACAAAGCAGGCGTGCAGCGATTTCTCGGCATGGTTGGTTATGTGCACAAATTCATACCCAACATGTCAGAAGTCGCCAAACCACTGCACACGCTCCTATCAAAGGATGTCGCTTGGCACTGGCAAAATGGTTAATTCGGTGAGCGGAGCTGGGTACCCACCATGCCCCAAGTGGGCAGGACGAACATCATGAACCGAAACCTCCCTCCCCCCCGCGCACCTAGCCATTCGGTTTTGCTTGGCCATTGACCTCACGACTGAGAAAAATAACTGGCGACTCCGACTCCACCCACGGCACCCACGTCAACAATTTGTTAGCTATAAGAAAGATATATTGAGCATTTATCGAAATCATGTAACATTGCAATGAGTACGTAACATCGATGTGAAGTCTGGAATTGCCAGACTATAGTATTAGTAAACTGATGCTGAATAAACGGTTACAGGTCTTACGTAATTGTGATAAGTAAGTTAAAATTATGTTGTGAGATACTATATTTTTAAAATAATTTTTTTAAATTTTAAATAAAATTAAATGGGTCGAGGTGGAAGTCGTTAAAACATAGAAGAATGAATAATAATCATACCGCAATTGAATGAAATATATCTAGAATATAGAGACCAACAAATACGATGGTGACAAATGTACAACAAGGACGACAAGGTAAATTCAATCAATTCGTTGTTACCCCTTTATTATCATTGAAAATGGAGATGTTATATATATGTATGTACACGTGACACAGGGTCACCAGGGTGGAACGGCGACCGGCCTGGCTGGCGCAGGTAACAATAAACGTCACTTGTGGACTATACTTCATGCAGTTCGGGTCGTTACATTACATAGGGGGTAATGCAAATGTTCTATTACTGATCAGTGTACATGACCAGGCGCATGTATGTATATGTATGGGTTGGTGGTGCCTGAGTGGGATGTAAATAGACATAGTGATGCTGGCAGGTCTGGGTGTGATTGCACTCAGGGCCTACCCCCTCTGCTGGGAGAGTGATCACTACACTCAAAGGTCAAGGTTGGTGGTGGCCATGAGGCCATACAGCTTGGTGGTGGTGGGCAGACCACTGGTATCCATGGGGACCAGGAATGCTGGTATCCATGGGGACCAGGAATGCTTGTTTCCCATTGGGGTAAAGGGGTGGGGTGATACTCTACAATGAACTTGTGTAACCATATAAATAATAAACCAGAGGGCTGGACTCTCTTCTTCTTTACACTTTATGCTCTTCCTTTCTCTTTGTCTGTATTGATTTCACCATATCCTGACTACACAGCCGCAGATTCGAGCATTGGACTTTACACTATGACTTAAAATTGAGACTTGTTGCTCCTAGCCAGGCGCTCGGCATTATTAGGATATGGCAAGGACTGGTCGGCTCAGTGTCAGGATAATGTGACTGAGTTGGATATCAGGTAATGGTGCTGGCGGCCTGGTCTCCCAGTGGGGCAGCACTATAAAGTTGCCATGCGTGCACACTGTCACAAGTCGGTACCTGTCCTGATATGACCTTCGATGTTGTTAAGAGGTAAAACTGCATACATACATACATACATACATACATACATACATACATACATACATACATACATACGTACGTACGTATACATACATACATACATACATACATACATACATGCCGTTATGCTATTTGAATCGAACTTGCATGTTGCGAATGTGCGAAGTACAGGTACGTATTTAACATATTTTGGTTGGCTTATTAGCAAGCTACCTCTCCGTATTTTCTTAATCGTGTTACAATTAGTGGGTTTTATTTAATTTGTAAAACGAGTACGTGCAAATACAAATTTTGATAATTCCATCTTTGTGGGATTTTACTTTAGCTTACTTGTAAAGCTAACATACATTCTGTAGGTGAAGCGAACATTCGGATATCCTGTGTAATTTACTACTTTTAAATGATCTTCATGTGTAGCCGCCACCACAATAAATATCACTGGTTTTTATTCCCACTAAGCATGCATGTGTGTTATTGGTGTGCGGATATGTACGGTTGGTGGTTACCCTCCCATACAGAGCTCGTGCGCGTCAGTGAGTGATGGAGACGGGGAGGCTGATGATGAGTTCGAATGTGACTGCACAGTGTGTCAACAACACAAGTCAAGGACAGAAGGTAGCTATGGTCAAACACTGCAACTTTAAGTAGTACAAATACTGCAAGCTTTAAATGGTACAAGCACTGCAACTTTAAATAGTAGAAACACTGCAACTTTAAATGGTACAAGCACTGCAACTTTAAATAGTACAAACACTGCAAGCTTTAAATGGTACAAGCACTGCAACTTTAATAGTACAAATACTGCAAGCTTTAAATGGTACAAGCACTGCAACTTTAAATAGTACAAATACTGCAACTTTAAATGGTACAAGCACGGCAACTTTAAATAGTACAAATATTGCAAGCTTTAAATGGTACAAGCACTGCAACTTTAAATAGTACAAATACTGCAAGCTTTAAATGGTACAAGCACTGCAACTTTAAATAGTACAAACACTGCAAGCTTTAAATGGTACAAGCACTGCAACTTTAAATAGTACAAACACTGCAACTTTAAATGGTACAAGCACTGCAACTTTAAATAGTACAAATACTGCAAACTTTAAATGGTACAAACACTGCAACTTTAAATAGTACAAATATTGCAAGCTTTAAATGGTACAAGCACTGCAACTTTAAATAGTACAAATACTGCAAGCTTTAAATGGTACAAGCACTGCAACTTTAAATAGTACAAACTGCAACTTTAAATGGTACAAGCACTGCAACTTTAAATAGTACAAATACTGCAAGCTTTAAATGGTACAAGCACTCCAACTTTAAATAGTACAAATACTGCAAGCTTTAAATGGTACAAGCACTCCAACTTTAAATAGTACAAATACTGCAAGCTTTAAATGGTACAAGCACTGCAACTTTGAATGGTACAAAAACTGCAACTTTAAATGGTCATGACCGAATCGTTAAGAGGGCATGCTTCCCGTGCGGAAGGTCAGGAGTTCGAATCCTGGCCGAGTATAATCAATGACATAGAAATATGATACTTGTTGCCTACTAGCCTGGCAGTTGGAATTACTAAGATAGGCCAAGGACTGGTTAGCTCAATGTCAGGATAATTTGCCTGAGTGGGATATCAGGTCATGGCTCCGGTGTTGCAGTTTCCGAGGCACACCAGTTTGCCAGGGACACATCGCTTCTCTGCATGCGTAAAAATCGAACAGCATCGTCACTAACCTTATAAATTTAATATAATGTTTTTGGTAAAGATGTTTTCTATATGTGTACCAAATGATTTGTTTCTAGGTAGTGTGGTTTTACAGATATTTGACTTTTTCTGTATTTTCTGTATGAACATTGCTCACGACCATTGACAATGCCTTGAGTTTGACGGTATGCGCAGTGCAAAACGTTAGTTTTATTCAAAACTAATAGAAATCCAGAACCCCAACCGTATCAATTTAATATAGTCTTTTTGGTAAACATGTTTTTTATATGTGTACCAAGCGATTTGTTTCTAGGTGGTCTAATTTGAGAGATATTTGACTTTTTCTGTATGAAGATTTGCTCACGGCCGTTGACAATGCATTTGAATGGAGGTGTCCCTGGCAAACTGGTGTGCCTCGGAAACCGCAACACCGGCGACCTGTCTCCTAATTGGACAGCACTATAAAGTCACCATAAGTGTGCACTGCCACAAGTCGGGAACCAGCCGGATATGGACTTAGATGTTGATAGGAAGTAAAACCCCAATGAACAAACACTACATGGTATAAACGGTACAAAACCTGCAAGCTTTAAATAATACAAAAACTGCATAGTACAAATACCGCACACTTTAGATAGTACATATACTGCAAGCTTTGCCTAGTACACATATTGCACACTTTAAATAGTTATGTTAGGCACTGTCTGGTGTTTGGTTTGGTTTATTGGGATTTTGCATCCCAACAACATGCATGCATGATGTACCGACTCATGACTGGTGGCTACCCCATTCAGATACGGTGCCGCTGGTTCCATAACACGATATCCCACTCAGTCAATAACCCTGACACTGAACCAAACAATCCTCAGGCAAGGTAGAGACACGTATCTATGGTTTGACTTGTCCGGCAATCGAACCTAAGATTTCCGACATGGGAATTCAGTGCACTTTAATCGAGAAAAAAAAACACAAGAAAATAAGCAAGCTTGATTCACAAATATGAAAGTGTCGGTAGCTTGTTTACTGTGTGTGGCTGACGATATCCAAATTTTTTTTTTTAATGTTTGTTGGCGGTTACTATGTACTTTGTTGTATGCGATGACGATTTACCAAGTGAAATATCCAAACTAACAACTATAAATTTTCATGTTTTAGCGGGCACAGAATGGGTGACCGAGGACGAGGACGACATTTTGGGAGCAGTTGAGCGTATTGAGTAGTAAGTTCTCCTTTGTGGCTGTCTAGACTAAATCTAGCTCTCATTAAATATATAAATAGTGTTAATAAGTTGTATTTTTATTAAGTTAAAGAAAACTAAAATTATTGAGATATTTTGCTGGGGCAATATCTAATGTTTATTTAAACAAATACCGACTTGTGACAGTGCGCGCTCATGACGACTTTATAGTGCTGCCTCACTGGGCAACCATATCCCACTCAGTCCCATTTGTCAACCAGCCCTTGCCCTGTCCAACTGGTGCAGAATATGTCAGGTTTGGTGTGAGTCTTGTAAGTATTAGTTTGACTCGCCCAGGGGATTCATGTCGTGACCAGTCCAGGGGCTGATTGCAAATCCCGCCCGGTGTCTCCGGTGTGTGTTGAATTTGTTTAGTATGTGCGGAGTGTAAAACAGGGCTCGTACGGGTCTTTGGAAATCTGGAACGTTGTGAAATTTGATAATTGTAGATTCCAGGCCTGGAAAGTCCTGGTATTTGTGTAACGGTCCTTGAAAATCCTGGAAAATGGGAAATCGTGACTAGATATATATTTTTTAAACCTATATTAGCCGATGTGCCCAAACTTTAATGGGTGATGTTTAAAGTAATTTTTTAGGGGTTTGTTATTCGGCCCCTTGATTTTTTTTCTTAACTACATACGTTCATTGTTATCTGCACTTCACATCTTACACAATGAATCAGCTATGAATACGGTCATGTTTCGAGGTACTTTAATTTAATAAACATCTTTAAAACGTCCTGGAATTTTACACTGAAAGGTCTGACATTTGATGTCAAAATCGGTCTGAACCATGTACAAATATTATGTGTTTTGCGGTTGTAGCTACTCGAACAACTCCAACCAGCACCCTCATGTTATCAACCTCGCTGAGCTGACCCCACTCGACCTGCTGCTCATGCGTGAAGGACGTCGCGAGCTGCTCGAGCTTATGTTCCAGGTGGGCTCTTCATTTCTGATCAGTGTTGCCTCAGTGGTTGCCGATGAACCGTGACTTTATTTAATTTTAACTTTGGGCAACGAAGCGTGACGGTTTTGTTAATCTGTTGCCAATTCTTTATTCTATCTGTCGCCAACAAAGCATGCACTTCTTTTTTAAGCTTCTGCTAGTGAAGCATCTCTTTAAAAAAAAAATTAGCTGACCACTTTTGACGTTGGTGAATAATTAAATGGTTGAATGTAACTTCACCATTTTTTGTGTGTATGCATTAGTTGATTAAGCGGGGGGGGGGGGGGGGATTTCAATCGCGGACAATTTGTCTTCCTCATTCCACTGCTCCTTGCCCTTTCCTAGTAATGCTGAGTGCCAGGCTAGCTAACAACAAGTATAGGTTTGACTTAGCCTGAGTTCAAATCTCCTGACCTGCCAAAAAGGGAGGCAGACGCCCAACTCATTCGCCTGTCACATCTGGTCTACCGTTGGGTGTGTAGGTTCTTTAAATATGATCTTGTAATGTAGTTAAATAATAGTTTTTATTTTATAGAAAGGTCTTTAGATCTATGCAGCTATAAAACTCATTTTCGAAAGCCGTGAGAATTTGCTTTATTGTGACCATTACTGTCCTAGTAGTACCTTTTCCTTGAGCAGAGACAGATTTGGCGTTTTGTCACCTAAGATTGGTTCACTGTTCTTCAGTCTCGACACTTGGGGGTTGAAGTTATAATTCATGACACCGAAATGTAATGCTGGTGTGTTTTGTGTGTTCCCGCAGAATGTCATCATGCAGATGTTGTCAGTGTACCCCGACTTGCTGGGGGAGCAGGCCCCACCGCCCGCCCCACCCACAACCATCAATGACCTTCCCAGGATAGAGGTCAATTACACACAAGTCGGTACGTAGGCACACTGGAACTGGGCTCCTGGCTCTAACCGCCACGATTTTCTTGTTTTGTTTTTGTTTTGTAAGGTGTGTTGCTGCCCTAATATAACACTGTGAGTTATATCATACATAAAAAAGAAATTCAGGAAAAAAAAGATGCAAACTTAATAGAGCTCCTTTACTAAGGTGCTGTGCAATAAAATCACATCATGACATAGTTACAACCTGGATAGAAATGGTAAATGATACAGCAATGTCATTTGCTAAACAAATGCTTAAGAAAGGCACCAGTATTTAAGTAATCATAAATATATGCTTTTTTAAAGAATTTTTATTTTAAGCAACCAATAGTTCTTTTTTCTGACATCCTCTGGCAACCTAGTCCACAACGTGGAGCCTGCTACAGAAGGCACACTGTTGAATGGTTCAAGTCAAGACTATGAACAGTATTGACACATCTAATAAACAACTCCACAGTCGGTCAATAAAATAGTATTCAAATCTTTTAACCAATTAAGAAAACCTGTTAATTGCAATTGGGTTCCTGCAGGGGATGACTTGGTGTGCCCAATATGCTTATGTAACTTCGAGATGGGAGAGGAGGCTCGGGAACTACCGTGTCACCACACGTTCCATGGCCTCTGCATCCAGGCGTGGCTTCATAAGGTAAGTAGCTTTCATTATTTGTTCATATCGATTATTGATTTTTATATTGATTGATTCAGTTTTTTAACAATGAAAGCATGTGTATTCTACGTTAGTTAAGCCTATCCCATCCCAGCACAGCCATATATGAACTAAATGTCTATTATATTACTAATACTATGACAATGAACAAACCGGCTGTTAAGAAAAGCCAATATATTACATACCATTTAGAAAATGTTGACAAAAGAAATACGAATGCATGTACATACATACACACTATATATATGTGTGTGTGTGTGTGTATCTATGTTGAAAAGCAATATATAAATAACCGTATGAATGTAGAGATTTGTAGAGGTGCACATATCTATATTATATGTGTATCTATGTTGAATGGTGATATATAACTTACCGTAAGTATTTGTGAATTTGTGGCGGTATACATCCCACTATATATGTGTGCGTTGAAAGCCGATATGTAATTAACGATATGTAAGTAGGGATTTTGCAGAGGTGTACATCCTGTTATGTATGTATGTGTATCTATGTTGAAAAGCTATATAGATAACTATTTGTAGCGGTGTACATCCCTCTATTTGTGTATGTGTGTATATGTGTGTATCTATGTTGAAAAGCAATATATAAATAACTATTTGTAGCGGTGTACATCCCTCTATTTGTGTATGTGTGTGTATCTATGTTGAAACGTACCATGTACATAACCACTTCTTTCTCTGTGTCACCAGTCTGGCACGTGCCCAGTGTGCCGCCACATCCTGAGTGGCACCAGCTGAAGGCCGTACTGAATACAATATGTCCTGACGGAGGGTCAGCTGCCGTCTGAGCTTCTCTTCAGCGACTCATTCTGTCGTGACAGAGGGTCAGCTGCTGTCTGAGCTGCTCTTCAGTGACTCATTCTCCCTGCTACACATTCACCATGATATCTGACTGATCGACACACTCCGCGGCCACCCAGTTGCTCATAGTGACTCAAGTCTCCCCATAACAGCTGCCTTGAGCTACTAGACCAAGTCTCAATGTTACACACGGCCAGCTGCTCCAGCGACTGCCAGTCTCCCCATTACACTCCTACAGAGCTGCAAGAGGTGACTGCCAGTCTCCCCATGACACTCCCACAGTGCTGTAACAGGTGACTCCCAGTCTCCCTATGACACTCCCACAGAGCCTCTCCAGTGAGTCTCCATGACACTCCCACGGAGCTGTAACAGGTGACTCCCAATCTCCCCATAGCACTTCCACAGAGCCTCTCCAGTGAGTCTCTCCATGACACTCTCAAGGAACTGTAACAGGTAACTCCCAGTCTCCCTGTGACACTCCCACAGAGATGTAACAGGTAACTCCCAGTCTCCCCATAGCACTCCCACAGAGCCTCTCCACTGAGTCTCTCCATGACACTCTTAAGGAACTAACTGTAAAGGGTGACTGCCAGTTTCCCCATGACACTCCCACGGAGCTGCTCCAGTGATTGCCAGTTTCCCCATGACACGCCCACGGAGCTGCTCCAGTGATTGCCAGTCTCCCCATGACACTCTGACGGAGCTGCTCCAGTGATTGCCAGTCTCCCCATGACACTCTGACGGAGCTGCTCCAGTGATTGCCAGTCTCCCCATGACACTCCCACGGAGTTGCTGCAGTGATTGCCAGTCTCCCCATGACACTCCCACGGAGATGCTGCAGTGACTGCCAGTTTCCCCATGACACTCCCACCGAGTTGCTCCAGTGACTGCTAGTCTCCCCCAGCTAACTGCTGGATCTCCCCACTACACATCCCTAGTGATCTGCCCTGAATCACGCCGCCATATTCTAGTCAGCCTATGTGTGTTGTTCCATCGTGCCCGCAGTATCTATGCAATCTTCCGTAGTCCTAATCCTTTCGCAACGCCGCCTCTCTCTCTGTGCTCTCTATTTCTCCCTCCCTCTCTCTCCCTCCCTCTCTCTCTCTGTCTCTCCCTCTCTCTCTCGCCCCCCCCCCCTCTTTCCCCTCTCTTCCCTATCTTATCTATTTATCTATCTATCTATCTATCTATCTATCTATCTATCTATCTATTGTCGTCATCACCGGAAGCAGTTATCCATTACGCCCTGTCTCGGCTGTCGAGAAGTCGCCATCATGCACATGTGATTTAGGTCCTGTTCCACTTAACTTACATTGTCCATTTCCGTGCCGAAACTGTTGTGAATGACCAGTCCGAAAACACTTTAACAACTAAACAAATCAATTGTTTCCAGTCTTCCCCGACCCACCCCCACCCTAGACATTGCTCAAATGGTAGCAGATTAATAATATATTGATCTGTGTTTCTCCACGCACCTAGAACAGAAGGGCAGTTTCTGTGAGCACTAATATTCCAGCAATCAAATGCGACCCAAAGCTAGTGGCAAAAAAAAATTACGGCAGTTGTGATTTTTTTCCCTGTGATAGAATATATACATATATATATATAACGAGTATAAAGTGTACAGCCATTAATTACCTGCGAGTTAACGAAGCTAGTGTTCAATGTAGTGCGTGTGTTTGTACTTCCGGGTTTAGTAACCGCTTATGGTATATTATTATCATTATTATCATTATTACGTCAACCAATCCGATGGTACAATCGATGTGTTTACAAGGGAAAGCTGACACTCCTTTCCTTTAGGCCGGTAGCTACTAGATTTGACCTGACTGTTTTATATTCCGTAATTATCGGTGTATCATACACATTTTAAAATGAAGCGTCGTCGTTAAAATGAAGCGTCGTCTTCAAGAGCTATGTTACAAATATTTTGGGGATTTTGCATGCTTTCCACAATACTGAAATTTGGTGTATATGTATTATGCATGACTGCATAGTATACACCAATAACCACAGTATTAGAAAATCATTACACAAATGTATAAAGGAATATTGTCATTAGGTGGGGAAGAGCTGGGTGAGAATCAGTTGTAAGAAACACCACCACTGCTCAAACTCGCGTATGTTGGTTTGGTTTCCGCCTGAGTCAAATTTAGCCAAATGAACTAGCCTAGATTCAGTTTTCTATTGTCTTACTGTGCATGAATCGATTGCTTACATGGTTGCATACAAAGCATGTCATGTTCTTAAAAAATAATACGTCGCGAATTAGTCTGTGGTGACGTAATTGCTAGGAGTCTTAATTCGGGACGTTAGCTACACTGACTCTTTTAATTATCATTGTTATCGAGTATTGTGATACCTACATATATAACGATTTTATTATGTGCAATAGGTAGTTGTGGTTGTAACATCTGCGAGAAGGCGGCACTGGTGGCAATGAGCTTACATATAATGACCCGCGGAGTGCTATTAAGAAACAGCTTACGTGGATTATTCTCCCAAGAAAGACTAGTTTAAGTGGGTTTTATTATAAATTTATTGCTACTTATTCAGATGTGTGTCATAGTTTTGGAGAGTCCAGTGTCCTGTGAGGGTGTGTTCTGAACCGATGGCCGCTTTAGGAGTTTATGGTTCTGGTAGCTGGGCAGAGCAGTGCTCTTTAAGTAAGTAGTGTGTTCGTTGTTTATGATCATTACATTCACGTGGGCCCATCAGATTTCCGATTAAAAAAAGAAATTCCCTGCACATTTTACAGAACATGTATGAGGTGGCAGTGTTAGGTCATAATTGGATGCTTAGGGTCATTCCTAAATAAATACAATTATATTTGAGCTCGGGCTATTGCTAGTAGAGCACATTTAGCCCAGGGAGATGATGCTATATACCAATATATGTTATTAAAGGTAAAACGCAAGCCATTTAGTTTATGCTTGTGAGAGACTATAAATTTAGTAATGTTGGACACTGCCTGATTAAGAACCTCATATAGGGACCAAGCGATAAAGAAGAGACACCTTCTATCGGCAAAATCATGTAATAATGTAAGCATAATCAGATCTACAATTATATATATTATATATATATAATATTTTATCTATGTTTGACCAAGGAAATTAAGGTTGTGTAATTTTAAAGAAGGCATTGTAACAATGGAAAATGTACATATATATTGCAAAATATTTCTATATATATATATATGGGTCAGGATCACGAAAAGAGGCCAATTGGTGGAATTTGTCGGCGTCGAGCTTGGATGTCTGCGTCGATCGGTATAATTATAATTTAGCATTGACATAGGTGTTGGAAAGCCTTTAAATCTATCCTGAATGTAAAGGTCGAGAAAGTACAACAACCTGATTTGTTTCTAGGATAATATAATATAAAACAAAGAAATGTACGAGACTTTAAGAATTGCGATGCCGACACCTATTAAAGTTGTCGGCGTCGATCATTTGATGTCGGCGTCAATCAGGATAATTATGATTTAGCATTGACAGAGGTGTTAGAAAGTCTTTAAATTGATCCTGAATGTAAAGGTCGAGAAAATAAAACAACCTGATTTCTTTCTAGGATAATTGAATATGAAACAAAGAAATGCACTACACTTTTAAGAATTGCGATGCCGACATCTTCACTTGACCACCGATTGGCTGGCCCGTTTTCGTGAGGCTGACTCATATATATATATATATATGTATATTACGGAATAATATTAAGAAACACATAGGAATGTATGGTGTTTATTGGTTAATAGACCACATGCGTGAAGATCTCCCTGAGCTATATATATATATATATATATATATATATTATGGAATAATATTAAGAAACACATAGGAATGTATGGTGTTTATTGGTTAATAGACCACATGCGTGAAGATCTCCCTGAGCTAAGAAAAACCCAGTGGCTGTAGCCTGAGTTAAGAATATAATAGTGAAACAAGGCTTAAATGATGGATAACTTCTGTTTTGCGGAAAGCTACAATGGAAGCTATGAGAAGAAAAGGGGCCTACCCATTCACTCAAAGAATAACTATTTTTTTAAACTTAATTCAATTGATTAAATATTCTCTAAATTTAGTGAGAAAAATTAACCTAATGAAAAATGTAATGTAAGAATGTAATTTAGAAATCTTCCTTCCCTCCTCATAGCCTCACTGTGGTGAAAAGTTGTCCGACTATAACATGTCAAGTTTCGTTTATCTATTCCCTATGATATATTATATTTGGTATATTGCTGTAGTGCCCATTAGTCCTTTCCCACCGATGCCCGCTGATTGTAGTGCGTGGGGGCCCGTTTCTGCTGAGGTCGGGGTAGTATTCGCACATGTCGTGTTCTTGAATTCATAGTACAACCAATTAGTCACATTATATTGTCCCACTCTCTACACGCTAATTTCCAATGATGCCACGTTGTTTGCATAAGATTATAGAGTGGATTTAAGCAATGATAGGATTCAACTGTCACCAATAATCAAGGGAAAATATTGTACCATGTAAAATTATTCTCTGTGGCGGAGTGGTTAGAGTGTCTGACTTTTTTCTAGGTCGGACTCCTAATCTGAATGTCAGTGGTTCGATTCCCCGTGCCCCCACCTCTGCCACTTTGGATTTCCACCGCTGTGTATAACTTACAGTGTCATCAAAGTCCAGTTGCTCTCATACCATGTCTATGTGGTGTGGGAGGTAAAATCCCTTGGGTCGGTAAAAGTGTAGGCTCGGGCTTTCTATCGACAAACTGTCTAATGGTGAAAACAAGTCTATTCAGACTTATCCATGATAGGCAGTATAAATCTTCAAAGAAAAGGAACTCAATTTCTGAGGGCTTTGAATGTCCGATAGAAATGTGACAGTTTCTAATTAGTTCATGAAGGACGCACCTGCATTTTGGGAAATAAGTGTTGCCGATGATGTGACTGGACTAGCTCCTAGACATCTTCTATATGGTTGACGCTGCATGGCTGCAGGACTTGAGTTTGGTGTGGCATATGTTTGTTTGATGGTGAATTTTCACAGGGAAAGAAGGTTGGAACGAGAGCTCTGTTCATTGCACTATGCATTAAAGTTGAAAACGCAACTGTCTGCACATAAAAGAGATTGCTGTTGATAATTACCAAGGGGCATTGTATTTAAAGTGGCCCGGTATAACTCGTGGCGACGGGAATCATACTTTGACAAATGCTCTCCAAGCACAACCAGATATGTCGGGGGAGAGTTGTAGACTCACTGCACCTGAATTGGGCCAGGGAGAGTGCCGATGCTGTGTGAGAAGTGGGTCAGTGCTGAGGTCAGGGTTGGGGTGCGGGGTCTGAGGCTGGGCCTGTAGCTGGCAGCTGTTGTTTTGAAAATGGATGGGTGAGTGGAGAGAACAGAGAGTAAAACTGGGGTATTTTCCGTTTTCTTTAGAGTAGTTCAAACAGGAAATATGTTTGCTTTAATGTAAAATATATGTTAGTACAATTACATTGATTAATTAAATCAGAAAACATAGAAAGAAAACATGTTTTTGTTGTTGAATGTAAAAAGGTTTAGGACTCTATGGGGTTTGAACCCACATCACCAAATAACTTCAGATTACAAGTTCAACACCCTAACCACTAGGCCACAGAGCCCACATATAATTTGTTGTCTCAGTTCAGGCTATTTGGATATACGACGTCCTATATACGAGATGTATGTATGTTTATGTATGTATTTATGTCTGTATGTACATTGCATAATCCAAGACGTGGAGACGGATTATTATAATATGGAGCTCAGGGTCCTCGGGAGCGTGACCGAGTAGCCGTCTGTAGGTGTTCTGGAGGTCTTAGTCATCCTTATTCGGATCATGAGGGCGTTGTCCTCGTCAGTGATGTCTTGGCCGGAGATCGTATGGCGTGCATTGTTCCTTGGTCCGATTACCACGAGGTTTCCCTGCTGTAACATTGTGAAGTAGCCCACCAGTAGGGCGGCTAAGAGGACTTGGGCGCGTTCTCCTGACGCTTGCAGGTAGTCGATGGCGGCCTTGAGGTACTGGATGGTGAGGGGTGGGGCCTGGTGGGGGACATGCAGGGAGGACTGGGCGACGCCTCGCTTGATTATTGTGACCGGATATGCGTCAAAGCCTCGTGTCTGTCCCATCATGAGTGAGACCCAGGTTCTCGCCCCGCTGAGGTAGTTGTTCAACACCCCGGGCGACCGGAGCCTTCACGCCAGGTGTGCCACATAACCGAGGATGTCATATATGGTGGGCTTCAGCAGCCATATCGCACATGCCTTGGTGTATTGTAGGTAAGTGAGGACCTGTATCATCTTGTTCTTCCAGGTTCCTTCTGCGAGTCCGGTCTAAAGTGTCATGATGTTGTCGTGTCGCTCCTCGGGTTGGCCTGGGAAGAGAGGGGCAGTTTATTATTCGATCTTACCAGTGTCTGCTGTGGTGTCGAGATGCCTGAGGTCGTGAGTCGTGCAGATTCGTTCCAGGCTGAGCTCCCGTCACATTATGTCTGCCCTCTTGGCTGCCAATGTGTCGAACGCCCTCCTGCTTAGGGCATCGGCCAGCACGAGTTCCTTCCCTGGCTTGTGGGTCATGTTTATCAAGCGGGATCTTGTTGCCGCAAAGCGCCAGATCTCTCGCGCACAGGCGCAGAGGATCGGGTCCGTGCCGGCTCCGGTCTCCAGGACCGTCTACGATGCTAAGTTGTCGGTGTTCACCATGATGATGTAGTTGTGCATGTCTTCTGGAGCAAGCTCATGGAGGGCGATGACTTGGTTGACTGCCTCCAGGCAGTTAATGTGGAGTCCGCTGGCAAGCTAGCGTTCAGTGTATGTCTCGCTGATGTATTTTGTCTTCGAGAAGGCTCCCCCGGCCAGCAGGGATGAGTCACACTCGATGAGCCACTCACGCTTGTCGGGTGGACATAAGAGGATCAGTACATTGGTGGACTCCGCATAGGGTATGACCCAGGTGACATCGTCGACCAGTTCTTGGGTCACGTGCTGCTTCCCTTTGTAGGGGGCGGGTCTGAGAGTGGCGAGGATCCTGCTCATGAAATGCCTGGCCGGTTTCACACAGTGCATGACATACTGCTGGCATTCCACGAGGCTCTGTATGTTGTTTCTCAAGGCTTTTGTGGTGGTTTTCCAGCGGGCGCATTCCTCGAGTATTTCTATTCGTTTCTCGACCGGTATTTTTACCGTTATGTTTTCGGTGCAGATGCCAGTCAATGGCATGTGTTGGTGGGGCACACTTGGGCGGGGAGAGGGCCAGACCCAGCTCGTCGACCACGCTGAGCATGTCGAGGTATATAGCGTCCGCCTCGGACTTAGTGGCCACCACCCTGACGAAGTACACGACGGCGCTGGTGGTTCTCGCACATGCCATCGACGATGTGGGGCACCCAAAGGGCGGTGCCACATTGAAGTACGACTTCCTGTCCAGGGTGACTGCCAGCACCAGGACTGACAGCGGGCACGTGCAAAGCTGGCTGTAGGCTCTCGCCAGGTCAGCCGCCCAGATGTAGGCTCCCATGCCAAGGTTTGTCACCTCCCCCGCAAGGTCCATGATACCAGGCAGCGTGTACGTTGCTGTCCTGCCTTGGTAGAATCCTCTACGTATTCACGCTGGCTCCCCGCGGGAAGCTGAGGTCAACGATGACTCGGCACTCATCAATGTTCTTCTTAGGCCGGGTCATCAATGGGCTCGCCTGTGCCCAGGGTGTGAAAGGCGGTGAGTCGAAGGGGCCAAGTAAAGCTCCGAGACTCACCTCCCTCTCCACGTAATGGTGGATCCAGTGCATGTGGGTTGGTTCTTCCTTGTGGTTCGCCACCAAAGGGACTGGTGGGGTGTTCGGCAGCATAGTCGGCGGGCTGCTGGTTGTGGTAGTCACAGAGCAATGTGCACCACCTGCTTATCCTGAGTGCCGAGGGGACCGGCACCCGGCCGCTATGTAGTTGGGGAGGCCCGCGACCCTGACCTGTGTGTATATTTCGTAATATGTCGTGTTCACCCAGGTGTCTGGGACCGCTGTTGGCCAGATCTTCAATAGTTTGTTTTTGTAGGAGAGCGGTGTGTGTGGGGGGTTGTAGGGTGATACTGCCCCGGGGTCGACATCGGCCCAGACGTCTACCAGGTCTTCGATGGCCTGCCCGCACTCGTCCCGTGTGAGTAACTCGTCAAGCGGCTGTCCGTCATCATCCCTGTCGGATGAGGCTGTCCTCAGTGTGAGGTGGCCTCGGGGCGTTACGGCCGCCATGGCGCCACTGTGCAGGCTACTTTTCTGTGGGGTTGGCGATCGGTTGATGGCTGGTGTCATGTTTGTGTGTGTATGTGGGTCAGCACGGCGGAGGTGTCCGGTACTAAGTATGTGCCGATTGAAGGTGAACGTGCGTCTGGCTGCAGGGTGGGTGTCTGTCACCTGTGTCTGTGTGTGGTCACCATGGGGTATGTGTGTGTGTGTGTGCTCCGTTGCGGATGGAGCAGCGGTGGCGGGGTGGGTGTGGCCTTTGCTTACATTCATAGGGGGGGTTGTGGGGGGTAGGTGTTCACATCCAGGTTGTGATGGGGGGGGCTTGGGTAATGGGGCGATTCCGGTCTAGATACTGTGAGGGGGTGAGGTGGGGGAGGGTTACTGGGTGCTTCCGGGTCTGGTTGGGTTCGGGGGTGGCGGGTGGCTGCATCGTGATTGGCTGCACCTCTTTGATAGCGTGTGTATCGCGCCAAGCCTGGGGTAGTCTGCTGTCCTCGATCATTGCAAAGATCTTTTCGGACCACCCTAAGCAAGTGGCCTAGTCTCAGTCCAAGCCATATTTGAGATTTGCTACGTGTGTTCCCATATTGGCTCTTTGCACATCCTGCACAGCGCCAAGTAGTTCTCATGCCAAGCACTCTCCCCATGTCCCACCTTTCCGATCTCCTCGTATGATGAACACGTGCAGAATCAGCTGCTTCCTATCTCTTTTCTTGTAGAAATTGTCTCCTGCCATATCCAGGAGGTTGTCTATGGCTTCCCGGTGATCAGCCTCCCCATCGGTTGAGGGGGACCGGCGTGTGTTTCGCGGCCTCCTATCATAGTAGTGTTCCTCATTGTCGCCTCTGCTGGCCGTGTAGGTGTTTACTGACGGAAGATTTAACAGCGTCCATCCGATCCATTAGTCCTGTTGTGGCGATTTGTAGCTGCTTGGCGAGAGTATCGGCTATCGTTTGCTTCAGTATCTCCATCTGCTTCAGCGGCGCTGGGCCGGTTAACGGGTTTGTCGTTAACGGCAGTTGCTACGGCTGCTGGTCTTGTTACTACCGACTGTGGCCTTCCACGTGCTCTCAGTGTCCTGGGAGGGGTGTCTTGCTCCTCCACTGGTTCCTTCCTTTGGCGTTTAATGGCCCTCGGCATCTTGGATGGAGTTATCAAAATTGGGGGAGGTCAGCTCGTGTGGTCAGAGCGGCGTCTTGAGTAGAAGCGCCGGGGACGTAGACGTGCTGGAAGGGCGCGTTTCAGGCTTGTGGTTCCGAGGAACGGCACCAGGGTGTGAGATCGAATCCAAGCCGTCAGGTGGAAGCACCAGTAGTCCTCTCCCTGTGCCAGAATTACCCATGTTGCGGGCGCAACATGGAGAATTCAATCAGAAACACATATAGAAGGAAAAACTTTTTTTGTTGGTGAATGTAAAAAGCAATGAACTACATGGGGTTGGAACCCACAACACCAAACAACTTCAGATTACAAGTTCAACACCTTAACCACTAGGCCACAGAGAGCACACATAGTTACTTGTCTCAGTTCAGGCTATTTCTATATACGATGTCATATATACAAGGTGGGTGATTGTGTGTGTGTGTGTGTGTGTGTGTGTGTATATATATGTGTGTATACCATATGTATGATGTACATACTAGTCATATATAAAATGTATACATACAAGGCATACATACATACACACATACATACATACACACACACATACATATTCACACACATACCAGGGGCATAGCTAGACCTTTGACGATGTGTACTACTAATTTCGGCAGGGGGTTTAGGGGGCCGCTTACGGCGTCACACCCTTTCGAATATGAAATCATATCTAAGTAACCCCCCCCCCCCTCTCTCTCTCTCTATTATTTAAAAATTGTTGTTGTTGACAAAACGATGTGGACGTTTTGGCGTACGCCTAACTACACCCCTGCATACATACACCTTGTATATATGACGTCCTATACACAAATAACGGGAACTGAGACAACCAGCTACATGTGGCCTCTGTAGTCTAGTGGTTCAGGTGTTGAACTTGTAATCTGAAGTTGTTTGGTGTTGTGGGTTCAAACCCCATACAGTCCAAAACCTTTTTACATTCAACAACAAAACGTTTTCCTTCTATGTGTTTCTGATTGAATTGTGCAATGTAATTGTCCTGACATACATTAAAGCAAATATATAATCCTGTTTGAACTACTCTAAAAGAAAATTGAAAATACCTCAGTTTTACTCTCCCTTCTCCACTCACCTAGCCATCTTCACAACAGCTGTCACATGACCAGTCTAGGTCACTCTACACCACCAAGTGGAAAAGTTCAGTACTAAGCATGCACCACCCTGTGGCACAAATTAGAACTATTTCGAGTTTGTTTGTTTTCCCGACCACCTATACCTTTTCCCTTTCTTATCTGAATAACGAGCTACTTCAGGATAATGGTAAAATCAGTTCCACTGATATGAAAAGATGTAAATTTGGCTAAAGGGGATCGAGCAAACCTTGCACAATTAAAGCAGCAGAGTGTAGAGTGATTTTTTAATTATATATATTTGTTGGGGTTCGGCTTTCTAGCCATTTATTAATTTGTAGTGAGGTCTTAGTAAATGGTACGATTGTCCTGTCAACATGAATCTCTGTACTTACGGTATTTTTCAATAATAGCAGGCGTGCTTTATACAACATACCATAAATGTTCTGTTTTTCAAATATCTCCTAATTAGAACTTACTGTATGGCCTGATGTGATGGAAGTATTTTTCTATTTGTCCAGCCTTCTGCACCTGTCAACCCAGCTAAGCCCTTATTTTCTGGCTTTTGGTATTTAAAATGTGTTTACACTTGTTAGTCATCGGATGTGCAGTAGTAGCATTTTTGGAACGGAGGCCAGTGCCAAGAGTGAACGGTATTGATTTACGAAGTATCTACGCATATGTGAGCCGTACGTTTAGCATGGCGGCGTAACCGTATGTCAGGATGCACACGCATGTGATGTGACAAGATGGCGGAGTTAGTGAAGGGCTCGAGGGTTATGGTCCGATAACAATGCCATACTTTTATAACCGAGTGCTAAAGATATGGCTCACGTATGAAAATCACCCGCATGTGCATATCAACTGCCCAACTTCTATGATGTATTACCGGAAATAAGGCGCATGCGCAGTGAATTCCGTACGTTAGCAGGTGTTCTAAAGGTACTTCTCACAGACGCGTATCCACCACCTTTGATTTAAGCCTTCACTTGAGAACATACCGTACACTGGGAATCAAACTGCTTTGTGAGCGGTGTAGTGTATTTGGGTAGTCGGGTGCTTGCCATCAGTGGGTTCTGGATGTGTTCGAGATATGAGGCACCCAAATCGGATCAGTTCGCCCCAGTCTGTGGTGGTGGTGGTTGTGGGGGGTGGTTGTGGGGGGGAGACTAGATTTTTGAATACATTGATATTTCTCTTTTCCAGGGATTTGAAATTTGTTATTCGATATTGAGTAGAAAAATGTTAAATGGTGGTATTCCCGAGAGAGCACAAATTCTACTGCATCCATTATCTTACGAGTACATATTCAATACGAATATAACAATTAAAATAAAGTTACTGTACCGACTATGTAAAACGTTGAATGATCTTAGGTCATGACTAAGGTATAAAAATTACATACCCAAAAAATAGCAAACCAATTATGAATGAAAGAACTATAATGGCACTGAAATGAACAAATTCAGGAAATAATGTCCACTGAGTCTATGTACTGTATATTTAGCACAGTATCCTGTATATGCATCTCGACGGTTGTGTGAACCTAGACTATTATTGGTATGTCATCAAGTTTTTGATTAGTGGTCATTCTTCATTCAAGCTTGTCTCGTTATGGAATTTCTTACGTGTCGACAGCGGTGTCTTTGTGCCCCATGTGACAGTGCACGGTCAGATCACCGAGGTAATTAATATAGGCTAGTACATTTTGTCAGCTGTCAAGAGATTACGTGCTTGTATTTGAGCTATAATAATGTAAGCAAATAGTTCAAATATTTGTCTCTTTCTTACCATGCTAAAAATGGGCGCGCATAGATTAATGAAAATAAATGGGAACTTCTCTTAAATATCTTTAAAAAATAGAAAACCTCCTGTCTCGAGTTATTGAAATAATACAACACATGAGCCTTTGGAATCAAATATTACTATTAGAACTATATGTATAATCAATTGCTAGTTTTGTTAGATAGGTGAAATGGTCACGCAGTATCAAACAAGTGTAGTCCATTGGTGTGATGAGTCGCGTTAAACATATTTATTTATGTCGGGTAATTTAAAAAAAAAGAATATCTAACATACTGTCTAATAACATATAATGCAAATGTCATGAGCTGCGCACATTTTGAAACGAATGTTCATCTATAGTAAACAATAGGATTTATTTCTCAACCACAGTGATACCGGATATATAAGCAGCCAAATTATACATAATGCGATTATAGATATATTTCTTAATTTAATATTAAATTTGATTTCATGATTTTACAGACTTGATAAGGTGTGGGTTTATGTTAGTTTTTACGGCACCAATAACACTACTTACGATCTTCTCGACAGGAGGCAGCAAAGCGACATGTACCACGGTGTGGTAGGCCAACATGGTAGAATACACCAATGCATGAGCAATATATAACATTTACTATTCGGTGCTTTACATGATGTCCAAAAATAAGTTATTTCTGAGCAGCTTGACCCTTATTGGTGGGCCAAGTAGCACTCCTTTCCCTCTAATTTGATTTTTTTAATCCGATCCACAACTGAAAAATACTACATTAAAATTGTAAGTCACTTAAGCAACAGCTTCTCCAAAATTAAGGGATAGAGGGCAGAACACCCTACCTCCTCCAAATTTGCACTAGAACAGGATTTCACTCACCCACTCCCACTGGTCCCAAACATGTTATCCCAAGGAACACATCCGACCACTAGGACTAGTGTCACGAAGGTAAAGCAGGAACTCCTACACATCAGGAGTGGCTTGGATAATATGGTTTAACTTCACAAGCCCTGAAGGACATTATTTGAAGGTAAAGTAAAATCATAACTTCACCAATTACATGAGAGGGGAGGGTTTTAAAGCAATCTACAAGTCACTGAACCGGAACCAGCCACGGCACTGTCTCTTCACTCCTAAGAGTTAATTCAATATTTTATTTGTGACAAATACTTAAAAACCGTGGCATTTTATTATATATGTAAGGATATATTTTACCACCACATGATTGTATACACTTGCTTTATCAAAAGTCGGCGTAGTTTAGAGATATGAGACCATACTACATCATTCTATCGAACAAGGTATAACAAATACGTAAGTGAATATCTTATATTTACATTGTTTTCCGATTTCTCACCACCTACAGTTCAAACAAATCCTTAAAAATGAAACAAACACACATATTTGTATAACTTCGAAAACCTGCGTGACTAACCCTAGGGTGGGTATCTGACGATTTTCTGGAACCCAACAATTAATTCTTCAGCTTAGTCAGTAATTAAAAATTATAACTTTACATGATCACTACTTTTCTTCACAATAGTATATGTACATATTTGAGAAAATGTACACGAGGTAGACAATACCTGTCTGTGCACCATCACTTTGAATGTCAATACATTCAAATGTCCTTTCACCGTTCAGCCATTTAGACAGGTCCTTTTCCTTTTAAAAAAAAACACCAAAAACGCCTTGTCGGTTGGGAAAGCGCAGAAATAACCGTCATCCACCTGCCCCACAGAAGTTAATTTAAAAGAAATCTTTTAAATATGCATCAAACCTCCCGACCTCTTTTTACAACTCTCCCCGCGTCCTTGTCCAGTTAGAACAACATTGGTAGTTGTGTGCTTTGGTTAAAGGCTGAATTAATTTAAATAAATTATCATTGAACTTAAAAGAATATAAACCCCTTCCTCGAATACTTACTTTCCTCGGGAAGTAGGCCCTTCTACCGGTGGCTAAAACTCAAACGTCCCAGCTACTGAGAAATAGCATCTTTCCCATGAGGTAAAATGTTAAAACAGAGGTTTATATTGATTTTTGGATACTAATGACCATACCAGGTGCGACCAGTGACTTGACGCCTCGGTCCATACAGAAGCCCTTTAACACAATGTTCCCAGTAAAAATGGATACAGCATGCTTCCGCATTTGTCTTATGACGTCAGAAAAGTAATGCCGCTAGATTATGATTATTCTTTACTTCTACACACATAACTTTGTAACACGCGAAAACTGTGGATATGACAGGTGACAATGCGGATTACTCTCGTATCTCGAGAGGGCAACAAAACACCAACTCAGGTCACATGCTTCTACCTCACGTCATGTGCCCGCTGGAGAACCCTAATGGGAGGATGGAGGGGTGGGGGGTGAGAGGCTACTGGAATGTACGCACTTCCTAAGGTTTTATAAGGGAGTAGTATATTTTTATAGTAAACAAGAGTATTCAGCAATGACATAATACCCACTAAAATTACCAAATTATTTCGTTACCATGGTAGATTGTGTAAAGAACAACTATTCCAGTACAAATGATATACATAGAGGTCTTGTACAAATATTAAAGTCTTTCTACCATACAGATTACAGGACGCACCTATCGCGGACCGTTTCAATTTAGACGAACCCGTGCAGCGGCTGAGTCCAGTTTGACTTCTATCAACAATAGGAAAGTCTTGTATCCTGCATGTTCTAAAGATCATGTTAATTATTTATTACACAACCAAAGAATCTTACTTTGTATTCCTGACATTTTAAATTGACCACAAATAAGTCCCTACAGATAAATTCGGTAATTTAATTACATAAACATTTATTTTGATTTATATGCTGACTCTTCACTTTTTATTTGCGCTGTACCAATTATTTATTTCAAATAAAATACTAAGTTAAAAAAATTTCCATTACTGTTATTGTGTTCTGCCCCATAGATTGTGAAGTATTGGATCAGTTTAGTTAGGACTGGACAAAAGTAGTTCCGGTTAAACGATACCAATACAATTTGCTGTTAATAAATAATACCATAACTGAAAAACACCAAAAACAAAGAAATGGGCCTGTGCGGCGTTGTCAGTGCAATACAGTCCTGTGTAGTCACTACCGCCCCTACCATCCCGGATTCAAACATGGGAACCAGTAGTCGTTAGCGGAAACGAGCTGTGAACTAATTGGTTAAGGTTACATAATCCGATGAAACATCAACTTTTCTAAAAAAACAAAACACTCATTTAGATTTGATGCTACAAATCCAACTTAGATATCGGTGCACTCGTAAAATGCTTGTTGCTACATAAAAGTGGATGCTAAGTCAATTTAGTAGAATCAATGATTATGGAATTCCGACAATCACGCACAAATTTACCTTGCATTGATTTCACTTCAAATATCTCCAAAGTTAACCAGGTTACTTCAAAATAAAGTAAGGTCGATTACGGCAATCAACTTAATATATTTATCTCCAAAAATGGCATAAACTCAAATCCATCCATCTACATAAATGGTAACTCTAAACAAGAAGTGACGTGTTGGTAAGACAGGCGCGGTGTGCGGCATGGTGCTGCGGACCGCTAATTGCCAACGGCCGGCGCCGGGGGCGGCCCCGGGTCGAGCAGAGTGATGCGCGCCCCCTCGCGGCGTGCCCGCTCGAGCAGCCGCTTGCAGTCCAGCCACTTGGTGGAGTAGGTAATTCGCGGGTACTGCTCGACCAGCTGCTCTGTGGCCGTGATCGTCACCTGCCGAATGGGCAACATTTCAGAAAGAGAGGCACAGCAAGCACAGGCACAGACAGACATAGGCGATACCTCACAGCGCGCACCATGTTCAATACGTAACGGGGCCGCTATCTATTAGAGTTTAACACGGGGAGTCAGCATTGGCCTATTTACGAATGACCAAGTAGGTCTGCCATCCATCCATTCTTTACGTGAGTGTCGCCCTTTTAGCACTATTTATCTTACATTATTTTATTTTCTAGGCCTTTTTAAGCTTACAGGGCCGGATGCACCTGCAGGTTCCACGCGCTATAATTGATTTTGTAGATATGTTTCCCTGATAATTTGTAGATCATATCAGGTAAACTCTGCTACCCAATTGCAGGTGCATTCAACGCATCCTGACTATAAGCATACGAAACACTAGGGTACACTCGGGCGCTCCCGGCCCCAAAGGATTAAAAGTGCTTTAGGAACTTGAGTTGTTAAATTTATGTACTTGTCAATGCTTGGACATAATTCTGTATGGTCTCACCGAATGCGAATTGTTTTCTTTTTTTTATATTTTGTATTCCATAAATGTTTTTAATTGCCAGAAGAAAACTGTGCAAGTTGTACGTACCTTATCGCAGCGCATGAGGCCCAGGTACGTGAGGGTGGGGCAGGTGCTGGAGATGACCTTCACCCCGTGATCAGTGATAGCACTGCACCAACCAACATCCACAATCTCCAGCAACTTACTGTGCGCTCCCAGACTGATCAGAGCTACAAACATAGCATTACAGTGAGATCAGCCATAAGGAGAGGCTCCATGAACAGCGTGTATAGTCAGTTGTTATTAAAGCTGCATGGTCCCATCAAAACATCAAATTTTCAAAACGAAAACATCGATCTAGATTTGATTCTGCATATCTAACTTAGATACTGGTGCACTTATTTAACATTTGTTATCACATATAAGGGAATACTTAGTCAATTTAATAGAACCTACTACTGCATAAACCTATGGTGTTAGAGTTTTGGGAAGCTTGCGAAAATTAATTTCCCACATTTGCACTTCAAATAGCTCAAAAGTTAGCCATTTAAAATAAAAGGTACTTCAATCTAATGTAAAGTAGATAATAATGATCAACCTAATGTCTTTATCGCAGGAAATAACAGAAACTCAAAATCATCGGACTGTGCAACTTTAACATGCCCTATGACAGTGTACACTCAATGGGGACCTTCAACGAGCCATTTCTCTCGCTATACAGTTGGTGGCAGCACACATTCCTGGTTCAAGTCAGCCCATCATGGTTGGCTAGAAGGGTGTAGTTGTGTGGTGGGGGTGTGGTGTGGTGGGGGTATAGGTGTGTGTGGTGGGGTGTAGGGGGTATAGGTGTGTGCGGTTGGGTGTAGGAGGTATAGGTGTGTGTGGTGGGGTGTGGGTGTGGTGGGGGTGTACATGTGTGGTGGGGTTTAGGGATGCTAAAGATTGTGAGGTGCCGCTCTGCACGACACCCCTACACCTCCACCACAAACCACCTACCACACACAGTCAACCCCCACCACACACACATACACTCCCACCACACCTACCCCACCATATCCACTCACCACACACCCCTACACCCCAACCACACACCCCTAAATCCCCATACACACACACACACCAAATCCTCACCACACCCCTACACCTCCACAACACACCCACCACACAAACATACGCCCCCACCACACCGACTATACACATCTACACCCCAACCACCCCATACCCCTACACCCCCACCACACACCCCTAAATCCCCACACACCCCCACCAAAATCCTCACCACACCCCTACACCTCCACCACACAAACATACACCCCCACACCCCTATGCCCCGAAACCACCCCCCCACCACACACCAAAATCATCACCACACCCTGCTTCTATCCAACCACAGCATTACATGACACCGGCATGGTGCGCCATCTGACGAGAAAGTCTTGCAAACTGAAAGGTCCCCATAGGACACAGATATCACCAATGAGGTAAAGGTCAGAGCAGTTTACATACTACCACGTCATAGCATATTCTATAACATACCGTAATATAGTGTGCATTTAGTTTCTTTATTTATTAGGGTTTTACATCCTATCAACACATAAGGTCATACCAAAACTAATACCGACTTGTTATATATAGTGCGAAATCCATAACCATATAGTAGGTACTGCAAAGTGGGCGTATACGGTGTCGGCAGAGCGAAATTTGACATATTTTAACCCTTTTTAAAACACTTCAATCTCCACTAATTCTGCTTCATTTGAAATAAAGATTATATGAAATTAAAGCTTGTTCTTTTGTCTTTTAGGATATCTGATTTGTAGTTAGCATTATGAAATAAATTAGAGTCATTGGAAACTTGTTTGGGGGTACCATCGGCAGCTCTGTGCATGCTCGCCGAGTTTGTTTTCATCCAGTCTGAGCTACTCCCTTCCCTAAAATTGATACCTTGGTGAGCAAAGTGACCTGAGCTAAAAATAACCACTAATGAAAGACAGAAAAGAAACTAGGCTTCATTAGCATATCAAGCATGGCTGTTTTTAAGTGGGAAATTTGATTGAACTGAAGAAGTGAAAACATTAAGACATCAATCCTCCTTGAAAATTGATCAGGATCGTGCTGAAAATTATATCATCAGAAAGCTCAAGTCTTCCTCTACCTAACCATAACAATATTTGGTTGAGATTTATATCATGCTCATCAAGGTTGGTCTGAGAAGTGACTGCTGCAAGAATGTGGCTATTGTCAGCTTGTGATGGCTAAAAGTGAATTTTGTCTTTCTTTCTCTGATCAGTTAGAAAATTATATCACCATGTAGAGCTTTTAATTCTGGGTATTTTGGTATAAAGATTGCAGTGATATGACAATTAGAACGGGAGTTATGCTATTTTTCTTAATTTTACTGAATTTATTATTGGTGGTTGCTGGAAATTAAGGAATTTAGCAAGTTTGACATGAAATTTCAGAAAGAATACTAACAGTGACGGTCTATAAAAAATTGAGCTTCTTATTTGTACTATAGAGAATGAGATTCTTTAATATTGGACAGATCATATGCCAAATAGCTTCCAGGTGGGACCCTAAAAACCAAGATTTGGCTAATTTGGAAATGTGCACAAATCGTGCTAAAAGAAATCAATCTTTAAAACACTCATAACTTTGCATCTATTCAATCGATCTGTACAGATATATAACTTGTAATACTGACCTGTTGAAAAAAAAAAATCACTTTGGAGTACCTACTTATAGTGTTGGCGGCATCATATCCCGATGTCCGATTCAGTCAGATAATCCTGACACTGAGCTAACCAGTCATTGTCCCTACTAAGGCCGAGCACCAGACAAGGTATCAATTTTGTAAGTCCTTGCTTTGATTCTATCGGGGATTGATCCTCGACATCTCGTGCAGAAAGCGAGTGCTCTCCCTAGTTAGCCACCCGGCTCGGTGTGCACTTAGTTAAACCAAGTTGGTGGCTTGTGATCAAATGGCTCACCACTGTCACTGACCTTGATCAGTGAGGTCACATGACACGAAGTAGACCTTTTTGATTTGCTTTCCATGCCGGGCTATGTACTCGACGCATGCATCGTTGATGGATCGACACAGGGACACATTGATGGACTCCAGCTTGCGACAGCTCTTCACCACCTTCATGATGCTTGAGTTTCGCACTCGCGCAATGTTGGACACTTCCAAGAATTTCAGTTCTTCAGCCTGTACAGTTAGAATTCAAGGTACACAAACAAAACAATGTGTATGAATCTATTTTTTTTTAAATTATAATTATTGAATTAAGCTATAGCAAAGAAACTCATTAAGAAAGAAAAAAACCCAAAACATTCGTTTATTAAGCAGGATGCTGAGGATAAATTTTAAATGCGGACAATTGGTCTTCCTCGTTCCACATTTGTGTTACTGTTGCTGAAGACACATTTTCCGTTAGGTCTCTGAGAGTAATTTATACAGTTCATTATTATCAAATTGACACAGACACTACTTTCAATTAAAATATTCAAATTTATATACTTAGTTCTTTTTTAAGGAGAAAAAAAAAGGAAATACTTACGGGAAACGTGGACATTTTACTTTCTATTATATCAATCTTGCCGAAATTAGACTACTTATTCGGTGATGCTGCTTTAGTTCTACTCACCCCCGCTAGGAGCTCGACGCCACTGTCGGTCAGCCTACAGCCCATACAGCTTATCGCCTCCAGCTTCCGGCATCTGCTCACCAGCGCAGCTATCGC
Organism: Branchipolynoe longqiensis; assembly: GCA_030323885.1. NCBI lineage: Eukaryota > Metazoa > Annelida > Polychaeta > Phyllodocida > Polynoidae > Branchipolynoe > Branchipolynoe longqiensis. The sequence goes on along the minus strand of CM059187.1, from coordinate 105,651,797 downwards.
GCCGTCAGTAACCTGGTACCGCACATATAACATTCAATGTGTGTATGTGTGTGTGTGTGTCTGTGTGTGTGTGTGTATATGTGCGTGTATGTAGGTATGTTGCAAACAAAATTTCAATTTACCATATAGAAATGATACTCATACCATTGTAAAGAGCCAAACAAATGCTTTTAAAGAACACAAAGGTCATGCATATTGGTCTAGTATTAAGAAAGTTATGATTTTTTATTTAAAATCGCATGTTTTTTGTCCTGTAATTAGACTGAAACAAAGGGAATGGGTGTGAACTTAAACAATGCAAACTGAATGAAAAAAGTGCATAGCTTCAGTAGCTTTCATGACATGTAAATGGTTTTTGCAATAGATTAACGAGAAGAAAAAGTCCTTTTTAAGGCTGCATCAAAGCTTGAGTTTGTTTTATTAATTATTTAATTAACAAATTATTTTATTAATTAATTAATCCCGACGAGTAGCTCAACCATAAAAAATGCCATAACTTCCTTAAATTTCATGATATTTACAAGATTTTGGTAATAGATTATAAACAAGAAAAGGTCCATTTTAAGGCTGCATAAAAGCCTGATTTTGTATTATTAAGAAATTAACTGGGCACAAGTCGTGCAAGGCAGAGGTGAGATTGTCAAAAGTCCTCCTCCCCCTGCACACAAGTCGCGCAAGGCAGAGGTGAGCCTGTCAGAAATCCTCCTCCCCCTGCGCCCCGCGCCGAAGTCGTGCAACCCATGACACCTTCCGATTCAAAATTAACCACTTTCGACGTATGGGATCGTGATAATATTTGGTATAATGTGAGAAAAGACATTAATAATTTGGGCTACATATTTTTTATTTATCCTCAAAGTGATTTTGAACTGATGTGAGCATCCGAAAATGAGTGCAAATGTTTGAAATGATGTCACGAACGAACGAATCAACATAAATGAACAATTCAAAAACGAGACCATTCATAGAGATTTCCTTATATATGACGTCATCGGGATTCCCTGGTATTCCCATCCATTAGCCAATGAGAAGCGATTTTGGTAGGCATGTCGACACCCGTTCGCGCACTCCCGATCACAGCGATCGGGGACAACACGGCGGTGACGCATCGCGGGGATGTCAACATACCTAATGTATATACACATGTATGTGCGGGTATGTGTATATGTGTGTGTATGTATGTTTTTCAGGGGGGGGGAAGAATTGTATAGCCACAGTAAACCACTTAGTTCACCTTTGAAAATGTAATTAATGTAATGTGTACAAAATAACAGGAAGAGGTAAATAATGGACATTTACATAATTAATCCAATTTACACATATGAAAGAGTGAGAGAGAGAATCAACTGGATAGTTGTTTAATTAACGAGGGTGAATGTACAAGTCGCGTATGCTAGCATGTAAAGCTAATGTCCAGTCGCCTTGATAGCTAACTCGGCATTCCCTGTGATACTGCTTTAGACATACCTTGACGCATTGGTCCATAGTGATCTGTACGAGCTGCGGACAGTTCTCTGCCACTGCCTGAATCCCTTTAGTGGAGATATTATTGCACTGGTTCACTCGAAGCAACTCAAGCTTCGGACAACCACTCGAAATCTAGAGGCAAGTAAATAATTAATTAAATACCGTACGTTATACTATTAGTTACTGGAAAACACTGATTCATCAAGGTGTTGCATGTGTTAATTAGGGTCAAACAATGCCAGTAAGTGTGCATGCAGTGAGGGTAAGACCAAATACGAGACTTGTCAACAACCGCATTTACATCTGCAGTCAGAAAAACTATATCCGTCCTGATATGACCTTAGATGTTGCGTAAAATTCCAACAAACAAACTATAACATATATTTAGACACATTGATAGAATAACAAACATCTATAAATATATCCATTTTGATTTTCATCCAATATTTAGATATAGGAATAAATATCTCTATTTATAGGCATAGATGATGGCCTTAAACAATAACCCATTATGGCTTATCATGACACACGTAAAGAATAGCTGCTTTACTCCCGTTGCTTTGTTGCATTAAGAAACCTAACTTATGACTTGGCTTGATTACATGAATAGGAAATTATCCCTGGCTTGATTACACCATTAGTAGGTTAGCCATAGCTTGATTACATGCACTTCAGATTGCCAAGTGGGAACTAACCTTCTCTAAATCCTCATTACGGAGGCCGTAGCACCCATCTAGGTAGAGCTGCTTCATAGCCGGACAAAGTTTCGCAATGCACTCGAAGACGTCAGCAATATTTGGCATATTGCAGCACCTAATAATTAGACCCAGAAATAATTATGCCCACACTTGAAAGTAACTATTATATTGGATAGATATACTGAATTCATTGAGCATGCACACATAATTCAATATTTCATGCATTTTTCTAATTGCAATTCGCCAATATATTACAGAAAAATGGAATGTTCTAAAGTACTATTTTAGCTAAATATTGATAGGTTCACCAGTACCAGTGGGCTATATTAAATTTAGCAGATCATAAATATTCATTGTATAGCAACAATGTGTCATGACGTTCATTAATGGCTTCGCTTACAGTTAGTACAATGCGCAAATACAAATCAGGCAATCACAAGCGGAAAAACAAATATTGCTTCGTTGAAGAACATTTTACTTCCCGTATGGCATGTCGTAAGATTCGAAGCAGTGGGGTTCAAATCTGGCTGACTTAAAAATTGATACATGTTGTTTAAACTAAGCAAAAAAGACGCATCCAGAATACAAACAGTACATATAAAAGTCTGATTACCTGAGCATTTTTAGTACTTGCAAATGGGGACAGTTTTTCAGCGCAGTCACCATGCCGTCAGAAGTAATTAGTTTAGTGTCGCTCACATCCAGATATACGACTTTTTCGCTAAGCAATGTCAATCTGTACAGCACATCGTCGTCTACCATTCTGTAGTTTCTGAGACACAGTCGCCTCCATAGCATTGGGTCGTGCCCCCACGTGTACCAAGAGCTGCACACAAGACACACACCGTGGAGCAGGTCATACCGAGAAAGGAATCTAAATGTGTGTATTAATACGGGCAGAGGGAGATCATTGATATGTACTCTGTCCTCACCGAGGACTGAAAGAGTCGATATACCCCCACCACCTTTCACAGAGGCAGATGCAGTCTCTGTGCAGGGTTGGATTGTTATAGCCCCACGTTGTGCTAATTGGTGTTTTGCAATCTTTGGCTTGAGAGGACATGTTTGACATAGGCTTCGTTTCTTGGCGAAAACACACCGAGTCTTCTCTGATCCGTTGTGAGGCTCGACGTGTGCTATATGTTGTAGTGTGTCCTGGGGACTGGTCATAACTGACGTCTTGTTAAGGACTGCTGTCGCACATGAAGGTACACGGTTATTCACGCTTCCATTGGTTATTTCTTCACCATTCATTGTTGTTCATTCGATTTGTCACTCCAAGTTCTGGACCAGACGAGAATTAACCTTCAATTGACATTAAACATAAAGAAGTTATTTTTATTAACATTAAATTGTTGGCAGAACATAATACTGATTAAACATTCTCCTGTCAAACTTTGAATACAGGATCGCTTAAATAATAACTTTGTATTTGATCATTTTCTTTTCTTTTTCAATTAGTCACCAAAGTCATTCAATCAATCATCAATGTCAATAATCAATATTGATTCAAACTATTATTCATTAGAATCCTGTATACTTTGTTGTATTCATTAAAGCTGCATAGTCCAATGAAATATCAAATTTTCAAAACCAAACCAATTATCTAGATTTGATTTTACATATCTAACTTAGATACTGATGCACTTATTATGCAGTTTCTGCTTAGAAGGCAATACTGAGTCAATTTAGCAGAATCTGTTACTGCAGAAGTCTATGGTGTGAGAGTTTTGGCAAGTTTTCCATGTTTGCACTCAAAATATCTCAAAAGCTTACCATTTAAAATAAAAGTAACTTTGAACTAATGTAAAGTAGATACTAGTGATCGATCTAATATATCTATCTCAGTAAATATACAGAAATTCAAAACCATCGGACTATGTAACTTTAATTCAGTTAACCGATATACGCATATAGATCTATCTACAATCATTTTACACGTCTGTTAACCAGGATATTTATTAATCATGAAATATTAGCATTCGACGGGGTAGTTATATTAATTCATATACATATAATAATTTTTAGCTTAATTGATGATAGTTAGTTCTAATATAAATTACTTTCCTGAAATATGTAGGCCTAATTACAAAACAAACAAAAAATACCGGCATTCAGTGAATGCAGTATTTACAACAGATAAAAGATTCACCCTTGACTGTTCAGGCAACTGTAGTACGGGCTGAATCTGTTTATCTATATATTTCAGTGCCAGTGGTTTATCTAATTATTTCAGCGACTATTCTTAGTCTTAGCGGAAAATATACATTTACTAGGATCAATAGGTCAAACAAAATAAATATGAGGAAGAATGCACTCGAGTAATTCATCTGGCCACATCACACTCAGTTTCAGGAAAGTTTGTTTTTATTTAACGACGACTCTAGAGCACATTGATTTTTATCATCGGCTAGTATTGGACGTCAAACATTTGGTCATTCTGACACATTTCTTTAGTCTAGAGGAAACCTGCTGCCGCCACATAGGCAACTCATTCCGATAAGCAGCAAGGGGACTTTTATATGCACTTTCCCACACAGGACAGCTCATACCACAGCCTTTGATGAACCAGTTGTGGATCACCGGTTGGAACGGAAAATAGCCAAAAATGCAAAAGCCTAAACTAAAAGGGTCCAGTGAGCGGGATCGATTGGATGACCCACGCCACAGTCAGACCTACACAGGCTCACAGCTGGACACGCTAAGTCTGAGCTACGTCCCGCTCCCCACTCTGTCTCAGAGACAGAACAGTAGCCTATTATTCGTATTAAACTAAATTAGTATGATTATACTACATTTTTCATGCAGAATGTCGCTGTGGTATTTTTGATTCGTATAAATCAAATACGCCGGCGTACGCCGCGGCAACTCTTTCTGATGTTTATAACATTCGCCGGAACGCACAAACGAGCTCCTTGACAGATCAAATGATCAAGAAACAGTTGTTGCTTGAATCCCAAATACCACAATACATTACAGACTCGATAACACAGCACAACAAATCTATTGCTTAGTGATAACAACTATTTCGCTTAGTGATGAACTCGGACAATGACAAAGGATCACAGACTTAATAACAAAAATTCGTGTTGATCGCCTCCACTTTGTCCTGCTTCCGGTGTCCACATGTGCTCCCCCGATTTTGATGACGTAACAAACAGAACTATTCGAGGCGGAAGTTCCCAGTGATCGAGTTGACCATTGAGGTTCTCTGAGCATACTGTTTTATCATCATGCATTAAGTGCAACATATTGCCAAGCAATAGAGTTACAGTGCAACAGGTAAGATTTAGGTATATTTATTTTGGTTTTTGCATCGTTTTCATGCAAATTGCAGTTGGGAAATCATGGCAGCTTTGCACAACTCATGATACTGAACCTTTCAAAATATAGTATCATAGGCATAGCCATAGCCATACTCATACTATCATAGCATAAGCATAGGCATAACCACGGGCGTATTATTGTTGAATATTGACTACAAATATACTATATAGACTTATAGTGCCATATTTTTGGTTATATCCAAGAATCCTCCTTTTATTATCTTGACATCCGGATCAACACTTACATCTTTAAGTGAAAATGTTTAGTGCAACATTAGCAGTAACTGGTAGGGAACACACGAACATTTTAAAACAGGTCTAGAACACCATAAATAGTACAGAATTGAAGCCCTTCGAATTCTGAGTTGAATACACCTTTTTTTTTTAGCTCTATAGCTTTGTTAATGAAATAGTTATGATGATTTTCATTTCACTCTTTTGTCTTAATTCCTGGACACTTTGGGGGAACTTGGTGAAACTACATGGTAATTGGGGATGCCCTACAATACATTCATTATTTGTTGTCATGGATCTTCCATTAAGTAGAACTACCAACTATTGATGGGGAAATCAATTACATGTTACCAACCTCTTAATAGAAAACAATATTTTTTTAATATAGTTAATTAACCAATTAAGGGGCCATAGGGGCCATCTAAATATCATGTAATGCTAATTGGGAATGACCTACATTCACTTTGGAGTAAAACTATTAACTATTTTAATATAAAACAATATAAGTAAAACTATCAACTATTTTAATGACCTCTTAACAGATAATACACCTTTTAAATATAGCTAATTAACTTTAAAAAAAGGGGCCATCCAGATATTACGTAACCCTATTTTTGTCAAATTTTGCCCCCCACCCCCCTGACATAAGACCATATGCCATATAATACTAGACCATATACCACATAATAGAAAACAATATAATTTGTACATATAGTTAATTAACTAATTAAGGGGCCATATCTAATTTTTAGTAGCCAAAATGCATGTTTGCACTTAACAATATCTCCTGAGTTAGTCATTTTAAAGCAAGGTTACTTCAAATTAAAGTGAGGTAGATTCGACACACAGAATGTAGTGAATCTCAACCTGAGCAGTAGGGGAATATGTGTCTACAAAACTTCCAAAATATGACTAATAAATATATAAATAAATATAGCCCACAAAACAGAAATCTGTGATAATACTCATATTATCACCACTCTCAACTATGTTTATTGGTTTCTTTTACCAATCATAAAATGTGTATGAAATCTATGATGTAAACAACAACATTATGATGAATACAACAATATTACAATGTAAACAACACCACTGAATGTCTCCATAGAATTTTGAAAAGTTTTTTACAAATCGACGTACTGCACCTTAATGCACCAAGCCACAACGTTCACTCAAACATTGTTTAAAAGATAACAGGCCATAGAATCGGTGTATACATGTTTAAGTTAGGTTAAACGAGGTATGATGTAGATTTAAGGGTAAGAAACTTTCCTTTCAATTTAATCTGTCTGCTGAATCCAGAAGAAATGCTCAAACATGCTAGTTTTTGGACTCAAACACTTGGGAAGACTCTTCAGAATCGTTAGTTGAAGTAAGCAGTAACTTCTGTCCTCCCAGAATGCAATGCAAAGCTGTTTACTCAAGCATGTTTGCCACCAAAACCGCTCCGAAGCTTTCAATGGCCGCTTTGACGTGCGCAGAGCCGCCGTTTGCGGTCGCTACTACTGGGGCCATGTGTATGAGCAACATTTGATCGGTTCCGGTGTTAACGGCGGGTCCCGGGTTATCTAATGCCGGTGTTCCAGATGTGTCACGGGGTATGTATGTGTCCAAAGCGCGGCTGGGTTAGTTAACGTATCAGTTATTTAGCAACTTGGGGGGGGGGCCCTCTGAGCCTGTTCCCAGCGAGCGCCACTATTTGACAATATCGCCGCCGACACATATTCGCCGACGGCGTTAATTTCGCTTCAAATTTAGGGTTAATTTAATGAAATTTCATTATTTGAGTATGTAATTCTGTTAAATATGATCGCATTCAATAGATTTCGGTCTAATCGGTCCCTAACACTGCCGGGCACCAGCGAGCCGTGTTATTGCTGAGCCTGTAGCCGGCGAGCACCGCTATTTGACACTATCGCCACCGTTTCGGCGGCTGGGAACCAGCAGCTTTAGTGGTGAGCCTGTAGCCGGCAAGCACTGCTATTTGTTTAGTTTAGATTCGTCGATTCGACAATATGAATAATGCCGCCGATGTAGCGGCTACGTTAATATCGCTTCAAATTTAGGGTTAATTTAATGAAATTTCACTTATTGCGTATGTAATTCTGGTAAATATGATCGCATTGAATAGATTTGGGCCTAATATATTGCCGCCGATGCAGCGGCGTTCTGGCAGTATGGATATCGACGTCGCTGTAACGGCGGCGAATTGCCTAGTTTACATTCGTCGATACGACAATATAAATATCGCCGCCAATGCGGTGGCAGCGTTAATAACGTTTGATTTTAGGGTTAATTTAATTAAATTTCACGTTTTGAGTTTGTAACTCTGTTAAATATGACAGCATTGAAGAGATTTGGGCCTAATCAGTCCCTAACATCGACGTTAACCATCCTATGGCTTGGGGTTAGTGCAGGCGACTTTAAGCTCGCGGTGTTTGTCTAACGCCGACACATACATACAGAGTTTTCCCCGGTAAACCCGCCGAAAACCAGCTTCGCCGCGCTAACCCTGACACATACATATATGGCCCCTGGTTCTACAGTTACTACGAACATGTTCAACTTTAAATAAATGTTTCACCCGGTATTGCGGTTTTAAATCTCCGCGGGTTTAAGACCTACACTTTCGCCCTGCACATGCAACAAAATCGAACGGAGCTATCAAACTGCAGCATGTCGCAGTTTTAACACTCCGCTGGTTTAAAACCTACACTTTCACCCTGCACGGTGTTACCATTTGGTTTATTTCCTACCTGTATGGGGGGGGGGTATTAGGTTAATTGTTTTATTTATCTCGGAGAGGGGGGGGGGGCACTTCTTTTTTTTATCAGGGAGGCATTGTAGTGAATACTTTGTTGAAAATCACTTTACGCGCACACCATTTTGTGACACTGGAGTCACGGGTTGATCGCAATGTTTTTCAGCAAAATAAAACGCGTGGGAGGCTGATGACGAACTAGTGTTGATGTTTTGTTGTACAAACATACCCTAATTTAAATATTTTTGACAACATAAAATGTCTTAATCTTATATATAGGTAGTGGCAGCCAAAATTGTATTATCATTTTTAAACTATGGGTTTGGATCTATTTTAAAGAACTAATCGATACAAACATAATTTTAAAAGAATCATGTTAATATCTCAAATAGTTTTTGAGTTGCGGCCTTCTAAAGGTCAACATTTTAGCATCCTAAAAATCATGTAATAATCAATTATATGAGCCAATTTTGGCACCCAATTGCACCATGAAATATGAAAGGAAAAACTTCATAAACGAGGATCATCTTTATTTATACCTAGAGAAGCAGCACACAAATTTCCTAAGCAATCATCCAAAAATATGAGAAGAGTGCCCTCTCAAGATAGGGAAATTACACAAAAATGCATTTGTTCAATTACATGGTAATTCAATTATATGCCAAATTTTACTCAACAGAACTTCATTCTAAAATATCCAGTAAGTGTCATTATTACTAATTTACAATGACCTGTACACAGAGAGCATAAATGCTTTTTTTCATGGTGATCAAATCATATTCAACGATTATATAGGGTCCTAAAAATGGGGGAAGGGCCATTTTGGCTGTTGCGGACATTTTTGGAGTTTTCGCTAGAGTGAGCATAACTCTAAAAGTATTTGATGGATTTTGTTGAAATTTTGAACAGTTACTCTTTGTGCCATTGCCTTTAAAATCAATAGCTTACGTTATTGGGACTACTGTTGTTAAACTACAGGTTAGCAAAATAACATTCTAATATGAATGGTACTATTAGAGAGAAGAAAGATAAAGAAAAATCAGTCTATCATGGGCCCTTTGTTCTATAGTAAACCAGCCACCAGCTGTGACCCTGAATATCAGTAACACTGACATTATGAGTGTCACTTAACCACACTAGATCTATGTTTTCATCAAATTGATCACTGATGCTGGTCAAATATATCCCTTGGGAATTGATCAAACATCCTTAAAAGTTCACAACATATAGAAAACTAATGAATGAACAACAATTTCATAGTTTAATAAAATAATTTAATCCCCTTTTAGTGATTTGATGAAGCTTTTGTGGAGAAAACTAGAACTTGAAATTCAACCATAAACTTATACTGGTCCAATTGACACAATTCAAAAACGAGGATGTATAGAAATATGTGCTGTATGTCATGAAAAGAAGAGCTAAATTGTACCTAGAAAACCCTCCTTTTGGGGAACTGAAAGGTAACACCTACCGCAAAGCTGCTCCGTGGATCTGAATCGGGCTAGGGTTACAGTCTTTGCCGAACTGATTTGCGGCGATCGACGGGATTCGCACATAGCTATATCTAAGAGAGACTGCATCGGGATAATTCTAAGTAAACATAGCTTATCTAAATATTTCTAAACATGCTTTATAACAATGTTTGGGTAGATTGCTTCATAAAATACTTCTGAATTTCATCACTTATTGCACCACGGTCGGATGCCATGCATGTTACTCCATTAGTGTTGACGATGCAGTGTTTCGCGAGAGAATGCATGGGGAAATTTATGACCTCAACATCGTATGAATATAGTGACCACCTGGACTATTTTGAAGTTGAAATGTTGCTCTTTCTTTTGGTACCCAATACTATGAAGCTATTTTTTTATGTGACATTTGATGAAAACCAACTGGTATATCAAACATTATGGAAAAACTCTGTCACATTTCCACTGATTCTATCGAACTATATATGTGTATGTAGCTGAGCTCAATGCAGTTTTTCTGATACTAAATATAGATGTGTGGTGTATGTGTTGAAAGCACGCTTCGCGATGGGAAGAAGCAAGCAAATTTTAAGTTCTGGCACGACAGCTTATTACTGCAGCAGCATTCACATTTTTTGTCAGATGGTACTTCTTCTTATCAACTAAGTACTTTTTCTACATTCAAACAAGAAGTACAATGGAACATTCATTTAAAAGAAAAATTAATGGACTTTATTTCAGTATAAAAATGCTATTAATCCATGCATTAGTATTAGTGAAATTCTTGTGTAAATGTGAGGCAAAATGTGAGAATTTTTCAGGTGATGGGCACAGACTTGACAGGCTGCCACTACCTAATCTTAATATAAACTATCTTAATCTAGCGGAAATGCCAATCGATTTTTACGCATGCGCAGGGCGAAAGTGTAGGATTGAAACCCATGGAGAATTAGCACCCGACAAGGCAAACGTTGTTTACAAATGCAGTGCTAATCATTTGCCGAATGATGTCCATATCGGATCTTCCCACGCACTGTAAAGCCAAAGGCATGGTGCTTTGCAACTACACCAGCAATATTTTTGCATTGTGTAGGCACTTGGACATTTTTTTCAAACACCCTGAATGCATGAAATTCCTGTTTTATCAGCAAGAGGCTTCTAAATACTGTACAAAAATACCTCATTTGTTATAATAGGCTTATTAGAACCTGATATATGATGCTTTAAATGTGCCAAATTCAGTCATTTTTGTGAGTAGTAATTCACTAATTGTGACAGACTTGACATTTTGGACAAAAATGTGTCATTGGCTTATGTCAACACAACGTCTAGAATATGTTGCTGCTAGCTAGTAACTAAAATTCAGTAGAATTCGTTATGATGGCTGGATGTTTGTTAATGTGCTAATGTTTAAACATCAACCATGCATTAGTACTGGCTTTATTTGTAGGTCGAGGGTGGACAAGTAAATTTATTTGGCTACTCTGAACCCTAGAGTTAAATACTACTTGCAGTTAGCTGTCCTATCTGTGCTATCAACAATTGATCTCCACCGCCAGCTTCTAAAGGGGCTGTCACATTAGGTTTTTTTGCGGGAGCGTATGGCGGCATAAGCGCATAGGTTACGCATAGGTTAGGGGTACGTCAGCATAGGTTGGGCGTACGCTGGATTGACACCCGCCGGGTGTCTCTTGCGTACCCCCAAAGTTCTGTAAAAGTGGTGTCACACTATGGCGTTAGCGTATGGATTTTCGACCCATACATCGTCATATGCTACGCATATGCCGGCATACGCCATCATATGCCCACATACGCTTGTTCGTCCAAATTCTTTTTGAGCACGCTAAAAAATCTTCGGCGTATGGCTCATACGCTCGACGTACGCTATGCGTATGCTGATATAGGTTACGCATAGGTTGGGCGTACGCTGAACTTGTCAATCACAACCGTCAAACCTCATCACAGTACGCTGTGCATAGGTCGGGATACGCTTTGAATACGTTTTGAATACGCCACCATAGGCTACGGGTAGGTTAGGCATAGGTTAGGCATACGCTGAGCATACGCTTCAGATGCCGCTGGGACCTCGTGCGTAGCGTATGATGGTGTATGGGTTGAAAACCGCATACGCCGGCATACGCTAACGCCATACGCCATAATGTGACAGGGCCTTAAGGGCCAATGGCCGTGTTCCAGTGACTTTTAGTGACCACATCATGCGTTGATACATCCGCTGCCGTTGGTTTTGTCATTTCTATGTTTAAAAAAAAGAAAATATATTAAATGTGTCGAAGTATAAACACACTATGTGTACCAATTGGTAATTTTTTACCGCTCAACATTATGTGGTTCCATCTTCTGCTAATTCATGTGGAACAACTGGCAGCTGGGTTATTTTCATAATTAGATTAGTCTATTTCAGAACACATTGTAATTACCATTAGAATCCAATTGAAATGGAATGTTGTGTCTGGAATGTCCAAACTAGCACTTTTATTTTTTCCCATTGTGTGATCCATTAGGCTGTGTCGGATCTAGCGATCCTAGTATGCCGATTTACAAACTGAAAACACTTGAATGGTCAGTGTGGGGTGAGCTTTGGGGAGAGTTGAAGGGTGGGGTGGGGGTGGGGGTGGGCACCAGGACCGCTTCAGGACCGTGGTAGCATCCATCATCAGTGGCCTACTAGTCTACTTTTCTACTTTAAGCAAGCACTGTGTGCCATAGGAATGAGACTGTACTTGATAAGGCAAGTCCATGTGATTACGTAGATGTGCACTAGTAACAGGATTTGTGGGAGCTCGTGTTAACTGTGTTGTTGAATCGAAATTAGTTGTACCCCCCCCTCCCCTGCAGCAATGCATTTTCTTCTGGTATTTCACAAACAATATATCTATAGCTGTCCTGGCGTAGTCAGAAAGGGTATGATTAAACATCTTATATTCATTATTCAACAATTATGTATTCTAAAATACGTGGAAAAGTTAGCATTTAACTTGTTGTATACTTACGTACATTTCTTCAACAATGCCATTATATTAAATCTCTTCAATTTCTCCACATCGTTTCTGTTTTATGTTATTAACCGTCGATATTTGGTGTCAATGCTTGATTTACTGATGAAATAGCCTCTCTCATTCCTGGATGGTCGGTTCTGATTTTGTATCTAGTTCAGCATGTAATCACCAGCGAAGATATTTTTTGTATAATTTAATATGAAGTGTATAATTAATTATGCAAGTATAAATAACGCACGTTTCCCTATCACCCAATTATTTTTTTTTAATGTAGTCGATGTTCTGCTAAAATATGGTAACATGTCAATTTAATTGAAGCGACCTTAGTCAGAATAGGACCAAACGTTACCAGTAGCTTTCCCTTACATAATCAAAGTGAAAGACCAGTCCTTGACAGTGGTCCAACTGAAAGGTTCAACTGGAACAGGATCGTTACTGTGTGCCATTCATGCTGTTGTTGATGTATTAATGCTTATAATAAGGTCGGCAGTGGGGAGTTTACCTCAATGGTCAATGTAGTGTATATCAATAAAGGCCGACTCCAAGGAGAAACATGCGGAGAGGGTGTGTGTGAAATGTACGTTATAATGTATAATGTATATGGGTCCTTTGAAACTAGGTGTGACATGGAGATAACAAGTGAAAACATTCCAAATAATTACAGAATCCACGTTCATATAAAAGTTTATCTATATAGGTCAGAGTTGAAGAAAAGTTATTTCCCTTTTTTTTTCATTTTGATCTCATACAAATTGATCAAAATGTTAAAATCACTCACATAACATGGAAACAAAGCACACAACCAAAACATCAGTTTAACACACAACAAATCCAAGCATTATTTTATTGATTACAGTTAAGCAAGAAAGATTATGTATTACTAGAAAAAGATTACGTGTACGGTTGGTGTCCATTTTAAGTCTGTTTTGTCCGGTTCATGTCCGTTACCCGTCCGTTACGTCTCCAGTTTGCTTCCTGCAGAGTCCCTTGACAGTGTTGTGGGAATTCAGTCAGTATATGTTTCCGGCACGTCCGCGACAGTCCGGTACGTGTCCAATTGATGTTCGGTCCGTCCGTTTGTCGCCCGGTTATCATCCGGTGACTATCCGTTCATGTCTGTTCGTCCAGCGTCCATTGACACATTTCGATACATTTTGATACCGAACACCGCCGGACTAGACAATTCTTTGTCTGGTTTATGTCTGTTGCTCAATCTGGTAAGGTGTGACATGCACTTTACATACTTAACACACACAGGCAACAAAAACTATTTGACAAAAAAAAAGAAAAGTAATTAATCATTACCAACGTAACATGGAAACCAAATATGTGACACCCATTTTCAGAGAATGGCCCATGTACGTGTGTATATATATGCATGTGTGTTTGTCTGTGTGTATATGTTGCAGTAAGATTGTGTAATTAGGGATTTCGTGAAATCCCTGAAATGTTCAGGGATTTCACGAAATCCCTGTTTCACTTGGGGATTTCATGAAATCACTAACATCTCTAGGGATTTCGCGTATTCACTGAAAAGAGCAGTGCTATTTTACCCAACATTACTGGTCACATTTCAGGGAGATTGTGAAATAGCAGTGATTCATTTGATAATGATTCTTTATGTACTTTATTTCTTTACATAATTTCTGTAATTATTTTATAATTGCAATTACATGGTAGTGTGATAAATAATTTAAGCTTAACCAAAAGTTCTGACTTGTTTTGATCTATATTTAAACAGTTGTTGTAGTTAGTTCTCAGTCACACTATGGCTTGCAACCACTTTGTGACTAAAAGCCGACCTTGGGATGAAGCGAAAAAAAGGTGGCAAAAACATTGGTTGGCGATTGGTCACCAACTGGTGAGTGACTGATCGTTGACCATTAGCTTGATTGTTAGGATGAGTGTGAGGGTGGGAGTTAGGATAAGTGTGGGAGTTAGGGTGAGTGTGATGATGGGAGTCAGGGTGGGTATTCGGGTGAGTGTGAGGGTGGAAGTTAGGGTGAATGTGAGGGTGGGAGTCAGGGTAGATGTTAGAGTGAGTGTGAGGGTGGGAGTCAAGGTATATGTTAGGGTGTGAGTTAGGGTGGGTGTGAGGGTGCGTATTATGGTGAGTGTTTGGGTGGAAGTCAGGGTAGGTGATAGCGTGAGTGTGATGATGGGAGTTTGGATAAGTGTAGGAGTTACGGTGAGTGCTTGGGGGGTGAGTGTGAGGGTGCGTATTATGGTGAGTGTTTGGGTGGAAGTCAGGGTAGGTGATAGCGGGAGTGTGATGGTGGGAGTTTGGATAAGTGTAGGAGTTACGGTGAGTGCTTGGGTCAGGGGGTTAGGGTGAGTGTGATGAGAGTTAGTGTGGGTATTAAGGTGCGTGTGAGGGTGGAAGCCAGGGTGGATGTGAGAATTGGAGTCATGGTAGGAGTTAGCGTGAGTGTGAGGGCGTGAGTTAGAGTGAGTGTGACGGTGTGAGTTTGGGTGAGTATTATGGTGAATGTGATGGTGGGAGTCAGGTGTCATGATCACCAATCGGTCATCGATCAGTCACAACAGTGCTATGGTCGCTGAACTGGTTGCCAACCAAAATGTACCCACTGAGTGTGTAATCGATCTCCACTTCCATTTCACTTCCAAATTCACCATATATTGTAATGTATTCAATGTAATTGCTAGTGTTGGCAGATTTGTTAAATAATGCAAAATATTTATTTGATAAATGGACATGTCATTATTAATATGGGTAATTCTCAATGTGGCAATGAGTCGATCGGAGTACCATACACTCATTAGTACCAGACACTCATTATGAACTGACACTGATGGCGCCACCTAGCATTATTCCTATACATTAATACAGGTGCTCATTGTGTTTGAACCCAGACCTACGACTACTTCTGCCACTTAGCACTATTTTACTCCACCAGCCTCTTATGTCACAACCGCCTCCTGGGTTCAGCTGGTCAGTTGCCACCTGGACATGAACACATGAGGTCAGGCCATTCTACAGGCCATTTGTTGTTTGATTCAAATCCCGAAGCAACAAAATAAGAAAACAGCTAGAGAAAACTCTGGCAGCAGGCCAATACACTCATTATGAAGCTGCCACCTAGCACTATTCTTATACATTAATACCACTTTGAACCCAGACCTGTATCTACTGCCACCAGCTAGCGCTACTTTACTCCTCCAGCCTTTGATGTGTCAACTACCTCCCAGGTTCAAATGGTGACTCGCTGCCTGGACACAAATCAGTGAGGTGAGGCCATTCTACAGTTTTTGTTGTTGGATTCAAACCACCCACCTACTAAATGCTTAAAAGAAGCAACAAAAGGAGCAGACAGCTTACTTACTGTGGGGGTGGTTTGTAACCTTACGATGGTTACTGGTTGCAGAACTGCTACATTTATAGAGAGGCTCCGATAAATCGGCCCAATCTTTGGTTGAAGATTAAACTTCAGTAGGGAGTGTTGTAGAAGCTGGGGACATCTTTACAATGTTGTAACGGCGAAGCGTTTAGGCGGCCCCGAATCTCTTCGGTCCGGCGGTAGTTGAGCGGTAGTTGGGCACTTGTATCCAGTCGACAGCTGCAAGGGTTTCGAGGAAGGGCGGGTAAAGATGGGTGCAGCGGTGGTTCAAGCAACGAGAACAAAGCAAGAGAAAACGTAAAGGTACAGGGCCCCACCCAAGCACACAACTCCCCTGGTCAGGGGGAGGAGTATGCCTGGGAGAAGAAAAAAAAAAGGTAGAGTATAGGAAAGAGAAATGAGTAGAGTTGCTCTATGGTGACCAACCAGCGAGCCACAGACACGGACAAAGTAAGAGTAGAAAGTGAAATGCCGGCGGGCTCCCCCTCCTGGAACTCTTTTCAGACATATCAAGGAAGAGCAAGGCCAGCGGAGAGGAGATAGAGAGAGGTGTGGACAGAGTGCGGTCCGGATAGCAAGTGTGATCAGACAGCAAGATGTCAGTGAGGATGTCCAAACACCAGCTACAAAAACCAGAGGTTGCCCATGTTCAGTCATTGTGAAGACTCCAACAACACACTAAATTGTAAACAAGCCTACATTATATACGAGGAAACAGATTCAACACTAGCACACATTGAAAGGTCTTTTATTGATCATCTCAACATGGTGACTAAAGGTATCCTTGCATGCATAGATGCATTGGAGACCAGGCTGTGGTCCATGAACCTGCCCTGTAGCCAGCCATTAGAAAGAGTGCTAAATGGAAGCTGTGAAGCATGCATTCACCCGCCCACCACAAAAATAATACCTGCTGAGACAAAGGGACATACTGACAACATATGATATGGACATAGGAAATCATCATCAACCTCATTCAGAACTCAATCGCAGGGACATGATCAACCAACTATTGGCTACTACTGGATCAACATGGTGAACCAAGAGAGGCAGATACTCGTTTATGCCTAGCACTTTCCTGATTGTTGGTGACCGTAAGGGCAAGCCTTGGGAAAAGTACTTGGTTTGAGTATTTCTGCATCTTATTCGATATATATGTCAGGATCCTACCATCCCATGCAGTTGGATCAATCCTATCGGTGAACACCAGAAGCAGTTGGTCACCATGGATACACTTGCATCATGTGGTCAGTTCACAATGACGGAAGATGGTAGACTTCCTAGAGGTTGGGAAGACATTTACACTATAAAGGATGTCCAACAAAACATTGCAAGGTTTTCAGCAGCAGCCTTGCCAGAAACACTGCATAATGGAGGAAGTGTTGCGCTGTTGACTGGAAGCTCGCCATCTAGTGACCTACACAGACACCCGTTAAGCTCTTAACCATTGATATTGATACTGATACTATCACCTGTTGCCTTGCTGTCTCTACAACCCCATCGTTCCCCCCAACATCCTCTGCCATCTGCTCCAGCTGTCAGTTCTGACACCAACCGATTCCTGCAGCCACATTCACCATATATTGTAATGGATTCAATAGAATATTGCTCTTGTTGACAGATTGATTAAATAATGCAAATTATTTATTTTATTGTAGTATGAACATGATTTTTTATCTATAATTAAATAATGTGTGACAATTATGAGCTGCACATAGATTAGTGCTTACAGATACATCTTAGTATTATCATTTATGGTGTAGATAATGTGTATAATAAGTGATGAATAAAGTTCATTGCAAAATATCATGCATTATTATAATAATGTGCACATAAATTAGTGCCCACACAATCATACTGCTTCCTGTTTTGTTTGATTCCTAGTGTAGATGACATGGTACTCGAGGTGTAGTAAACCACATTCAGGGATTTAGTGAAATAACTGGGACATCATTTCAGTGATTGCGCGAAATCCCTAGACATTTTAGGGAGTTTATGAAATCCCTAAGTGAAACAGTGATTTAGCAAAATCCCTGAAGGTTTTAGGGATTTCGTGAAATCCCTGATCACACAATCTTACTGTAACATATACTATATGTATGTGCATGTGCGCGTTAATGAGGCATGAGCTACGTGAAGCGAGGCAGGCTCACTGCTCTGCGTGTGTCTGTCAACTCGGTGCCCCCGCACCGTGGCATACTGCACAGACACACACGCGCGCACACACAGTAGGTTGTGCTTCTTATTCGTATCAGGGCTGCACGTTTCCCTCCCGCTTAAAGTGGGTAAAAACAACTGGGAAAGGATATGTTGATAGAACAAACATATCAGTCATAATATTTATATGCGCTGGTAATTAAAAATGGTTCTTTCGCATTGTGGGACTTCAATACAGTGCGTTAGTAACTTAATTTGCACCTCGGGTGAGAAGTGCGACACCTGGATCTGACGACAAGCAGGTGTAGAACTTGAAGGAAGTGGGCTAGGTGTGAGGTGCTCCCCTCCACTGTCATCTCTCAGATGCTTTCTTTGATACTGAAATCAACGAACACATATTGGGTATCACATTATAGGCTGACATTTGCAGCTCTCACTACACCACCATGTTCAAATGGATCCCATTTGGGATCACTTCTACCTCGGGTGACCATAACGAAATTTAAAAAAGAAGGACATAGCCACTCTGCATATACATAACGTATACATACATACATACATACATACATACATACATACATACATACATACATACATACATACATACATACATACATACATACATACATACATACATACATACATACATACATACATACATAATGAATATGCATTTTTACTTCATAATAACCCAAGATACAAATTATAATACTTAACAAATTAATTACTATATTCTTAAGCCTAGGATAGGGTAAAAGAAACAAAACACCCCAAAAACCAAGGGACTAAATCGGGGTGGGTGGGGGGAAAGGTGGACAAACCGGATTAAACTGGAGAAAACAGCTTTAATCTGGGGGGTTTTCTCCCCAACTATCCCGAAAAAAACCCCAAACTAACCCTGGTATAGATCTGTGGGTGTATAGATCTGTGTGAACTAGGTGCTGGGTCACGGTGGTGCACTACACACAGTAGGCTGTGTGTGAGTGTATAAATCTGTGTGAACTAGGTGCTGGGTAATGGTGGTGCACTACACACACTAGGCTGTGTGTGGGTGTATAGATCTGTGTGGGCTGGGTGCTGGGTCACAGAGGTGCACTACACACAGTAGGCTGTGTGTGAGTGTATAAATCTGTGTGAACTAGGTGTTGGGTAACGGTGGTGCACTACACACAGTAGTCTGTGTGGGGGTGTATAGATCTGTGTGGGCTGGGTGCTGGGTCACAGAGGTGCACTACACACAGAAGGCTGTGTGTCAGTGTATACATCTGTGTGAACTAGGTGTTGGGTAACGGTGGTGCACTACACACAGTAGTCTGTGTGGGGGTGTATAGATCTGTGTGGGCTGGATGCTGGGTCACGGTGGTGCACTACACAGTAGGTTGTGTGTGAGTGTATAAATCTGTGTGAACTAAGTGCTGGGTAACGGTGGTGCACTACACACAGTAGGCTGTGTGTGAGTGTATAAATCTGTGTGAACTAGGTGCTGGTTTACGGTGGTGCACTACACACAGTAGGCTGTGTGTGGGTGTATAGATCTGTGTGGGCTGGGTGCTGGGTCACGGTGGTGCACTACACACAGTAGGCTGTGTGTGAGTGTATAAATCTGTGTGAACTAGGTGCTGGGTAACGGTGGTGCACTACACACAGTAGGCTGTGTGTGGGTGTATAGATCTGTGTGGGCTGGGTGCTGGGTCACGGTGGTGCACTACACACATTAGGTTGTGTGTGAGTGTATAGATCTGTCGCTGCCTCGCCATGGCAGACTACACACAGTAGGCTGTGGGTGTATGCTGTGTGTTGTGTGTGTGTGTGGGGGGGGGGGGGTAGGGACTGCATCACCATGCAATACACACACAGTAGGGTGTATGTGCGTGTGTGTGTATGGAGGGGGGGGGGTGACCTTGGTGAGGCGGGCACTCTGAGGTATGTGTGTTCGGGAACCACCTGTGTGCCGTGCCGGTTACTCAGCCCCGGGTTGCTCAGGTATGACTCACAGGCATTGGGGTAGGCGCCACACAGCGAGCTGTGTCTGTAGAGTCGCTCCACCAACTTGCCCGGTCTGGTGCCTAGCGCACATCTAGCTAGCCACAACTAGCTAGCCCTGTAGCCGGCTGGAGGCCTGGAACAGTTAGCAACGGTGGTGGACATTGAGACAACTCTGAGGCGCGTTCAAGGAGGATTGACCACCAGGGAGTGGATTCTGAGGAGTCTTGTTAGCACTTCCGGCATCTGTGTAGATACACCGTGGCCAACACCAATGCCGATAACCGCACTCTCCAGGCCTGCCACGCCCAGTGACCAGTACCTGTCTCAGGTGAAAACGTTTTTCCATGATCGGCTGATTCTTTCTGCCCCTTCCACTTCTTCGCCACGAATCGATGTTGAGCCCTGTATGCTGCTACACACCCGTGTCACCTGTGAGTGATCTGGGTTTTCCTGGCGCTGCCGGCATGGTAACCTGCAATTAAAATATATATATATATATAAGAGAAACAGAAAAAAAATCCAGTTAAAATAATTTAAGTACCGAGCTGGTATGGCGATTACTGGTTACTTCCTATCTGATGCAGGAATCGCATTGTCATAGAGACAATCCTCTAGTCATTAGGTGACAACCCGAGGACGCAGACGGGGGGAATCCTCGCTACACATGACGTCATAGGCGTCACTGCTAGCATCATGTAGACTAGAGCCAACGCCCTGGGGCATTGCGCGTTGGTTGTCATGAAGCCTACCCGAATGTTCTGTGTGCGTTTGTAGCAATCTCACAGCGTTCCAAGTAACATGACGAAGGGTCAACGTGTCCTTTTTTTTTTGCCGTTTGTGACAAAAATGATAAACCTACACCAAATACACTTATATCATGTTTTTCCTTCTAGGTTGGGAAAAAAATAATATAGCAGCAACGACGAAGAGTACGGTACAGTGATTGTGGTGTTCTCTGTGGCGGAGTGGTTAGAGTGTCTGACTTTTTTCTAGCTCAGACTCCTAATCTGAGGGTCGGCGGTTCGATTCCCCTTGCCCCCATCTCTGCCAATTTGGATTTCCACCGCTGTGTATAACTTACAGCGACATCAAAGGCCAGTTGCTCTCATACCATGTCTATGTGGTGTGGGAGGTTAAAAATCCCTTGGGTCGGTAAAAGTGTAGGCTCGGGCTTTCTATCGACAAACTGTCTAATGGTGAAAACAAGCCTATTCAGGCTTATCCATGATAGGCAGTATAAATCTTCAACAACAACATAGAAAAAAAGGAACAGGGAAGAAGACAACCTGAAAACAAAAAGAAATATTCATACTATTGTGACATGCCATTATGTCCGTTCGAGGTGAACTCTGATTTCGGGTTTTATTAATTATAATCCACAGTATAATACGCCCACGGTGGACCATATTTATGCTTAATCTGACATTTGTGATCTGGAATTTGGAGAGTAGACACACAGTATTCAACTCTGGAGAACCCAAAGCTTTAGATTTAAGAAAGAAATGTTATGGAATATAACTTAAGAAGAGACAAGACTTCTCTCAAGGATCAAGCAGATAAAAAGAAGTTATATATGTCTTGGTATCTTGGTGATCTATGCCGATGACAGTTGGTGACCCCTTGCGATAGCTGTGCAGATAATACATGTACATAGTTCTGGAGGACCTAAGCAGACCTAGTGGAGACAGAATTTTATCCTGTGACAGTAGCAACAATCTGCAAGAGCCTAATTGCAGCACTGTGTCGGATTAACTAATGGGCACACTCGGCTGAGAGACGGCTCATCTGAGGTCATGTGGTGTGTCTGTTTCAAAGGCATAGGTCTGTTTTCTTTAGCTTCATACGTCAGCGTCGCCATGGAGGCGCCATCGTCCAGGTACGCAAAGCAGCACATTGACTGCTTCTTCATCTTCTTTTTATATAATTTTAATAAAAAAGCAAATACTATTTCCTGTAATTTGCATAATTATGTATCTGTCTATTTCAGAACTAAAGCCACCGAACTTATGAGAAGAGCTAAACCACTTTGTTATAGTGTATGTGGTCACCTCTCACTAAATTGTGTCAAGTGAGGTTTTGGAGGGCTTAAACTAAATAAATATGTTTCTATCACTTTTACTTTTTAACCAAATATTGAAAATGTTGATTTGAGTTCCAATATTTAGCATCCGACAGCTATGGGAAGCTAATGATCTCTCGATAAATACATATGCAGTTTCATGTCGTGAATTTCTTATAGAGACATCAATTTAAAGTTGTGTTACATAGCTCATATGGGTACCTGAGAGCATAAGATGCCTGTCACAGAATTATGTTATAACTTTCACCATTCATTGAGCCATATATACTCACACGATTTTGATTTTATGCTTTTACACTGTGTAAAAGCAATAGTTGAATGAAAATATTGTGACTAGGGCATGTGATTAGAGGCATCATGTGGCAGGGCTTCATGTGGTTTTGTTTGAATCGCAATGCGAAGGAAGCCATCTAGAGTGCACAGGACATAAACTGTACCAGCTTTTAGTGGCAGCTTAGAGAGTGCTGTTGGTTTGTGAGATGGAGGCTGGTGCTGGTTTGTGAGATGGAGGCTGGTGCTGGTTTGTGAGATGGAGGCTGGTGCTGGTTTGTGAGGTGGAGACTGGTGCTGGTTTGTGAGATGGAGGCTGATGCTGGTTTGTGAGCTGGAGGCTAAGTGCTGGTTTGTGAGATGGAGACTGGTGCTGGTTTGTGAGCTGGAGGCTGGTGCTGGTTTGTGAGATGGAGGCTGATGCTGGTTTGTGAGATGGGGGCTGGTGCTGGTTTGTGAGATGGAGGCTGGTCCTGGTGCTGGTTTGTGAGATGGAGACTGGTCCTGGTTTGTGAGATGGAGGCTGGTGCTGGTTTGTGAGGTGGAGACTGGTGCTGGTTTGTGAGATGGAGGCTGGTGCTGGTTTGTGAGATGGAGGCTGGTGCTGATTTGTGAGATGGAGACTGGTGCTGGTTTGTGAGGTGGAGGCTGGTGCTGGTTTGTGAGATGGAGGCTGGTGCTGGTTTGTGAGATGGAGGCTGGTGCTGGTTTGTGAGATGGAGAGTTGTTTGTGAGGTGAAACTGTTGTGTATGAGATGGAGACTGGTGCTGGTTTATGAGATGGAGACTGCTGTTTGTGAGGTGGAGACTGAAAGCTAGCATGCTGCTATCTACATCACCGCACACTATGCAAATGGTAGCATGGCACTGGGCTTTTACTCCAGGCTTATGATGCCATTAATAGGTTCTTCCGCTTAATATGTTCTGTTTTATGGCCGAGCTGGGACTCTCAGCTTTTCATGGGCGGTGTTCAGCGCTCTCTAGAACTTTTCTAGTATGTACTCACTGCTAGCAACATTCAAAAAGGGGTACAGTGCTCCTATTTTTCCAGTGGTCAGTCAAAATCAGCACCCAGTCCTTTGTTTGAAGTACCTACAATTCTACTTTAACCGTCGGGCTATTCCACCCCCGCTTAAGGTGAGCCATCGTGTTAATTTATGTAATTATTTCCATGTGAATTTCCTGGGCCTGCCGCCGGCCGCTGCAGCCTCTCGTCCCCCCAAAAGTAACACTACGTTAATTCCGTTAATATGTCTGTTATTATATTCTGGCAGATAGGTTAATGAGCTGCATAAGGCCTATTGAGGCATAAGGCCCTTACTTACATGTAAAGCAATCGAATATCAGGTTTTCCATAGCGGTTAATCTACAATAAGACTGGAGGATAGTAAAGAATGCAAGGAACATTCCAATCCACCTTTCCAAGAGCTCACGACTTTATTCTTACAAAAACTAACAAGATGGTGTAGTAGCAGGTTATGTTATTATAGATAAATCCCCTCCCATGGTTATTTACGTTAAATAAGTTTAGAATTTCAATAAATAAGGCCTAAATCTCGGCTAAAACATCGGAGCGTGCAGAAACACGTCCGACGGGTGTGGGTCCGAACGCCCGACCTTCCCCCGTTGCTAGGATAGTCGCAATTGATGTATCCAAGCAACGCTTTACGGCCGAGAACCCGCAGCCGCGCAAATGGTGGCGATTTGCGCGCCCGTGGAACCGAGTAGCCCACATTTACAGATGCGAGTCACTCGGCATCAGCACGCAAATGCCCAAGGCGAGCAGTCTCGCCCACTTCACTACCATAACAATATAATTCTGAAAAATGTGCACATTGGGAAGTGTTCATAAATAGTTTACTTCAATTCTGCTCAAATAGGCGTCAGCTAATGCTTTCCAAGTGTCGGTAGATATCAGTTATTAGAAATAACTGAGAATGTTTTTCTCTTCATTCCTTTCACATATCCCATCTATTTCTGTATCCCTGTCCCTATCCCTACTGTTGGTTAAAACTCGTGTTTAAGTATACTGTTGGTCAAGAGATTTGTGTCGGCTCATTTTGAACAAGTAAATTCGCAAGTCACTTGGTTTGTTTCAACATTATAACTAAGCTTCACTGTCCTATTATATGTTGGCTCGAGATAAAAAGACCATGTTTAACAACCAGAATCGAATCTGTAAAAACTAGAAGCCGATACAACTATATAAGTAGTATACCTTTGTACAATTTTGAAGTAAGACACTATTGTGCGCCTGTGCTATTTATTAATATAAGCTCTGGTGGTAAAGGCTTCTATTTTTATTTTTGTTATTTATATCTTCTTGGTCTGTTCACTGCTGTAGGGTCCATTAGCTTCCTCTCGTTTTAATATAATTAATTAGGCTTTATTTATTTATGTTATATATAACATTGACAATAAAACATGCGAAATTTGCATAGACTGGCCACATGAAATAAGTTACGTTGCAAGCACAGTGACTCGTCATAATGTGTACTATATGCCCATATAAAGAACAGTGTGGTCAGGGATGGATCGGTGACAGCCTATGGCAATAATTAGGGCCGCTATGTTGAAATTGTGATGTAAAGATTTGTTTCTGCATGGTTTTATTATGCTCCCCCACCCCTCCTTTGGTGCATAAGTCCTTTCAAGTAATTTTACATAGGCCTACTGACTTTTTAAATATACTTTTTTTGTGTACCCATTTTAAATACTGCTCTGGATTTGTGGTGTTTAGATTCTTAGCTTATTCAAGTACCATACTGAGCTATCATTACTATCAGTGAAGCCTCTGACACGATGGAGTGCTAAGATCCTAGTACAGACATGGCTTCCTAATTATAATCTGTTTAGGTGGACTGCATATTACGATATGGTTTAGCGCTATAGTTTCTATGTAGAAATTGACAAATCTTGAGTGTTTTACCTTGTTTTACCTCTTCCCCGGTTCACCTACCCGGCCGGCTACCATAGAAACACTGAGATGGTCATGTAGTGCTGCCATCTCACCGAACCCACCTTCGCTACCAGCCGGTACTAGCCAGATGGTGACGTTACTAGTTGCAGTTAATACGGTAACAGTTGCTATGCTTACTGAGCCTCTTTCCTCCAGGTCCGTGCTTCATGCGCAGTACATAAAAGTCAATCCCCCAGGTGGGACAGGTCACTTGGGGTGTTGGAAGGGGGGGGGGGGGTGTACTGACACAGCCACAATTATGAAGCTTGTGTTATTATTTCAGCAAATTTCACTCAAATCTGCAGGCGATTTTTTGGTCAGAATCAAAGGTGGGTGCTGACCTACTCGAGGTCGAAGATCAAAGGGGAACATGAATCCAAACAGTGAAAAGTGGTTGACAAATTAGGTGCACAGGGATAACCCAGTTTGTGGGGACAATATCGTGATGGAAACACCGGTTCTTCTCTGATCACTAACGGTAAACAGCGTTAAGCCTCGTCAGGTTGGATGGGTAGCCACTTGGGGGAGACAAGATTATAGCTGGACGAAATATTGTCCCCTACCCATAGTAGGGGTGAATGTCAACTATGTTTAAATTCGAGCAAAAACTGCATTGGTATGAATTAGCTTTGAATAAGAGGTGGAGGTGGTTCAATCATCCAATGTTTGACTACGCATATATTGAAGTAGAATTGATGAAATGGGAGAGAATACAAAAAGAAAAAGGGGTGGGTGAGATGGTGGTCACTAGATGCTTTCGATTCGAATTTTAAAGTCTATTAGTATTCTTCAATCCAAAAAGAGTGGGCAATAATAAACAAGCATTGGAACCATGTATTTAACATTAAATTGCAAATTCATGGAGTTATATCCAGAACCCAGTCTTCCGACACTTTTTATGTTGTTTTGTACAATGTAAATAATTAATAAGTTTAGCCAAGGACCTCGCTGTGTTCACACTTGACTTATTGATTTAATTTGACACTTTACACATCCTACAATGTATGTCTCTGGGCAGCGTTCAGGGTACGGGTCCGAGTCAACTCCGAGACATCCTTTTTTGCCTATATGCATTCAGGGTGCGCCTTGGAGTTGACTCCGAGATGTCTCGCTTTTCAGATAGGAGGCAAAAAGCGTCTAAAAATGGCCGCTGTATTCAATGGTTTCAGCCAATCAGAGCTATTCTCTTCAATTGCAAATGGCTGCCCCCTGTGGAGGCCACCATTTTCAAGGCACCAGACAGCTAAAGTCGTTCAGACTAGTTCGACATCTGGAATATCTCTAGGCGTACCTTGAACATGGCCCTGGTTCAGGTTCTCTGAACGCGCCACCATGTGTCTGTTCTCTGAACTAAATATATAAATTCGTGACAGGCGTGTTTGTTTGTGTACGCTATGTGTGCCCGCCACCTTCTGAGCGGATCGGTTATCAGTAGTTGGGTAGTAACGTGGCATCGTGGTATCGTAACAAGTTGTAAAGTCGTCGACTGGCAGCTGTAGTTATGTAGGCAGGCTAAATAGGAAATCACTACAGGCAAGTAGAAGAAAGGCAGAGTATAGAAAAGGTAGAGAGAGCTTGCATCCTCAGGTTTATTATTATATCGTGGTTTTAGAATTCGAGATGGCCCTGTCACGTGACCAGATCCTCCAATCAACAGTCAGCATCCGTATGTCCACCAATGAACAGTATGCATTCTAGTATCGATGCCTTGGTTGTTTTGGCCTACCTGCCCTGTTGTGTTTGGGTGTGCAGTGATCCGTATCTAACAGTTGGGGGGAAGGGGGTTTGTGAGCAGAGCTGCTAAGGCCCTATCACACTAACAGTAGTGCCCCTCTCACACTATCTATAGAATACACAATGTCTATTTAATCTAGGTAAAGGATCACCAGCACTACACAATACCACATGCATTTGGTCACATTACATCATTTACCTTATATATAACATTTGTAATCCCTTATAGACCAGTTCACATCACCCACCAATGTGTAATTTATCGGAATATTTTACAAAGTGTTGCGATAAGAGGCCCTGCTCTCCTGATTTCTATCTATGCGCTTTCTGATAGCCGGTGTAACGATTTCAATTTTCCCCCTTTCCAAGTTTCCCCCCCCCCCCCCCCCCGGAATCTGAAAACGTTTTTAATTTCCCTCCCGTGAAATTGAAAACGTTTTCAGATTCCCGGGAAGGAAATTAACAACAGTTATCAGATTCCTCCCCCTATTTTCAAATTCCCCCCTCCGGGAATTTAAAATTGTTTAAAAAACTTTTAAAAAGGTTTTAAAATTCAGACCTATAATATTTTTTTCTTAGCCATCTTGGAGACTTTTTGTGTCATTTGGGGTGAAATATGTTTTGTTGTGCTAGTAATAATTTCCATTATGCTATTCTCTGTGTATTATTATATTTGCCATGAAAAATTATTTAAAAAATAACAAAAATAAAGAAAGTCTCCCACAAATGGGGGTAGGGAAAGTTAAAACGAGGAAGGGAAAACGAAAACGTTTTCAAATTCCCATGGGATGAATTTGAAAACGTTTTCAAGTTCCCATAGGGGAACTTCAATCAGGGGGGAATTTGATATTATTTAATCAGGTCCTCAGCAGTCGCCACCCTTCTGATGGTACATGGTATCCTGGTCCCCTCATCTATTCACAGAGGTCGCCACTGTGGTGGGTTCAAAAGCCAGACTCAGAGGTGCATGAATATTCTGCTAATAGTAATAGATACTGCAAGATGTTGAGGCCATAAGTTTTGGATCTCGTTGTGTGCCATACAGCATCCAATAAGTTTGTGCAAAATCATGTTGATATGCGAGATTAGGAACCTTTGCTAGCAACATCTAAGGTCATATCAAGATGGCATACAGACCAATAGTTTTACTGACGATACTAGGTAAATAGTCCACCCTCTCACCACTCCACAGTTATGACCAATCAATCATGAATCAAATATAGCACATAATAGAATGGTGGTCTTCACTTTGAAGTTTGAGATTATAGTTTCTGAAAGGATCGGCCCTAGACCAGTCGCTCTATCGTCTGACCAATAATAAATATGTGTATAAAGTACAATATACAGGATAATGTAATATTAGGTAGTGGCAGCCTGCTGGCATGTTGCCAATCACTTGGTAAAATGAGTAAATTGCTGTTTTTTCATTTTTTCTAGCTCCATACACAGGCGACCAATGATGTAAAGTATATGGAGATAAGAGGAAGACTGACTCTTGACTTCTGTATGAGTTTTTTTTATCTGCACTTGAAAAATGTAGTTTTACCAAATTATGTGCAGCACATGCACTTCCTGCTGTACATCATAAACTAACTACCTTCAGCAGGAAACTGCTCTTGCCCTATGCAGGCTACACATCTGTTTTACAGTCAGGCGAAAGCTTACCCCATCAGGTTTCTAATGATATGTGGCAAAAATGGAAAATATATATTTCTTAAACCTATTTTGGCTTGCAAACTTAAAACTCAAATTACCATTTATTGCAATGTATTTACACCCAACAACTCTGGTATCATCTGAAAGGTGATTTAATTTCCTTTTTAAAGGTATGCGGTGCTAAGTATAACTCTTTTCGGGGCAGTTTTTGCTTTACATGACTTCAACTCCAACACAGACACTGATTCCTGAGTATTACTCTCAAAAGCGTTGTAAAGCACATGAGCGAAAGTGATGTCATTCTCTTTATTGAAGCAGATCTATACAGTAGTTCTTGAGTTATGATGGGAATTTGTCTTTTTCTATTAATATTAAGGTACACTGTACACATGCATGTATACCGGCTGTAGTATTTGATTTAATAATAATATGAACAGGACTCATGTGTTAATAGGTTCAAAGTAAATGGTTATGAATCAAGGAGATGGGGAGAGGGACGGCCACCCCACTTCTGGGCGTGTATATACACCGGGTCGCAGCTTCAGTCCTTCCTCAACAACCAGTGAGCAGTAACTGAAATTCACATAGAGTGGTAGTGTTGACACTGTGTGAGTAAATACACAATCAGTTTGTGCATGCAGGTATCGCTGGTTGGCAGGTTGTAAGTGATGGGGGTTACGATGGTTTAACGATATGCATAATAGAGCCACATACAGGAATGATGGCGAACGTTGGTGTTGGAGGGGAAGTCTCAGAATCGTTCGGGGTTACCAATGGGGTCAAGCAAGGTTGTGTACTGGCCCTCACGCTCTTCTCCATCTTCCTATCAGCAATGCTCGACGAGGCTTTCCGAGACATGGGGGATGGCATATATATGCCGTTCAGACAGAGCGCTGACCTATTCAATGTCGCACACTTCAGAGCGAAGACCAAGACTACTCGGATACTGGTGAGAGAGCTGCTATTCGCAGATGACAGTGCACTGGTTGCCCACTCTGCTGAAGAGATCCAGAAAATAGTGGACGCTTTCTCCAATGCATCAAAGAAGTTCGGCCTGAAGATTAACATCAAGAAGACGGAGGTGCTGTACCAACCCAACTCTACAAGAACCTGAAAGGAGGATATCATGGCCGACGGAAACAAGCTGAACTCTGTTCCGGAATTCACCTACCTCGGAAGCACTATATCAAGTGATTGATGCTGAAATACAGAGGAGGATGGCCAAGGCTAGCACATCTTTCGGCCGACTACACCAGATACTCTGGAACAACCACCATGTGTCCATGCGGGTCAAAGGCAAGATCTACCATGCAATCGTGCTATCCACCCTACTATACGGAGCCGAGGCCTGGACAGTGTACAGACGACAGGTGAAAAAGCTGCATGCCTTCATGATGCGACATCTGCATTCAATCATGATGCTAACCTGGAAGGACAAAGTGACAAACAAGGAAATACTCGAATGGACGGGGCTGCCCTCTATGGAAGATCTTCTGATCAAAAAGAATCTCCAGTGGACTTGACACCTCATGAGGATGTCATCAGACAGGCTACCAAAGCAGATCCTCTATTCTCAACTATCTTCTGGTTACAGAAAGAGAGGGCACCCTTTCTCCAGTTCAAGGATACCATCAAGACAAACCTGAAGCTGAGAGACATTAAGACCGACTCATGGACATCACTCTCACAGCAGAGAGCTAAATGGAGAGCGGCAGTCAAGTAATGAAAGCAGTCTTTGTCGCATCGCGACTGACAGCATGATGATGATGATGATATATATAGACTATGTCATCCATGTGTTATGATCTCGGCGTGAACTTCCCTGCCTGGGGCATGGCATCCTATGTTTACTTCAGATTCAAGCACAATACTTACCGATCATTAACCACCAATTTGTATATATATTCATATGGTTCCATACTAATTATATATCTTAGTATGATAAATGAACATATAGCTACCAAATCATGTATTCATGTGATTTCATAGTAATTTAAATATTGTAGTATGAAAAATGAATATATATCAAATTAAGAAAGAAGACAGCTATATATATATATATATATATATATATATATATAGTTTCATTCTTTCATTATTATTAATATTAGTAGTAGTAATAGTAGCATTTTTACTAGTATTATTAGTATTACTATTAGTCATTTTAGTTATGTTAGTATTGGATGAACCTTCACCCATTATCATTAGTAGTAGTTGTATTGTAGTTGAAATCAAAGTGATTGGAATTTTTTATTTTTGTTTAAACCAACTCCAAATGGTTTGAAAGGAACTTTGCAAAATCGGATCACGGCAGTTCACATCCGGGTGCTTATATTTGCGAGCAGCTTATACTGACCCCATTTATCTCTACGTGGCAGGACAAAAGCGTGCTGCTGAAATTGAAACCGAGATTTGAGTGTTATAGAAAGAGGCATCGAGTAAGCCAAAGGCGGAGGGTGTTGCTTGTGTAAGTAAACATCCTTACCAAAACGCGCCTATGGGAAAACAACCGATGGGGAAAAAAACAACCGGGAAAAAAACCCATGTTGATACATCTCGGTCTGGTGAACCTCTCGTATGACTCAGAAATGACTTCATAAACCATTAAAGTAACTGTAGGGCACTGAGGCCACAAGAAAACCGCGAGTTTTACAACAGGACTGCACCTTCTAATATCCTAACGGATTGGACTGCGTGCACTATTATTAGCTCGTGCCATAGACGAGTCATTGCTGGCTAAATCGGATCCGAGCAGCCACCCCCATCCCACCCCAAACTGACCCCCTTTTCTGGAGAGGACACATGTTCAGCCACAAAG
The DNA here is from genome assembly GCA_030323885.1 of Branchipolynoe longqiensis. Classification (NCBI taxonomy): domain Eukaryota; kingdom Metazoa; phylum Annelida; class Polychaeta; order Phyllodocida; family Polynoidae; genus Branchipolynoe; species Branchipolynoe longqiensis. Next base: position 105,619,806 of record CM059187.1, on the reverse strand, counting down.
TCCTGAGACATGCGGATTGGTGGGAAGTAATTTTCTTGAACCACTCTGTGGTGATGTTGACAGCTGCTCACAGTAACTCATTTTTCTCTGTTTGAGTAGCTCAGTCGGCTACAGCCTCGTGTCTGAAAGTGGTGTACCGACGTGTTTGGGACAAAAAAGATCTACCCCTCCAGCCTCACTACCTACTCAAGGTGCTCATAATAGGCTATTTTTTCCACAACATGCCGGCCAACTGAGGGGTGAGTTTACGATGGTCTTCCCTCGTGGGAACCTAGTGGCCAGGATTTGAAAGTATGTACACTTATTTTGATCTTCATCCATTGAACTGGCAACTGGCTTCTCTACCTGCTGGCTCAGATGATAAGTCACATGATGCGGGCACGTGCTGTGTTGTGCGAATCACATAGATACGCGTGTTGCGGCTCGGAAAAGTATAGCTGGTTGTTGAGCAGTATGATGGGTGGCTGTTTATAATATGGTGATTAGTTACAGGAACCAATTTTATAGCTCCACAATGAACAGTTTGTTTGGTCTCAGGAGCCAATGCGCGGGAGGAAATCTACGAGGCATTTGAAAATATGTATCCCATTCGCCTCCGAGGGCTAGTAAATATATACACACAGTTTGTAAATAATGACGCATATAGATGGTTTAATGTTGGGTTCAAACTGCCTAATACAATGAAAACATCAACATTTACTAAACGGAAACAGTTACCTAGATCTGATCATACCTCGCCAATTCAGATACTGGTGAGTTCATTAAACATTTATTGCAATTTGGTGCTATCCTCGAAAATAGGTACAAAAGCCTATGTCCAACATTTTGGACACAAATTATCCAGGTCACTATACAATAGTATAGCATAGCAAATAAAACTACGCAAATATTTGGAAGTATAATATGTAAATTAGTAATTTACATATTGTACTGACATTAATTTAATTACTACACAAAATTAGAATCGACCTTTTCCACGGAGCATGAGCTGTGAGGTGTGATCTTCGGGTACTCGGTGAGTTGGTGGAGGAAATCGTCTATTTTAATCAATTTCCAAACTGACAAGCAACCTTTTCTAATTAAAATATCCTGAAGAAAATGTTTTTGTATTGTGACTTTATGCAGATGATTCTGCAATAGGAAAGCATATCGCATAAAAATACGGAGATATTTGGTAGTATAATATGTAAATTCATCATTTACATATTGTATTCCCAGTAATTTAATTATTACACAAAATTAGAACAGACCCTTTCCACGGAGTATAGTGAGTGAGCTGTGTTCTTCCACTACGCCGAAGGTCGTGGTGGAAACCGTCTATTCTAATCAATTTTCTAAGTCACAAGCAGTCTTTGCTAATTACAATTTCCTGAAGAAAATTTCTTTGTGACTTTGTAGTTATTGTTAAGAAACAAATATGTTGACTTCGCCTTCCTATGAAGTAGAACGTTGAAACAGCTGGGTAACCTATAAGTAGACAAGTTGAAAGACTTACTTGTAAGTGTCCATAAAGTAAACAGTGAAAGTGGAGGTTTGAAGTTGTAGTTGTGTATGTACGCAACGGCTGTCTATATATCAGAGACTCAGTAAAGAGGCATGCACACTTGTCAGAGGTGCCAAGCAGATAAGAGTGCACGTAGGAAGACCTCCCTAATACCCCTGTCACACTACGACGGTAGCGTAAGCCGACGTAGGTGAAATTTGGCCATTACGTCGGGATACATTACTCGTTTGTTAAGCCTACGTCGAGATACGGTGACACACATCAAGGTTTTGGACATACCCAAAACTTTCGACGTAAGGCCGTTAAATTGGGCTTACGTTGCGCTCACGTTAGGCTTATGTCGAGATACATTAGACGTTTGTTAGAGCTACATCTGTCTACGTTGAGCTACGTCGACTTACGGTAGACTGGAATATCATTATTTTTTATTACTGTCCAAGAATCTGGTAATCAGTAACCCTACCACATATACACTCACTCACACCCACACCCAGACACACACACTCACACACACACACATGCACACACACACACACACACACACACACACACACACACACACACACACACACACACACACACACACTTGCAATGAATCTCCCAACAGCCTATTTGTTGGTAGGCTACCTACCGTAGTACCTATGAGTGGAGTTGGATAGGCCACCACAGTTGTGGAGAAGACACGCCCAGCTGAACACCTCCCCCATCATCATGCTGTCGGTCGCGATGCGAAAAAGACTGCTTTCATTACTTGACTGCTGTTCTCCATTTTTTATGTGGTTGTACATTTTATGAAAGCTGCCTGCAAAAGTGTTGAAGTGCTGCTGGCTTTTGCAAGTTACCAGCAGCACTCTCTCGGGGAGCAAATAGAGGTTTCACACCGGCAAGAACATGTCAAGACAGGCGCAAAACTATTTGTCCCTGCAGTGGCTGGTCAGATGTTGGGAGTTCCATATCTGAACCGCCCTTAATGCTGCCACAGTGACATGGTTTTCTGTTTAGGGTTTGCTCCCTTAGCCTTCAGTTCTGTCAAGAACCTGTACCACAAGGCAGTGGTTTACAACTCTGCAGGGCAGGGGCGTCAAACTCCCTGAGGTAGTGTAATACCTGCATACCTACACTACCTGCATACCTACACCTCCCCCACCCCCATTAAAAAAAAACAAAATAGACGAGATCACGGTTCTGAGAGCGCATGCGCTGAAAACGGTGTTGGGAGCAAAGCAAAGGCGTACAGCCATTGAGTTTGCCGATACGCGTAGGGCAAAACTGCTATTTTATTCAAAATTAATAGAAATACATAACAATTTGGCATAAACATGGATGGAAGGATGCAATATGATAATATAATGAATATGTTTAAGACACAACTCTCCATAATTAAGCATTTTGAGATAAGAAACATAGAATTTCAGTCACTTTACAGGCTGATGTTTACATCACCATTGATTAGCCATAAATAATTCTTCTTCTAAATATTAAAATGTCAAATGTGTCAAAAAAACTTGTTTCAAAGAAATATATAACCAATATCTGATTAAACCTACTCATTTTATATTTCTACATATGCTATTAACCATATGATATAAATAAAAACATGAATAAAATAAGTAAAACTGACTGACTATGGCTCTAACACTAGTCTGAGTGCCCAGATTTGTCTAAATCTAAATGCACATGGCATAAGATGTGCTGATTATATTGCTGTAAATGCAATGCTGCATAAAAGATTAATGTCTTATTTATATATATATATATTGTTAGTTAGTGTTCTATGTTTCAAACAAGAGCTGAGATGAGCTGAAACTAGTACATTTCATAACTGCACCCAGTGTATTAGCATGTGCCATGTGCTTCTCGCGGGTTTGTTTTGCTCTGACACATCCCACAATGCACTGCGTGGCTGGAATGGTGATGTAGTCTATTGGGGCGTAATCGATTAATCAACCCGAGCCACTTTTTGGCGCATGCGCACATCCTAGACTCGGGGTGGGCAAAATGGTGGCTTAATCCAAAACTTTTTTTTGTTTAAATAACCGATATAACTACAGCAAAATAGGATTTAAAGTATTTTATGATTGCATAGTTTAGTTATATTTCCATTTCATTAATCTGTGTTATGACCAAAAACAACTATGTAGGACTGGTACTGGTAGCTATTATGATGCAGGACGGTACCAGCACAAATGTGACGTTATCATAGTGTAGTAGTGTGCACTGACCTCTCACTGAGTCTCAGGCAAGTAACCACATAGACAGGTAGGTGTGGGTAGTGTGGTGATATCAGGGAGCCTAGGTGGTGTAAAATGGTTAGCACACTGGCCCGGAATGCAAAGAGATGTGGGTTCGAGTCCCACTCTAGGTGCAATATTTCCCATTTTCATCACCCCCATGACATTGGTGCCATGACCAGGATCCTATACAAGCTACGCGCTGTATGGTTATTGAACCTACCCTGTGTATGCATCTGTAAGTGCATTGCCTGTATGTATATAATTGTAAGCATTAAAAGACTTACAATTCCAGGGGGACGAGTGTAGTAGTGTGCATTGACCTCTCAGGCAAGTAACCACATAGACAGGTAGGTGTGGGTGAGTGTGGTGATATCAGGGAGCCTAGGTGGTGTAATGGTTAGCACACTGGCCCGGAATGCAAAGAGATGTGGGTTCGAGTCCCACTCTAGGCGCAATATTTCCCATTTTCATCACCCCCACGACACTTCCTAGCAAACCCCAGCCAAGAGGGGGGTTACTAGGGTCGGGTCGTTTTGCACACGGCACGTGTTTTTGTCAACTCCACTCACGGTGTTCGATTTGAAATTCTAGTAACTCGGGTGACCCGAATCGCACGGGGTGTGTTAATCGATTACGCCCTTGGGGATTTATCTGAAATAGCCAAATCAGCCGCCCCCGAATATGAAGCATGGCATAGGAGCCTGACAACACGGGATTATGTTATGATACAAACTCTGACAATCTTGAATCTACACTCAGCTAGGACACTGGTGTGCATGAACCGGTTTTACGCATTGCTCCAGTGGGTTCTTTTGTCAACTTTTAGCTCGGTGGCGTGTTAGTGACGCGGCTAGCTGTGGTACAGATCCGGCTGTACACAAGTGCCGTGCCTTGTGGACACGCTCTGTTTGCGCCTTATATTTTAGGAAAGCCGCCCCTATACCGGACACTGCCCGGCAGCTTCATCTGGTCCCCGAGTCCTACTGATTGTAGACGGCAGCCAAACCTGCTGCACCCAGCGGTCAACACCCGTCAGGGCACCCGCGGCCAGTGTTTGTGTGTATGTGTTTGACCGGCGGGATTAGCGGACTTTCCTGTTAGTGGTGGACGCACGCCCGGAGAGTGAGCGACACAGTTTATCTGTCGCCGAGTGTCTGTCTGCCCCGCGCCCCGACATTTGCCCAAGCAGGAAGTATACACGGCGAACTGTGAATACGCAGTCGGTGTGCGCTAGTCACGACGTGTTCTACACTAGACGCCCGGGTGCAGTGCAGTATGGTTTCGTTGATGGTGCCAGCGTGGATTTCTTACAATAATGACCGCCAAAAGCTCTGCGACGCCCCTTCCCCACCAGGCCCCGGTGTCGTTCCTCTTCTCCAGTAGCCCGAATCCGCGTGCCGACGATGTCCTCTTAGCGGAGGAGGACGAGGCGGAGGGATACACAGTCGCCACTAACACTAGTAGCCCTTCGGCTTACACAAACCTGCCATCGGACCCCACCAACCAGGCGATGAAGCGGTCCGCAGTAAACTCGATACAGCTGCCTCCCCGCAACACCTGGCCTGCCAACCTGGCCAGTAATAGCCATGCTACGTAAGTGTGTCTAAAGCCGTGTTTACACGGGAAATTGTGAAGCGAATTAGGCAAATCGATTTATATGAAGCGATGTAGTGGCGCGTTTACACGGACCGAGTTTGAAAGTGTTTCGGTGCCGGGAACCAGCAGCCTTAGTGTTCCGCCTGTAGCTGGCGAGCACTGCTATTTGTTTAGTTTACACTCGGCGATTCGACGCCGATGTAGCTGCAACATTAATATCGCTTGGAATTTAAGGTTAATTTAATTAAATTTCATTATTTGAGTATGTAATTCTGTTAAATATGATTGCATTCAATAGATTTCGGCCTAATCGGTCCCTAACACTGCCGGGCACCAGCGATAGTTACAGCTGAGCCTGTAACCGGCGAGCACTGCTATTTTACACTATCGCCGCCCGGGAACAAGCTCAATCGATTCATATAAACTACCTCACGACATGGTTTATTTGAAGCGAACTATATGAGGCGAATCAGCCCTAATCCACCTCAGCGGAGCGTTTACACGGCGAATGTGAGGCGAACTAGGCAAGGTGCATTATATGAGCCGTTTTAACTCGCCCGTGTAAACACGGCTTTAGTGTGTCTGAATGGTACTGTGTACCATGGAGATCAGTAGATCCTGATATTGTTGCAGTGTCCGTCCCTTAAGAGTAAATTCAATAACCAGTGATCCTGTTAATTACTTCAACTCCTACCCCACACCCACTTGCGCTATTTGCTTCCCTGTAAAGGGAATCTGTATCAACTAGCGGGATCCAAAGCCATGGGTTCGAACACTGGTCGAGTCAAACCAAAGACTTAAATATTGATACTTGTTGCTTCCTAGCCTGGCGCTCGGTGACTGGTTGGCTCAGTGTCAGGATGATGTGACTAAGTGGGATATCAGGTCCTGGTGCTGGCGACCTGGCACTATAAAGTCGCCATGAGTGCATACTGTCACAAGTCGGTGCCCGTCCTGATATGACCTTAGATGTTGCTAGGACGTAAACCAACAACAAACAAACAGCTATCTCTGTACCCAAACATGTGCATGGAGAATGACAGTTGCAAGAGTTCGAGCAATGTTTGGCAGGGAAGATATTCGCTCCCCCCTCACCACCATCATCCTGCCTCGTCTTGATATGACCGTAGATGTTGCTAGAACGTAAAGCAACAACAAACAAATCGTCACCCCATCAACGAATTTAGGCTACCAATTGTTAAGTTAGTCAATCAAGCCGACCTTTAATAAGAATAATAATTCTGAAAGAATGACATTTTCTTGAATAAGTGCAACAAGAAGATGATATGTACTTCACCTATTGACCAATTTCATGTGACGTCAGCATAGGTATTTAGGTCAGTGCGCGCGATACTTGGCTCATACAGCATCCGGTCACACTGCAAACTCAATGGCTATGAGCAATCTTCATAGAGAAAAGGTGAAATATCTCTAAAACCACACAACCTAGACACAAACCGATTGGAAGACATATAGAAAACATATTCAAAGAAGAGATTATATTAAATTTATACGGTTAGGGTTCTGCATTTCTATTAATTTTGAATAAAATAGACGTTTTGCAATGTGGGTACCAGCATACTCAATGCATTGTCAATGGCCATGAGCAATCTTCATACAGAAAAAGTGAAATATCTCTAAAAGCACATCACCTAGACACAAACCGATTGGAACACATATAGAAAAATATTCAAAGAAGAGATTATGTTAAATTTATAAGGTTAGGGTTCTGCATTTATATTAATTTTGAATAAAATCGACGTGTTGCACTGCACGTACTGGCAAACTCAATGCATTGTCAATGGCCGTGAGCAATCTTCATACAGAAAAAGTGAAATATCTCTAAAACTACACCAAATAAGAAACAAGCCGCTTGGAACACATATAGAAAACATATTCAACGAATAGATTATATTAAATTCATACGGTTAGGATTCTGCATTTCTATTAATTTTGAATAAATAAACGTTTTACACTGCGCGTACGGCAAACTCAATGCATAGAGGGAGTGCACGTGATGTCATCACTCGGCGGTTAGCCATCTTGGATTACACTTAATACCACCTATGGCACCCCCTGTCTTATACCAAGAACACTATGGCCACCACTGGGCCTACCTATAATCAGGGCTGCCAAAGTATGTGGCGCCACCTAGTGGGTACTGCCCGAACCTTTCTAATTCTTTGACAGAGCATCCAAAGTGTCAACATAAGCCGTGTTTACACGGGGAATTGTAAAACGATCTAGACAAAGCGATTTATATGAAGCGTTTTAGTGACGCGTTTACACGACCAAGTTTGAAAGTGTGTCGGCGACCGGGAACCAGCAGCCTTAGTGGGGAGTCTGTAGCCGGCGAGTACTGCTATATGTTTAGTTTACATACCTAGATTCACAATATGAATAACGACACCAATGTAGCGGCTACGTTAATATCGCTTGGAATTTAGGGTTAATTTAATTAAATTTCATTATTTGAGTATGTAATTCTGTTAAATATGATCGCATTCAATAGATTTCGGCCTAATCGGTCCCTCACGCTGCTGGGCACCAGCGATAGTTACAGCTGAGCTTGTAGCCGGCGAGCACCGCTATTTTATAATATCGCCGCCCGGGAACGGGCTGAATCGCTTCATCTATACTACCTCGCAAGGTGGTTTACGCTTACCGATTTATATGAATCAATTCAGCCCTAAAACGCCTCAGCATCGCGTTTACCCGACAAATGTGAATCGATCTAGGCAAGTCGTTTTATATGAAGTGGTTTAAATCGCCCGTGTAAACAGGGCTATACTGCACTTTAGCAATGATGTGAAGCTACATGATTTAAAAAATGCTTCCCCTCCATCAAAAAACCCTTTTCCCCCAACCTTTGAGGCCAAACTGCTCAAAACAGTCACAAATAAACCAACAAATCGGTAAATAAACACAATGTAAGCACTTCCAAGCCTTGCACATGTAATCCAATATGACCACCGGAAGTTGCCTCGTGACGTCATTACACCCCCTCTATTGTCAATGGCCGTGAGCAATCTTCATACAGAAAAAGTGAAATATCTCTAAAACTACACCAAATAGAAACAAGCCGCTTGGAACACATATAGAAAACATATTCAACGAATAGATTATATTAAATTTATATGGTTAGGGTTCTGCATTTCTGTTAATTTTGAATTAAAAAAACGGTTTGCACTGCGCTTAAGGCAAACTCAGTGCATTGTCAATGGCGTTGAGCAATCTTCATACAGAAAAAGTGAAATATCTCTAAAAGTACACCAAATAGAAACAAGCCGCTTGAAACACAAATAGAAAACATATTCAACGAATGGATTATATTAAATTCAGATGGTTAGGGTTCTGGATTTCTATTAATTTTGAATAAAATAAACATTTTTCACTGCGCGTACCGGTGTCGTGGTTTGAAAGCCCGGCCAGATCGGATGCCCGGCCGTGGCTTCTGCGCATGCACGGATTTTCGGAGGCCCTGCAAACTGCAGCATGTCGGAGTTTGAAAGCCAGGCCAGATCGGATGCCCGGCCATGGCTTCTGCGCATTAGTAGTAATCCAGAATCCTAACCTTATCAATTTAATATAATCGTCTTGGTAAACATGTTTTCTATCTGTGTACCAAGCGATTTGTTTCTAGGTGGTGTGGTTTTAGAGATATTTCACTTTTTCTGTAAGAAGATTGCTCACAGCCATTGACTCATGATTGAGTTGACAGGTGACGCAGTGTGAAACGTTAGTTTTATTCAAAATTAATAGAAATCCAGAACCCTAACCTTATCAATTTAATCTAATCTTCTTGGTAAACATGTTTTCTATATGTGTGCCAAACGAATTGTCTCTAGGTGGTGTGGTTTTAGAGATATTTCACTTTTTCTGTTAGAAGATTGCTCACGGCCATTGACAATGCACATATATATAAATTGTAAACAAACATCCATGGGTGTTTGAAACTGGGGAGAATTTGGCGCATGCGCATACGACATGCTTAAAATCCGCGCATGCGCAGAAGCCACGGCCGGGCATCCGATCTGGCCGGGCTTTCAAACCATGACACCGGTGTAGTAAGTTCAAAACACTACCCCACAAAAACACTACGGTAGTGTTTTCAACCTAGGTTCAAAACACTACGGTAGTGTTTTGAACCTGGTTGATGGTAAGTTCAAAACACTACTGTGGCCACGCTCAAAACACTATCCTTAAGTTCAAAACACTACCTTTAAGTTCAAAACACTACTCTATTTTCTTAGGGTGGAGCAGTATGTAGTAATGTGGGTCAGCCGGTTGCTGGATGTTGTTTAACGTCCTAGCATCATCTAAGATCATATCAGGATGGGTATCGACTTGTGACAGTGCGCACTCAAGGGACTTTATAGTGCTGCCCAACTGAGAGACCATGCTGTCAGAACCATGACCTGATATCCCACTCAGTAACATTATCCTGACACTGAGCCAATCAGTCCTTGCCCTATCCTAATAATGGCGAGCGGCTGGCTAGGAAGTGACAAGTATAACTTTTTATGTCACTGGTTTGACTCGACCAGGGTTCAAACCCACAAAGCCATGGGTTCGGATCCCCCGATCTCCCAAAGCAGGAGAGGGTTGCTCAACTCATTCGGCCATCCCATCTGCTCTTCTCACAGACACAGAGACACACACAGAAACACACACACAGACACACAGACACATAGACACAGATACACACACACATACAGAGACACAGTGACACACACACAGACACAGAGACACACACACAGACACACAAAGACACAGTGACACACACACAGACACACACACAGATACAGAGATACACACACAGATACAGAGATACACACACAGACACAGAGACACACACAGACACAGAGACACATACAGAGACACAGAGACACACACACAGAGACACACACACAAACACACACAGACAAAGAGACACACACAGAGACATGGAGACACACACACATACACAGAGACACACACACACACACATAGAGACACACATAGACACACACAGACACACACAGAGACAGAGAGACACACACATAGACACAGAGACACACATACAGACACAGAGACAGACACACACAGAAACACACATACACAGAGACAGACACAGAGACACACACACAGACACACACACAGACACACACAGGGAGGGAGGGATGACGTTTGACGTTCGTAGTGCACACGCCGCAGCGCTATCAGCGTATACTACTAATACGTGCTTCAAACGCCGCAGCACTATCAGCGTATACTAATACATGGTGCACACGCCGCAGCGCTATCAGCGTATACTACTAATACGTGCTTCAAACGCCGCAGCACTATCAGCGTATACTACTAATACGTGCTTCAAACGCCGGTGTCGTATACACCTAAACACGGTTTGGCGGCCATCTTGACCTAATTCCTGTTTGCAGGTACACAAACGCACATGGCAGTATCATCAGTGTGGCAGTGAGCAATCTTCAGAGAGAAAAAGTTAAATATCTCTAAAAGTACAACACCTAGAAACAAACTGATTGGAATACACATAGAAAACATGTTTACCAAAAAGATTATATTAAATTGATATGGTTAGGGTTCTGGATTTCTATTCATTTTGAATAAAACTGACGTTTTGCACTGCTGGTACCGGCATACTCAATGCATTGTCAATGGCAGTGAGCAATTTTCAGAGAGAAAACGTTAAATATCTCTAAAAGTACACCACCTAGAAACAAACTAATTGGAATATACATAGAAAACATGTTTAACAAACGGATTATATTAAATTGATACGGTTAGGGTTCTGGATTTCTATTAATTGTTAATAAAACTAACGGTTTGCACTGCGCGTACCGGCAAACGCAATCTCGACAATGCATTGTCAATGGCAGTGAGCAATCTTCATACAGAAAACGTTAAATATCTCTAAAAGTACACCACCTAGAAACAAACTAATCGGAATACATATAGAAAACATGTTTAACAAAAAGATTATATTAAATTGATATGGCTAGGGTTCTCGATTTCTCTTAATTTTGAATAAAACTACTGCTTTGCACTGTGCGTTCCGGCAAACTCAAGGCTATCAGGGCTTTGTTTACCTATAACCGGAAGTGGCCTCGTTCTCGCGAAATTAGGACATGCCCATATATGGCCAAACCGGGTTATCGTGTATTCTCAGCGCCCGGTCATTCTCAGCGGCCTGTCGTGGCTTCTGCGCATGCGCGGATTTTCGAACGTTGCCGCGAGCACTGCTATTTGTTTTGTTTACACTCGGCGATTCGACGCTGATCGAGCTGCTACGTTAATATCGCTTGGAATTTAAGGTTAATTTAATTAAATTTCATTATTTGAGTATGTAATTCTGTTAAATATGATCGCATTCAATAGATTTCGGCGTAATCGGTCCCTAACACTGCCGGGCACCAGCTGAGCTTGTAGCCGGCGATGCCACGGGTCTTTTGACCACGACGGGCCGCTGAGAACCACATACACGATAACACGGTTTGGCCTTATATGGGCATGTCCTACTTTCGCGAGAACGAGGCCACTTCCGGTTATAGGTAAACAAACACTGATAGCCTTGAGTTTGCCAGAACGCATAGTGCAAAACGTCAGTTTTATTCAAAATTAATAGAAATCCAGAACCCTAACCTGATAAATTTAATATAATCTATTCGTTGATTATGTTTTCTATATGTGTACAAAGCGATTTGTTTCTAGATGGTGTGGTTTTAGAGATATTTCACTTTTTCTGTATGAAGATTACTCACTGCCATTGACAACGCATTGAGTATTCCGGTACGCGCAGTGCAAAACGTCAGTTTTATTCTAAACTAATAGAAATTCAGAACCCTAACCATATCAATTTAATATAATCTTTTTTGTAAACATGTTTTCTATGTGTATTCCAGTCAGTTTGTTTCTAGGTGTTGTACTTTTAGAGATATTTAACTTTTTCTCTCTGAAGATTGCTCACTGCCATTGACAATGCATTGAGTATGCCGGTACCAGCAGTGCAAAACGTCAGTTTTATTCAAAATGAATAGAAATCCAGAACCCTAACCATATCAATTTAATATAATCTTTTTGGTAAACATGTTTTCTATGTGTATTCCAATCAGTTTGTTTCTAGGTGTTGTACTTTTAGAGATATTTAACTTTTTCTCTCTGAAGATTGCTCACTGCCACACTGATGATACTGCCATGTGCGTTTGTGTACCTGCAAACAGGAATTAGGTCAAGATGGCCGCCAAACCGTGTTTAGGTGTATGTACGGCCATCCTTATTAGATTCTGACGCATGCGCAGAAGCGAGGGACACCTCTGAGCACGGGAACCCGCTGAAACCACCACACCGGGCGCTGAAAATACGACACCGCAGCAGGGTCAGCTAATGTTTTGAACTTGGGTAGTGTTTTGAACGTACGTAGTGGTAGTGTTTTGAACTTAACAGTAGTGTTTTGAACCTAAGTTCAAAACACTACCGTCGTGTTTTGAACGTAGGTTCAAAACACTACCGTAGTGTTTTGAACGGCGTAGTGTTTTGAACGTCCTACACCGGCAAACTCAGTGGCAGTGTGCATTCGTTCTGCAGCCAAGCTGCGTGCGCATACACAATGTTTACAAACATTGAAAGGGGTCTATTCATCGCATTGTAATATCCCTTTTCAGACCTCCATGTGTAGAGAGTCAAATAGTATGTGAGTTAAAATGTGAAAAAGTGTTGTTCTTTGTGTACATCATCTCAGATTTTGCACATTATTGGAATACGCATTCTCTGAAATTAATACATATTATTCATAGCAATATTTTATTCGAAAAAGAAACAAAGAAATAATGCACTTTGATTGTATACTCAAAGAAAAATTATCACAAAACCAGATACAGTAAAACCTCTCTAAATTGACTGACGTTGGGACCGACTTTAACTTAGTTTAAGTGGTCGATTTAGGGAGGTGGTCGGTTTAGGGAGTTAGAAGATGGTTACAATGGTATTGTTGGGACCCAAATAAAGCGATTGATATAGGGGAGTGATCGATCTGTGGATGTGGTCGGTTAGGGAGGTTTTACTGTGTACCAAATTTCTGAATCTTTGAATGTTCACTGTAGTTGAACTAATGATTGCAACTTCCTGTTAGAATGAGGTACTGCAAAGTGATCTTTTCTTTCACTAGTTGAATATTAGAAATGATATATCTGTACAGACTATTAAATCTGATTGCAGTAATATATAATCTGGAAATTATTAGATCAAACCAATGACTTAAAAATTGATAACTTGTCGCTTCCTAGAAAGGTGCTCGGCATTATTACTAATATTAGGATATGGCAAGGACTGGTTGGCTCAGTGTTAAGATAATATGACTGAGTGGGCTATCAGGTCATGATGCTGACAGCCTGATCTCCCAGTGCCAGGACGTAAAACTCCAACAACCAACCTTTTCCCCTGGGGCTGCTAGTTCTGTCAATGTTGAATTGATGTATAGCCGTGTTTACACGGGGAATTGTGAAACGATCTAGACAAAGCGATTTATATGAAGCGTTTTAGAGGCGCGTTTACACGGACGGAGTTTGAAAGTGTTTTGGCGCCAGGAACCAGCAGCCTTAGTGGTCCGCCTGTAGCCGGCAAGCACTGCTATTTGTTTAGTTTACACTTGGCGATTCGACACCGATGTAGCTGCTACGTTAATATCGCTTGGAATTTAAGGTTAATTTAATTAAATTTCATTATTTGAGTATGTAATTCTGTTAAATATGATCGCATTCAATAGATTTCGGCCTAATCGGTCCCTAACACTGCCGGGCACCAGCGATAGTTACAGCTGAGCTTGTAGCCGGCGAGCACTGCTATTTTACACTATCGCCGCCCGGGAACCAGCTGAATCGCTTCAAATAAACCACCTCGCGACGTTGTATAGATGAACCGTTTCATATGAATCGATTCAGCCCTAAAACGCCAGAGTGTCGCGTCTACACGGCAAATGTGAATCGATCTAGGCAAGGCGTTTTATATGTGGCGTTTTAAATCGCCCGTGTAAACAGGGCTTATGTCTTTAAATACATATCCGTAAAATAAACTACAGTTTCAAGAAAATATTTACTCTCAAATTCTTTGAACATTGTTCATTATACTGTGTGTGCGTGCGTGCGTGCGTGCGTGCGTGCGTGCGTGCGTGCGTGCGTGCGTGCGTGCGTGCGTGCGTAACAGAACGACAGCGGGGACGGGGGGAGGGGGGGGGGCTATCCATTGTTGGAGTGTTAGATGGGGAGTGAATCTGAGTGGATGTGTGTCAATGTCACTCAGCCACAGGCTGTCAGCACTCGGCGGTGACTAAAATGTAGGCTACGAAGCCAATTAGTGGGCATGTATGTGTATGCGAATACTAACACTCTGGCCATATTGAGTGTGATGCTGCTACCCCTAACGTTCTGCGGCCATAAGCGCTATAAATGTAAAATTCCTGTTTTTGTTCTTTAAATAAATTTGTTAACTATCCAAAAAACTGATTTATTTTATTTTATTATTTTTTAAATATATTTTTCATTCCCACTCCGGTATCCCTAGGTCCGAAATAAGTGGTACACCATCGCAATTTGCCACCGTGTTTGTGTGTGCGCCTTTTCATGGTAAATGGATCCAAAGTGTTACATGACGGTAAAAAATTAATACTGTGTATTTCCCATTTTGTCCCCACTGAGTAGTAGCCAACTCTTGGCCATACGTATACTAGTGATGTGAAGGAAAAGATAGTTGAGGTTACCATCTTGTCAGAATAACCTAAATTAATTGACTATCCAGCCCCAAGTGTGGATGAAACATATGATTTATTAATAAACAAAGATTCTTTAAGAAAATGTATTGCATGAAATAATTAATTGTTATGCGGTGACCCTTTAAATACAAAACTGCACTGTAAAGAAATCTCTAGAGGGAAGTTATATTCTTCCCAATTTTTAGTTGTAGGACATAACGCAGTAGAAGATGACACCAACAAAATGAGGGACTTCAACTTCAATGTTTTTTCATTCAGCTTTGTAGGAAAATGATATTATGGAATAGGCTTACGCATGAAATAGCAAATATTTTCTTTCTGAAGGTCTGATATTCCCATAATAACATTCCCTGACATAACAAGCAGGGGATATCACAGTTACGTCCAGAACCAGTTAAATCACCATGGAATTTTAGATAAAGATACAAAGATATGCATTCACGATGGGCATTTATTTCAAGTGAGAGTGTCCTTTTATTACTTCATAGACTAACAAGTAATGCTCTATGCAAAATATAGGTCTAGTGGGCTGTTGAAAAGTCCACATTCTCCATGTAGCATATCCATGCCCTTAAAGCACCATATTTTTTTAATGAATGTGTTGGAATTTTGTTTACTATGCCATATTAGGCCTTCATTTTATCATATCTATTCCTCCAAAGTGTAAGAATATCAGTTCTATAAAGAAAATATCTCCTCTATTGTTTCAATAATTGTTTTTGACCATTACATACAAGAAAATACATTGACTCCATTTACCATGAAACGACCCATGTACTTGGTGTTTTTATGCACTGTCGCAGTATTCCAGGCATTACCGGACGTGTGTTATACTTATACGCGTCAAGCTAGGCACACTAAGTACAGGTCTCACTCAAACAGAACACTGTCATGGTATACGCATGGATGGAGTAGATAGCTGTGTGCCTCGTAAATAAGCTTACTGTTCTCTCCGCATTGCCACGTGCCTCGCTAAGAACAGAATACACCGATGTACAGTAGAGTTAATAAGCCAACTGAAGTTAGGACACTTCATTTA
Source organism: Branchipolynoe longqiensis (assembly GCA_030323885.1). Lineage (NCBI taxonomy): Eukaryota > Metazoa > Annelida > Polychaeta > Phyllodocida > Polynoidae > Branchipolynoe > Branchipolynoe longqiensis. Next base: position 105,603,670 of record CM059187.1, on the reverse strand, counting down.
AGCATTATTACATTTTATTTTTTATTTACAGGAACTTTATTGTATCAATTTATCACATTGCTTGGTAACTCAACACACATTACATCCTGTTTTATCGTATTGTCTATGTCTTGCATAATAAGATCATAATTTATTTTGTTTAACCCAAAAAAACCACAATTATGTGGGAAGTACAATAGCCATTGGTAAAGGGTGATATTATGTGGACTTATGTACTGGATAGACTACTACACTTCACAATCATGGGACACTGTGGGTAGCACAGTAGCGGAGCGGAGCTATGTATGGATCTAAGTTGTCGTGTTCACTTCCTGGTATACGACCAATGTACGAGGAAGTATACTACTTCCGAAATAAATGCTAGTAATCCTTTTAGTTTACTTGGCCAGTCTGTCATGACTACGCCTATGTGTATTGGATAGTTAAGGCAAACACTGGAAGATTTTCAAAATTGATCTTGTCGCTAGCTCGTCTGGTACTCGGCGTTATGAGGATAGGGCAAGTCTGGTTGGCTCAATGTCTGGATAATGTGACTGAGTTACATATCGGGTCATAGTGCCGGTGACAGTAATTCAGTGGGGAAGCACTATAAAGTCCCCATGATATACACACTGTCACCGGTTGGTACCATCCTACTATGAGTTCAGATGTTGTTAGGATGTAAACATCAACAATTGAACATCACTATCAGTTCAACTGGGACCACATGTCCCACGGGGACCACATGTTCCACTGGGACCACCATTGTCCGCTCGGTTCTTATTAAACAAATATTTCCCCGACACTTTGTATTTGTCGTAGGGGTGATGAAAATGGGAAATATTATTTTTTTTAGCAGATTTCGAACCCACTCTTCTTGCCAGCATCTTCTTGGAGCATGTTAATCATTACATTACCTAGGCTCCCTGATTCAATTACCACGCCTACCTGTCTATGTGACTCCTTGCCTGAGAGGTCAGTGCAGACTATTACACTCGTCCCCCTGGAATTGTAAGTCTTTTAAATGGTTTACATCCATAAGTCATTTAATGCATACAATTACAGACATACAGGCAATGCACTTACGTTTTCATATATACATGCACACGATTTCAAGAACCACACAACATGTAGCTTAAAGTACAGGGTCCTGGTCACAGCAACCAGTTGTAAAATATTCCGATAATGATGCATTGGGGGGGGGAATGTAAATGTTCTCTTTGTAAAACAGCTATACATGGCCAGGTGCATAGATGTGTTTATGTAGTTGCTGGTGGTACTTGATTGATTGGTAAATAGACATTGTGGTGCTAGTAAGATAGTGTGTAAGGGGCACTCAGAGCCCTACCCACTACCCCCTCCCCCCCTCTGCTAGTCAGGATCACCACACGCATGCTCAAGGCAGGTGGTGACCAGGGGAGCCACACAACTTGGTAGTGGTGGGCAGATCGCTGTAACCATGGGGACCGGGAATGCTTGTTTCTCATTGGTGGAGCTAGAAATGCTTGTTTCTCATTGGGAGAATGTTGTGGGGTGATACACTATACTGGATCCATGTACCATATAAATAATAAACCAGATGGCTTGACTCTCTCTCTTCTTTCACTCTTTATACTCTTCCTTTCTCTTTGCCTGTATTGATTTCACTATAACCTGCCTACACAACCACAGATTCGAGCCGTGGACTTTACACAGTGTCATAGGGATGATGAAAATGTGAAATATTGCAACTAGAGCAACCCACATTTCTTAACCATTACACTACCTAGGCTCCCTAATGCTGATGCATCACCATATCCACACTATGTGGCTCCTTACCTCGGCGGTTAGTGCAGACTACTACGTATTTTATGTCCGCTCTTTCACTGACTGTGTTCTTTGCCTCACAGTGGGATGCGATTTGGGCAGAAGCTGCAGGGCCAGGCATCACATGATGCGCTGGTGGCCATCCAGGATGCCGAGATCCGCCTCCTGGAGAACATCAAGAAGTGCCTCATGCTCAGGATCAAGGTCGATCGGGAGTATGCTAATGGGCTTGGTGAGGTGGTTGCCACAGCCAATAGACATGACACCAGCAACTTCAAACTGCCCGTCTTCCAGGTACAGATTTAAGAAAAGATGTATATTTTTACTTGGGCTAAAATCACGAGGTTATATTTTAACTCGGGAATGATAATTATCATTATATAAATTATATGTATATAATACAAAATAAATTTAAAAAAATTAATTTGACCTTTTTCACCATGATTTATCTCACCATGTTTATGTAGTTTTCCTGCATGACACCCAAATGTGTGTCTCCAAACAAACAATAGGTATCCAAACAATTTGACAGTTTAACAATAACATCAAGATAAACAACACGTTCTGTGGTGGGTTGGTACTCACCTGCTCAATGGTCATGGTGTCAGGCATGGAACGTGATTGTGAAGGAGACTGAGACTCAGCAGCGACTCATCGAAGAAGGCACCAAGTACCTGTATACCCACACCCTGGACCGCCTCTGCCACCTCATCGCTGACAAAAAGGATGCCCGCAAGTTCTATGTGGATGAGCGGCAGCGCCTGCAGGTTGAGTTCCACAAGGTCTGTCCCCGCGCAAATTCAATGTGCACATTTCTTAAAGCTGCATAGTCCAGTGAAAGCAACAGATTTTCAAAACCAAAACACTAGATTTCATCATACATTTCAGACTTACATATCGGTATACTTATTAAGCATGTTTTGCTGCATAGAAGGACATATTAAGTCAATTTAATAGAACCTGTTACTACTAAAGTCTATGATGTCAGAAGTTTGATGTGCTTGTTAAAATTAATATGTCATGTTTTCATTTTAAATATCTTCAAAGTTAGCTATTTAAAATGAAAGTTTCTTCAAACTAAAATAAAGTATATTTTACCCATCAATCTCAAGTATTTATCTCAGAAAATGGCAAAAATTCAAAACCATCGGACTATGCAGCTTTAATGTAGTCATTTAAAAAATATATATATCTTTTTAGTATTCGTTTGAATAGCTCCTTTTCCTAGAGCCAGGAAACTGGTCTTTAATCCATGTTTACATTGTGGATATTATGTACTTTATTTACACAGGATAAATATAAAGTATGAAGTTAAGGATTATTAAAGGCAGGGCCAAGATAATACGAAGCGACCTCCTCCCCAGCTCTCCCCTACTTGGTCTTCATATCCAACTGGTCTCTGATACTCTTTCTACTGTATAAGAAAAATTACCCTTGAATTAGATGGCTATTCATCTTTAAATGCATTATTAAGGTGGCGTAGTCCGATAGAAGCATCAAATTTTCAAAAGCAAAAACACTTATCTAGATTTGAATCCACATATTTAGCGTCGCTACTGGTGCACTTATTAAGTATCTATTGCTACATTGAAGGATGTGCTACATCGATTTAATAGAGTATGTTACTGCTGAAGGCTATGGGGGTCAGAGTTTTGACAAGCACACCAAATTAATTTAGCATGTTTACACTTCAAATATCTCTGAAGTTAGTAATTTAAAATCATTGTTACTTCAAACTAAAATATAGTAGGTTATAATCACCATACTAAATTTATCTAAAAGAAAGAGAAGAAATGGCAGAAACTCAAAACCATCGGATTATGGAACCTTTAACCCCATGTGTTTCTAAATAGTCAGTATATTCCAATAGCTAGGTTAGGGGGAAAAGGTATGAATTTCAATACAAGCCAACATCAAATGCCTTTGACATAGACAGTTACTATACCAACTGTCCCTGAGTGTTGGTAAATATACACTCCTAGGCCACAAACCACATGATAGGTACAGGAGAAGGCTATTAACATCAACACTGTAGGCATTATGATGTGACCTCCTGAAGTAGGGACCAGATGGGATGGCCGAATGAGTTAGAGCGCCCGTCTCCTGTGTTGGTAGATCGTGGGGTCGTGGGTTTGAACCCTGGTCGAGTCAAACCAATGATCTAAAAATTGATACTTGTCGCTTCCTAGCCTGGCGCTCTGCATTATTAGGATAGGGCTCGGTGTCAAGATAATGTGACTGAGTGGGATAACCTGTCATGGTGCTGGCGACCTGGTCTAGTGGGGAAGCACTATAAAGTCGCCATGAGGGTGCACTGTCACAAGTCGGTCCCGTCCTGATATGACCTTAGATGTTGCTAGGACATAAAACAACAGCAAACAAACAAACAAATCCTGAAGTAGGACATCTTCCACAAGTAAGGGCGGTGGGACTGGGAGGGGTTGGGGGTGCTGGGTGCTGGGTCTGAATTGGCAACCCACTGGTTCGTCGTGTTGCTGAGAGTGCTTTAAATAGAAAAGGAATATATCAATGAGTGAGCGTTAGTACTACGAGTAACTGATGGTGGTAACATATGGCAGCGGAATGTATCTACCTAGACATTAACTTGTTTAACTGTTTCAGCGCTGATAGTAAATTGTCGTCTGCTGACGTGGATATGTCTGTTTATGTAATTAAGCGCCTAACTAAATGTAATATGAAGCAAGAAACAGACTGCATCCATTGTAGATGGGCAATTACAATAACAATTCACATCAAATATGCCATGTTCTACTCGTAGGCTTCTAAGACCGTAAAGTGTGACATTTAGTATGACCGGTCGTGGCATACAGAGATGTGCATAACTTCTTCTGACAACTTGCCCACATTGAACAAGAAGAGATAGTTGTCGTTGGTAAATGGGTATTAAAATCAGAAGTGTGCATATAGGTTATATCGCTCCATAGGTTATTCATTGTAACCTTTAAAAAAAAACCCTTAAGTTTCCGACTGGAATTAGTAGAAATCTGAAAGGTGAATTTCAGTGATCAAATCATATTCTAATTTGATAAAAACGGATGGGTTCCTTCCACCCCCCACCCCCACCCCCCATAACAAACCCACTCAAGACCGTCACCAACATGTCAAAAGTTGTAGCAAGTATGTCGGCCTTGTCAAATGAAATTCTTAAATAACTACTTTTGACTACTTATAACAATAACAATGATAATAATAATTATTATTACATTTGAACCAAAACAATATTAAGCGGTTTATAGTTTAGAGATCAATGAATTTACCCATTCAGAAAGCGTACAATGCTGTAAAACTAAATTCACCAAACATAATATATATATATGCATCTTGCATTCAGCTGCAAGAAGATCCACAGAAGCAACAAGGTGAATACGAAAAGCTGAAGGAGAAGTTTAACCTCGAAAAGGTAAAATACGACGAGGTGCACGCGAAGGGTAAGCCCGGGGGGAAGTACGACGACGCCAAGGCGCGCCTGTGTAAGGCGGGCATGAAGCTGCACAAAATGCACAACGACTACCTGCTGTCTCTGCGGGAGGTGTCCCTCCATCAGCAGTACTACCTGAACACCACCCTGCCCGGCCTTCTCAACTACCAGCAGGAGGTGCAGGAGACCATGGTCAACCAAAGGTACGAGCTGTGTGTTCACAGTGTGTCACGTGTCCAGATGTCATTCGCTTGCTAGGCTGTTGTAACACAATTGCTTGTTTATGTGCTTATTACTTACAAGTATAACAATATATAGGCACTGAGAATGTGATGTTTACTGGGAATACACAACTTGAAATTAAAGCTGCATAGTCCGATAAAAGCATTACATTTTCGAAGCCAAAGCACTTATGTAGATTTGATTCTACATAGGTAACTTAGATGCTGGTGCACTTATTAAGCATTTGATGCTGCATAGACCGAAACACTGAGCCAATTGAATAGAACTAGTTACTGCAAAAGCGTATGTTGTCAGTTTTACATGTTTACATTTCAAATATATCAAAACTTACCAATTTAAAATAAGCTACTTCAAAGGTATGTAAGGTAGATTATAACGATAAGTTTAATATATTTATCTCAGAAAAGTGACAGAAACTCAAAACCATAGGACTATGCAACTTTAAGCCTATAGTGTGAAGAGGTTTTACCGGCATGCTAAGATTATTTTTGCAGGTTTGTACTTCAAATATCTAAAAAAAAGTTAGCCATTTAAAATAAAAGTTACTTCAAACTAAAGTACATTATAATGATCAACTTAATTCGCATCACTCGGCAAGGAAAACAGAAAACCAGTTTCAAGCAGAAATTTATTCAAGTGGAATATTTATGATAATAATAATTATATATCAATATTAAGTCATAATCTCGCATGAGGCTGGCATGAGACTGACTCAGCAAATCAAGCGACTGGCACGGGAGTGAATTGAGGAAGAGTGTCTTCCGTACATAATCAGTAGGTGAGAGCAGACGTCAGTGTGATGCCGAAGTTCTGTGTAAATAGATATCAGTATAAGTACAAATGCAAAAACCCATGTAGTTAGATATCAGGATAACAGAGCATCAGCACATAACCCCATGAGAAAAAAGGGAGGGTGGGAGGGAGAGAGAAGTGGCCAGAGCGAGTGTCAGGCGAGAACTGGGGAAGGGGAGGGGGTGGGGGGTCATGTGCTGCACGAGTTCGCCTTGCCTCGTTCACAAATTAACCATGTTGCCTCTGCAACATCGGTAATTCGCATCACTCGGCAAGGAACACGGAAAACCAGTTTCAAGCAGAAATTGATTCAAGTGGAATATATATGATAATAATACTAATTATATATCAATATTAAGTCATAACCTTGCATGAGGCTGTCATGAGACTGGCTCAGCAAATCGAGCGACTGGCACGTGAGTGAATCGAGGAAGAGTGTCTTCCGTACATAATCAGTAGGTGAGAGCAGACGTCAGTGTGATGCCGAAGTTCTGTGTAAATAGATAACAGTATAAGTACAAAAAGGCGAAAAAACAGTGTAGTTAAATATCAGGATAACAGAGCATCAGCACTTTTCTTAGCAATCATTTATATATCAAATTTCTAGTCATATCTATTTATCTCTAAAGTGACATTGGTTTGTCTTCTATTTTAAACCTATGCTTATGTTTATTTAGAAGCAGAGGATAATTAATTGATGTGTTGTTTTGCTTTGCAGTAAATGCATCCTCGATGAATATATAATTCGAACAAGCTCATCAAATGAGAAGTTTATTGCTTGTCATCGGCAAATGCAGAAAGCTGTCACTGATATTGACAAACGTATAGAGTACACCGAGTACATGAATACACACAAGTAAGTATTGTAGTTGTTGATTTAACAGTCAATCTAGAAAGTGAGGCACTTTTTGTTTATCCGTCCATGTTTGATAAGTAATCACGACGTTGTAGTTCCTGGTTTAAAGGTAGCAATGAATGAATAAATTAATTTATTAATTAATGCAGGTCGAGCAGCTGGTAATTTATTCACCTTTCAACTCACAGACTACATATGGTGGTGGCGTTATGACGTCACCAGGTACAGTGTATCCATATAAGCTGTCCGTCTATTTTATTTGTATGTGCTTAAATAGAATGCATTACACTATTTTATTACACTATTTTGTGTTTGTAGAACTGAACCCCTAGAACCAAAGACTTTTGAGTTCAACAAGAACCTGCTAAACGACTACCGGGGGAAATTACTTGTGAATGAAATATCCCTTGACGATCTAACGGTACAGACTTTAAAGGATAGGTGAGCTAAGATTTGTCCTCCATTATCGGCTTTACATTAGCTGCACTGGCAATGTAGCCTTTCCTTTTTCCTTGTCATCTTTTGCTAAGACAAACCTACATTTACTTTACATATATCTCTTTAATAAAATCGTAATCCCGGAAGACCACTACCTATGTAGGTCAGTGGGTTGTGGTCTATGTAGATGTTATGTGTTATTTGTGGTGAAATTGCACATGAATCAAAATAACTCGATTTTTATTTCCGTTTTTAAAGGGTTGGTATTTTTCAGTCATACTCTGTTCAATACTTTGCGTAATCTACTTGATATATATACTGATCTGGAGATGGAACGACTAAATATACGAGGATGGGCTTGCTCTGGTCTCTGTTGTTTGCTGTGAAGTGGAAATACTGCGTTAAGCTTATTTCCAAATTCCGTACATCGTTAAAAATGATTAATGGTCTGAAGATTATCAACAACATACAACTTGATCTAAGTTCGCTGCATGAGCAATCATGAAAGGTGCATTAAAATAAATCTCATTTCAAATTCATATAGCTTGACCAAATTCTAATTTTGTTGGAGACACGTGGGTGAATGATGAATAGAGAAGTTTTATATTTCAATGTCAGATGTAAATATTTTTGGTTATGTTTCATGGGCCATCATCTAATTCCCATAGTTTAGTTTTATCATGTTATGCAAATATTGAGGCGGGTGGACTTGCTAGGTACCGTTTCCTTATCTGTCGGCTTCTCCCCGTAGTTGCAGCACCATATGGCTCCTGGCTACTCCTGAGCAGCCTAGTCAATGGTCCACATGCTGTTAAGCTTCTAAGCGATGTGGGAGAGCTAACATGCGCACGCATGCCACTGAATCTGCCTCCATTCAACAGGAAATGTTGCTTAAAATAATATGTAGCGGTGTTGTGTCTACTGGTGTTTACTCTAATGTAACTAGAAACGGTTTATGCTAGGGCAGAAATGATGTTTATAGTTAGTTACTTAGTGGTGCTTGCTTATCGCTGTGTCAACAGCAAAGTCTGTAATCACGGCGAGAAGTGTTCAAATCTTATTTTGTCCTATTAATATCGGGTCATCGCTTTTACACAAAATCTCGAGATATTTAAATTTTAAAATGTTGGAAAAAGGACGTGAAATCTATGCATTCAGGTAGAATGAATCTGAGTGTCGATGGACACTGACATCACATGCATTCCGAGATGGGGGTGGGGTCGGGGGTTCTTTCTCCCTTTAGTGAAAAGGCATGAGTCAGCTAGTGAATTAAGAGTCGTCAACGTAGCAATGAGTGAGGAGTACTTGGTCCTGCCGGTGTAGGACGTTCAAAACACTACGCCATTCAAAACACTACGGTAGTGTTTTGAACCTACGTTCAAAACACTACGTAGTGTTTTGAACACTACTGTTAAGTTCAAAACACTACCACTATGTACGTTCAAAACACTACCCAAGTTCAAAACACTATCATGACAAGCTGACCCTGCTGCGGATTTTGAAGCACGTATTAGTAGTATACGCTGATAGCGCTGCGGCGTGTGCACAATGTATTAGTATACGCTGATAGTTCTGCGGCGTTTGAAGCACGTATTAGTAGTATACGCTGATAGTGCTGCGGCGTTTGAAGCACGTATTAGTAGTATACGCTGATAGCGCTGCGGCGTGTGCACCACGAACGTCAAATGAATCTCGACATAAGCCTGAGCATGAGCCCAACATAACCCAATGTTAAATAGAGTAGTGTTTTGAACTTAAAGGTAGTGTTTTGAACTTAAGGATAGTGTTTTGAGCGTGGCCACAGTAGTGTTTTGAACTTACCATCAACCAGGTTAAAAACACTACCGTAGTGTTTTGAACCTAGGTTGAAAACACTACCGTAGTGTTTTTGTGGGGTAGTGTTTTGAACTTACTACACCGGCACCCGCTATGACTCTGGCAGTTTTTCAATGAATCTAACTAAGTTCCATTCAAGTACACTGACTAAATAACAGTGACATGCTTTTCGATATGTGTTTCAATTAGAGGGGCATCAATATTTTAGGAGGAATTTTTGTTGCTTTTCCTCAATTACCGTAATGACACGATGCAATGAACTCTTGTATTCCAGTCGCGCTTCCATCGCAGAGCGTTTACAAAATTTTCGACGTAAAAAGGAAACTAAAGAGGGCGAACTTAAAACTCTAGAGGAAAGTCTCACCCAAAAGCCACCGGACACAGAATTATCAGATGAGACGCGACGAAAGTAAGTTCCGAGGTCTGTCATGAATGAATGAATGAATGAATGAATGAATGAATGAATGAATGAATGAATGAATGAATGAATGAATGAATGAATGAATGAATGGATGGATGGATGGATGGATGGATGGATGGATGAAGACAGATGAATGGATGAAGATGGATGAATGGATGAAGACGGATGAATGGAATGGAATGAAGATGGATGAATGTAATGGAATGAAGAAATGAGTGGAGGAAGAAAGGATGGATGGATGAGAGTCGAGTGAGTGAATTGCCAGATATTTGGTTATGGGACTTATTTATGATAATTCTTCAACAGGCACTTTCTCTCTATCCCTCTCCCTCTCACTCTCCCTTCCTCCATATTTCATTAAAACCAGACCAGCAATGCTGGACGATTTGCAGGGTGAGAAATGGTAGTTACTACTACTATCAATTATATTGAGTCCCATCTGCTCTGTCGTCTGAGACAGGTGCGGAACACAGTCAATAATGTACAAGGCATGTGGTACGGGACACTCGCCTACCACATTTGCACCCGTCCGAACGCGGCTACTTGAGCTACTGACATGGGCGTGCCGACTCCTAGGCACCGTCATTCCTGTTGATGCTGTATGACAGAGGCACATCTCTGTGCAAGCTCCTTCCTCCCGTCCCCGAGCCTGTCTGACCTGTTTCATCTGTGTCTCACTAGGTTGGATAGTTTTCGTTCCTCCAGGAAACCGCTGGGTCTCGGCAAAAGGAAGAACATTTTCAGGTTTGCCGTCACTACGCTGCTGACCGTGTCTTTCTTTTCCTCATAAATCTTTAGTTTCGCAATAGTTTGATCCACGGCCACGTCTGCGTAGGCCACTTGTGATTTGCTGCCCTGTCTGCCCATTCTTCAGTTGGGTGATGTAGTCAAAGCGTCAAAGTGCCTTTACCTGTCACAGTGGGATTATATTCTGATCCAGCTCCTGGTCTCTTAACCTTCTGATTACTTGTCTTAGCGCTACTTGTCTTAGCGCTGTTTGTTGCAAACATGGATGGGTCATTCTCTGAAACTGGGCACTAATTTGTGACATGGAAACCCAAAACTGAAATCCTCCCAAATAATAACAAAAAACACTCCAAATAATAGCAGAAAACATGTTCATATGAAGGTTTACATATTGTGAAAAAGCTGAAGTTGAAAAAAAAGCTATTTCACTTTTCGATTTTGATCTTATGCAAATTGAGCAATACATTAATATCTCTGGTGTAATATGGAAATCAAACACACATTCAGAACATCATTTTAACAAACACAAATTCAAACAACGTTTTATTTATTACAGTTAAGCAACTAAGATTATGTCTTAGAAGAAAGAAAGTTGAAAAAAAAAGTTTGGGTAAATGCATTTGTCGATGTGTAAATCTTCACAGTTTCACTTTAGCACAAAATCATACAAGCATAATTTTGATACATTTTGTGGGATAGATTAAATACATATAGTATTGCTAAGATACTAAACAAAAACAGGCAACAACAATTTTTTGACTCGCTACCAAAAAAAGAATGAACTATTACCATCATAACATGGAAACAAAATATGTAGTGCCTAGTTTCAGAGAATGCCCCAGATTCAAGGGCAAAGCTGTCTCATCGTGTAATTTTCTGAACAAAGCAATAATTAAACTATTATATTTATGATGGCAAGTTTTAAAGGATTATTATAATGTTTACAGTTTAAGCGATGGCAGCGATCGCTTTTAAGCTATTAATAAACCAGGAACAATTGCAAATGTACGGAGGTGAAACTTTGGCCATGTTCAATATAATAGTAATTTAGAAATCTTTTGAAACTTATTGAAACCACAAGTTGATTGACACAGGTTGATTAGGCTAACAACGGTATGACAGAAGCAAAGCACAAACACAGGATTAGTTTGATCGTAGTGACTTTTGTGGAAGTGACAGTTCTTGAGTCGATAACAAACTGTTCACATTCTTTTCGTTCACGTCCGCATTTGCACCCGACCCGACCAGAACCCCCCACACACACGCATACAAAAACACCCCAAAATACATTGCTTAAAGTTTCATAATCCGATCTAATCATATTTTCAAAACCAAAATGTCTACTTAGAGACTACATATCCAAGTCAGATACTATGTACCTTTTACTCCTTTCTCTGAGGTTTTCTTCCTTAAGAATCTTAAAAATAGTTGGCTTTGACATGGCCATAGTACATATTGCACTTAACTTCAACTGGTGTGTACACATAAATTATTTTGCATGCTTGTACTCCAAACATCTCCAAAGTTAGTAAATTTTCATTAAACTTACTCTGCAACTTTACTTGTAAATTCCATTGGGGTGGGGTGGGAGTGGGAGTAATTGGGGCAGTGTACTCTATTCTGCGATGCTGTTTACGGATGGAAATATGGACAGTATGCTATTAACTTCACGAGCCTTGTTTGTAGCCAGTGCTGTCCTTACTGTGTTGACATTAGCCAAACCAGCCATGCCCTATACAATGTACTCTCCTACACCCACGTCGTATGCACGCCTTCTCTTTGTCATCATAAATGTAGTTACAATATTCTGCATATAATTCTTTTTTTTATCATTTTCTTTTTAAGAAAGATGTACTGTTGTGTTTACAATAGTTTACTTATTTGCATTTAATCCTTGGTTTGTGTGAGTTTAGAATGCGGTAAGGTTTCTTTTTGTTTTAAATATTGATTTACATGTTGGAAATAGTTCCGGTAGTGTCAATATGTCGAATTGCCTATGTGTACACTTTGCTATGTTCTTTGCTAATAACCGATGCTGACACTGAGCAATATTTGCCTCACATTATCTAGTACTATTAATGTTGTACTATCTACCAGTACATATAATGTCGTTTGTTATATGCTCACAGCTTTTGGTAGCTTGTCAAAAAACAGGATCTAAGTATTATCGATGGTTAAGGCCGCTTATCTTTGATGATCTGGTAAGAACCGGTGTTTCCAGTGTGATATTAGCCGTATACAAAACCACTTTCAAATTGCCCTGTCTACCCTATGTGTACCAATAAGTTCTTTGCTAATCAATGCTGAGCCGGAACCGGTGTTCCCAGTGTGATATTGGCCGTATACAAACCTCTCGGTCTCTTTGGCAGTTTCGAGGTCCAGGAACAGGCGATGCTTATCTTAAGGAAGGAGATTTCCGAGTTGGGTTGCGCGATTGACAAAAACGCGGCGCTGTACGAGTTAGTAAACAACCTGTTCGAGGAGCTGGGTAGTGACAGTCTGCCCAGTGGAGTGGACCTGTTCAGCACGCCGCCAGAGGTGAGTGCCCACCCGTGGTCATATTATAATCGAAAGACACGATTTTACATATGGTCAGGCATACACAACAGTCCCACTGGGTTGGACGGAGTGATTTCAAATGGGTCGAAGCCAAACGCACCCCCCCCCCCCTCTCCCCCACCATGAGGACAATTGTGATGCCCACAAGTACGCACAATTATGTCTTTAATTTTTCATTGCATGTGTCCAGAGCTATTTTACTATTCATAAGGGGATTATATTGACTTCATATTGAGCTACCTGTCTATAATGTAATGTAAATGGCCGAAAGACCAGTGCCTCGGTGCTGAAATAATGTATTTTCTGATGAGTAAACTGCTTAATAGAAAAACAAACAAAAAAACAATATGGTACCAGTGTCATTCTGCTGGGAAGACACCAGCTGTGTATAAGAGTACGATGTGCGCAACAAATAATGTGTTTTTAAACCCATGTAATTTCATTAAAGACTGAATATTACTAATCAAGTTTTAAATGTATCCCAGGATGAGCTCGTTATTATCGGGATTCATTGTTGCCCTTTCATTCTTGTAAATGATTAAATAACTGTTATTTCAGTATTGCCTATCTTGGGCTTATTCGGACATGAGGCCAGCGTTTTGGTTGTATTACATTGTTGATTGTATTTAATATTTGTAGCAACATATGAATTAAATTCTTGCTTACACCCACCCCCCCCAAAAAAAAAGAGACAGGCGGGAATTAAATGTATATTTACAGTGTGTGTTTTTGGTGATTACAGAAATTGAAAAAGATGCTTTCAATGTCATCAACTCTAGATAATGTGGTGAGAACAGAGCGTGAATATCGTTTGCCATTAACATTAACTCTATTTAAGTTACCCTTAACAGAGTGCTCACCTGCGCTAATCACAATCACACACCACGGGGCCGGTGTATGGGTGCGTCCGTCTACCACGTGACCTAACGAGCCTAATGCTGTCTGCTGATAATTGTGGTTACTTTGACCGTCACTAAAAAATCCGCTAGCTTCAGAAAGCAAACACTGCTCTTTGCCGACCTATGGGGAGCGTCTGTCAGTACTAATAATGGCTTTGAGTAATCCTTTTTTATTTCACAAATATCCCGGTGATTTCTATTCTTCGGAAACTACGACCTTTTGGCCTAATGGTTTCACAGAAGTAGCACAAGTGGCATCCTGCTTCAACGAGAGCGACACAATCTTTCAACTCAATTTCTTCTTCTTTTTTTTGCAATTGATCTGACACTGTTTCGCTGTTATTTATTGTTCTATGGTAAGACAGTCTGACTTTCCCCATACGGTCCCGCTTTGTTCCTTCCTTCCGAATCGCCAGTGATAAGTAATATCTAAATTATCGAAAGGATCGACAGAAAAAATGCCTTCCATTTTTGTTGTTCCTTGTTTTTTTCCTCCTATTTCAGTATGCCACAGATTATTTTTGAAGGCCGTGCCATATAATCGTGTAATAAAATTTGCAATGCTTTGGCCGTATTTTGTCTTTGAACGTTCCCCCCCCCCCCCGCCTGCTAATTGCATTTCTACGAAGTACATAAAAGCCTTTTACTATTTCAATCATCTGCTCCCCTCACCATCCCTAACCATGTAGCGACTACTCTATTGGTGCCCACGTTTATTGTCGAACGTAGCTAAACGTGATTTCAAATCGGCGTCACTTCTCTAGCCACCTAGTAAATACCATGGCCAATAAAGATTGTGATGAATTAACTCTGCCAATTAATATAAAAATGGAAATAAATGTATTGACGACCGTGGCTAATAACTTGTCCTGCTCTTCCAATGTTATACTGACCAATTGGAGCAAGTAAGGCATTGTAAGCTCTGTGGTAGGACAGTACTCTTAATCACTACACCATACAATTCCTACTGGTAGAGAAGGTCTAGGACATTAAAAGGTAGTATATTGGTTAAGTGCTTCTGGAATAGCAGAGACCTGAGTTGGATGACCATTCTAGGCAGGCAGCCTGTATAAGAACCAAATACCGCCTGTACCCGCCCTGCCATATTTGTGATCTTGGGTTCGATGGGCAATTTAGGCGGACAGCCCATTACCAGTGCAGTAGTATGTCTTCAACGGTGTGCATCGAGACCATTTTTTGTCCTGCCATAGCAAGTGTCATGTCATCGAAGGGACAATCACATTACACATAAAGGCTGTACATTGTAAATAAATTCTTCACACACACAAAAATAAAAAATTGTCTGCACATGGTAGGAGTCCCCCGATCATAGGAGTCGCTGAAGACAGGTACTGCAACATATCCTATATAGGAATTACTCTTTGTACCCACCTGGCTACATCCGTCTCACCTATGATCTGTGCGGCGTTTCAGCCCAGCGAAAGCAGTTCTTCACCCTCCTCGCAGACCAGCAAGACCCTCCTGCAGAAGATTATCCCTTTCAAGAGGAACCCGCGGCCAGCACCAGAGTTGCCAGGTCTGGACATTATAGACCGTGCCGACAGTGACCGTGACAATTTGGTAGTGCCACCTGGCAGGAACAGTACCACTGACCCTGAGCCGGATGGGTACCAGCAGGTATGTACCGGCTACAGACGTGTGTAGATACCTCTGCTGGTTTCTCAAAATTGTCTTTTATTATCTCGTAAAAATTATGTCATGTATAAAGCAATTATGCGAATATTGTTATATATGTAATTATCCTGTTATCTTCCTCATTGTAATTGTCACTGTCTACTACTACTGTAACCTCTTGAATATAATTATGTTCCTTGTTGTATGGGTTGCTTGAGGTTTGTGAGCGCCACCTGGATGGCAGGAGGTCTGTTCCGAAGCAGCTCCCTCCTTTTCCCCTCCTTCAGTCCAGGTGGCGCCTCACCTCCTCTTTCCGCCCCCATTTTACTTAATTAAATATAATGGCAGGTCTTTAAGGCCAGCCAGAGTATAAGGCGTCCACTAATTCTAATGGAATCAACTAATTATAAATGTATATCAAGAAAATCTCTGCCAGAAGAGGATTCTAATTTACAGGTGCACAGACTTTAGGTGAACACTTTCACGAGTTCCTCATGGGATTCATAAAGCAGTTCCTTTCTTTTCTTTTTGTTGTTGTGGATAGGGAATGTTTTATGTATCTTTTTTTTTCAGTATCGAAGCATTGGTTTTTCACTACTTAAGATTAGTGAAACACTGAGCTTTCATAAATATTTAACTTCCAAATATCCCACGGGGTGAGATTTCAGATGTACAGTCAAGTTGTTGCATATTTCTTCCAGCAAGATTACTTGGTGCCCACGCCGTTGGAAAAATGTTCACAAGTTAGGATCTTTTTCTCTTTTTTCTTTAAAAATAAATCTCATTTCATGATGCACCATCGACATGGTTCTAGAGCTCCTTTATGTAATGGCTGAACTGAAAGCTCATTTAAAGTTGGCCTTGGAAGCAAGCCTATGTTTAAGTCACCACTTCTTGCCTCTGAATGTCTGACGGAGCCTTCTTATAAACAGGTTTTGTAATAAATCCCCAGACCTTGGTGTTGAGTAAATGGCTCGTTCCAATGGTAGGAGGTAGAGGACGACGAAATGGCGGATGAGGTACAACAGTGTGTCCGTGATGCAGCAAACCATCAACAGCAAGAGAGTGCGCAGGTCGGCACGCTTTATACTCTTGGCCACCCATGGTGTAAGGCACAGCCGAACCTCTGAGTAGACAGGCAGTAGAATCATTGAGTAAGGCCACTGAGCGAAGCTGTGAGCTGGCACCACTTAGCGCAACCACCGGGTAGGAGCACTTTGCAGCTGGGGAGAGGAACCTTTTAGTAGAGTCACTTAGCAAAGCTGGGAGCTGTCACCGTTTAGTGCAACGGGAGCACTTTGTAACTGGGTAGAGGAACCTTTTTAGCAGAGTGACTTATCAAAGCTGGGAGCTGTCACCACTTGGCGCAACCACTGGATAGGAGCACTTTGTGGGTAGAGGAACCTTTTAGCAGAGTCACTTAGCGAAGCTGGGAGCTGTCACCGTTTAGCATAACCACAGGGTGGGAGCACTTTGTAGCTGGGTAGAGGAACCTTTTAGCAGTCATTGAGCAAAGCTGGGAGCTGTCACCACTTAGCGCAACCACCTGGTGGGAGTACTTTGTAGCTGGGTTCAGGAACCATTTAATGGAAGGAAGGAGGTCGGTGTGGTATGGTGTTAGGGGGGAGACGAGGTTACTAATCATACCACAACCCAGTTCTGTTGGAACATACATTTACAGAGGATTGTGGCTGGTTTTCAATCATCCAAATTCAGCCATTAACAACTTGGATCTCTTTCTGACAGTCTTCTGGTTTGGGAGTAAATAAGTAACATAATAGTGAACTTAAAGTTGCATAGTCTGATGGCTTTTGAATTTTTTTGTTATATTTGAGATAAATTGCTCAGCTTGACCATTATATCCTAATATTCATTAGTCCCAAGTAACTTTGATGAAAACTAATTAGTTTTTGAGCAATTTGAGCTGAAAGAATCCAAAATAATTTCGACAAACTTGCCAAAAGTCCTGTGGCTATGAGCCAGATGGTCATCTCACGATGACCACGTGATGTGAGATGCCTACTAATCCTGGAACCTGACATGGCTGTAGGTAGGTATTTCTGTTTGGGTTGTGAACATTCTGGGAACAGATTGGTGCCATAGGCCCGTGGCACTAGGGTTTTTAACTAAATATTATTTTGAAGAAAGGTTAATTTGATTATATCTATCGAATTAACCAAGTAGCATTGAATATCCAACATCACATATACATCGGTATGTGATTGACATCGTTCCAATAGCAGAAATTACAAAACATCAAGCTATGCAATTTTAATCAACAAATGTTAATAAAATATTAGAAATTACACAATTTGATTAATTATGTCTAGAATAGACCAAAGCAGCATTGGATATCAAATGTCACATACATTAGTATATGACATCATCCCGATGCCAGAAGGTCAACACCATCAGATTGTGCAATTTTAATCAAAGAATGTTAAAAAAAAAAGAAGTGTGGAATGAGCAGGGGCACTCATTCGGGTTCATTGCTGGACGTGGCAGGCTATGAGGCTGACCAAACCAGACGGGATGCGAAATTGAGTTAGATTGTCCGTCTCCCGTGTTGGTAGACCATGGGATCGTCGGTTCGAACCCTGGTCCAGTCTAACCAATGACTTAAAAATTGGTACTTGTTGCCAGGCGCTCGGCATTATTAAGATAGGGCAAGGACTGGTTGGCTCAGTGTCAGGATAATCTGGTATATCAGGTCATGGTGGCGGCGGGCTGGTCTGCCAGTGGGGCAGCACTATAAAGTTGCCATGAGTGCACACTGTCACAAGTCGGTACCCGTCCTGATATGACCTTAGATGTTGCTAGGACGTAAAACAACAACAAACATACGAGGCTCAATTCCCCCCCCCCCCCGGGGGGACACAAACATGTGTATATCATATGTATGATGTATACACTAGTCGTATATAAAATGCCCATGCAGTAAATACATTTTATATATGCACTAGTATATATTTAATATATATACAACGTATGCATATATATATATTTTTTTTTGGTCCAGAAATATATATAAGAAATGCAAATTCATTAGATAGCAATGCAGATTTCCAGGTTTAATGCTATGATACCAGCAGCTGTTCTGGTCATGCGTTATCGTTTTGACGGGATCCATCACAAATGCGCCAGGTTCTGGGCTTAACGCTATGACGGAAGTAGCCGTTCCGCAGCGTATGCACCGGCGGATGACATGGGATCTCAGAGCCTGCAGTTCGTCATAGGTGAGTGTAGAAACTGATATGGTGCTACGACCCCAGGCCGTCCTCCGACGTATACACTGTGGAACGGCTGCTTCCAACACAGTGGAACGGCGCATTTGCGATGGATCCTGTCCAGACGATAACATATACGCACAACCAGAACAGCTGCTGCAATCATAGAATTAAACCCAGAAACCTGCACAATTGCGGCGGATCCCGTAAAACCATTAATGCTCAGGCCCGGCTGAATCATAGAATGTGCAGTTTGTCATAGGTGAGTGTAGAAACTGATATGGTTCTACTATTTCGGGCTCTCCTCCGGCACATACACTGTGGAAGGGCTGCTTCCATCTCAGCGTTAAGCCAAGAACCCGGCGCATTTGCGATGGATCCTGTCCAAACGATAACGCATAGGCATGGCCAGAACAGCTGCTGCCATCATAGCATTAAACCCGGAAACCTGTGTATTTGCGGCGGGTCCAATCAAACCATTAATGCTCAGGCCCGGCTGATGTGGCCAAATTGATTAATTATATTGATCATCATCATCATCATGCTGTCAGTCGCAATGCGACAAAGACCGCCTTCATTGCTTAAACCCTGCTTTGTGCGGTTGTACATTTCATAAAAGCTGCTGGCAAATTGGTGAAGTGCTGCTGGCTTTTGGAAGTTAGTAGCCGCACTCTCTCAGGGAGCAAATAGAGTGTCTCACACCGACAAGAACATGTCAAGACAGGCGCAAACTATTTGTCCCTGCAGTGGCTGGTCGGGAGATGTTGGGAGTTCCATTCATCACCGCCCTTAATGCTGCCACGGTAACATGGTTTTCTGTTAGGGTTTGCTCCCTTAGCCTTTGATTCTATCAAGAACCAGAACTTGTACCACAAGGCAGTGGTATACAACTTTGCTAGGCAGGGGCGTCAAACGCCCTGAGGTATTTAACACCTAAGGTATCCGAGGTACTGCATTACCCGCATACCGTTATATTGATAGAATTGACCAAACAGCATTGAATATCCAACATGGAGGGGGGGGGGGGGTGCAACATACACCTCATTTCCTCTTCCCCTCTATGGCAATGCACAGTAGGCCTACTTGGTCGGGGGTGGCTAATGAGGTCACAAGATTGGCTTAATTGGTTAATGGCCTCTTTGCATAATAGTTGTTTCAAAGTGAGTGTTCAAAGGGGTGAGGTTATAAATTCACTGGTTATTCTGTATATGCTGGCCCAAATCATTAGCTAATACAAGTTGGATATATAGGATCAAATGTAAGTAGTTGTTTTAATTTTGACAAAATTATATTTCATCGGACCATGCAACGTTAATTATGACTCACGAAATGACTCTTGTGAAAATGCATCGCCATACAAAGTTTGATTTCATTCATAAAGAAGGTAAATAACCAAAATAGCATAATATTCCATAATCAGTTCCCTAACCCCACTCTGTTGCTTCTGGTGCCATCTGGATTACTTTGACTAGGTTCTGTTTCGCTTTCAGTATACTATTCACGAAGGCAAGCTCAAGGTACTTGCTTATTGATTACCAGTCGATGTGCTCCCTAGTAATCTGGAACAGACATTTGTACAGACCCAGAGTTGCTAACAAACCATCATTTAGTTCATTCCTGGCCATCCCTTTCATATTATTATCAGCCCAACACCACCCCAATTAAGTTCTCTCCCAGCTGTTACATATTGTAATGCCAAACCTCACACCCCACAAGTAACTGTGTTCACTTTTAACCTAAAGTTAACGGGACCTGTACGCAAGACGGATATAATGATGTTGATCCATGCAGGAGTTTTTCTTGTTTTCTTTCAAAATTGTATGTGACTGATATTTCGATGTGCACGCCCAGTGCATTACTGACCTTCCTAACTATGTGGCTAACCGCTCCGTGGTTAACAAGCTTTCTGGATGTTTCTTGGAGCCTTCGGTGTTGGTTCACTCAGTAAGATAGCTCAATTTTTTAGGTAGCTCCTTTTGACTACCGATTGGATTACTTTAGCGTTTGTGTGCATTAAAAGAGGATAAGTCCTATACAAGCGTACTAGGCCTCTGAATAAATTCATATGTTAAGGCAAACTATTAGTTAGATATTCTGTTTCGTTGAAACAGTTTGTGTTATAAGACATAGCTATAAGACGTAGCTATTGTTATGACAGCTAGATAAAGCTCCTACTATTCTGATCCTACTGGCCACGGCATGGAATGGTAAACATTGCACTTTATCAAAGACCCTATAATACTAAGACGGCTCACTCAGCCTGTACTGTCTAATCAAGATGATCAAACCCACCACCTGGTGCGCTGCCTATTCTCTTGGTTAACATGTGACATATTATATGTATAAATGTATATATGAATGTGAAAGATGTGTGATGATGGCGATGCTGATGATGATGCTGATGATGATGTGTATTTGTTCATAGCAATTTCATATTGATGTGTATTCATACTTACCTATCTCATGTATAATATAATTGTATATGTTTACATGTGAAACACCAACCAGCAGCTGGGCTGATCAAACCCACCACAAGGTGGCACTGCAAAATTTACATTACCATGGGAGAGATAGGGAGTGAGCCGTCTTAGTATTATAGGCATGGGAGAGATAGGGAGTGAGCCGTCTTAGTATTATAGGGTCTTTGGCTTTATCCATTATATACTAGCACTGTAGCAGTAAGTTTATCCTAGTCAATTTGATTTTGCTCGATGTGTCTTTAAATCAGTTTGCACCACTGTGACAAGAAAACATGCTATCAGGAGATGCAAGCCATTATCAGAAGTGTGTGTGTGTGTGCGTGTGCACGTGCACGTGCACGTGCACGTGCACGTGAGCGTATGCCTGCATGCGCGTGTGTGTATATATACACAGAAGTGAAGTATTTGCTGTCTCATGAAAATTGCATAATCCAATGGTTTTGACTTCCTATCATATCTTTGTAGATACATGTATTAGATCGATCATGATAATCTATTTATTTTAGTTTGAAATAACTTGATTTGTTAAAGGGTTAACTGACAAGAAGTTAGCTTTGGCGAGCACACCACCATGGTGGATCTAGGATTTGTTTACTCATTTTCAAGTTTAGCACAAGCGCATCAAACTGCAATGAATGTTGAATGAATGCACCTTTCTATAGATGGGTTTGTAGGGTCAAAACCAGGTGGGTGCTTTGGGTTTTTGAAATTTGATACTGTCATCGGATTAAGCAGCATTAAATAAGCTGTGACATGTTTCTATATGAAGCTTGCTTTGACACGTGACTAATGCACTCGACCTGCTCGCCGCTAGCTACTAACAAACTCACCGCCCTCCTGCGAACCGTACACATTACAGATGACTTTGCAGCCCGACCAGCTGGAGGACATGGAACTGTTCCATGGCATTCTGCCACGTGACGAGGTCCAGCGTCTGCTCGTCAACGATGGTGACTTCCTGGTGCGTGAGAGCAAGAACAAGAAGACCGGGCAGACGCAGTTCGTGCTGTCTGTCATGTGGAAGGGCCACAAGCACTTCATCATTCAGGGACACCAGGTGGGGCCATGCGCAGGGGCGTCTCGTGTAGGGTGCTGCAATAAATGTCGCTCAGAATTCCACTGTACTGTTTGAGTTGTACGTCCTAGCGACACCTGAGGTCATCAGGACAGGTAGTACTTGATAACATTCCCGTCCTGATATGACCATAGATGTTAGTAGGACGATAACCCCCAATAAATAAATAAATGATGACATGCGCGACATGTGACATGGTTACTTTATAGTGCTGCTCTAGAGAGATACCCTTCCCCTGGCACTGTGACCCGATTTCCCCCTCAGCCACAATATTCTCATACTGAGCCAACTAGTCCTTGCCCTATCCTAGTGTTAGCAAGCGGTGGGGTATATAGTGACAAATAGCAAGTCTTTGGTTTGACTCACCCATGGGGTTAGGTTGGTTGTTGGTATTAAAACTGTGTTTTCGATAAAAGGTATATCTGTGTATGATACTGATATGGACTGGCTTTTTAAAGGCCAGAGTCTCAGTGGCGGGACGTACTGGTCAAGTGCAAAGTAAGACCCTGGCACTCCCCACTCTTATTTGAGGCAGGTGTCTTATACCAGGAGGTCACATGCTGCTGCCTTCAGTGTTGATGTTTATGGCCCTCTCCGGTGCCAACCTATCAGGATGCATAGAGAGTTGCCTTCTGGCCATCTGGTGCCTACTTATCGACACTGAGTTAACAGTTGCTATGGTGACTGACCTGTCAGTCAGTAGCTCTACAGATTTGGGTTATTTGAATTGAAATTGTGTATAATCATAGTTTATAGCCATTAGGCAGCATACTATTTCTAAACACATAGCTATTTGTATAATAAGGTGAATAGCCAGCTACTTCTAGGGATATATATATATATGTATGTATATATATATATATATATGTATATTTTACATCGGTACTAAGCCTCAGCCGAGGGAGAAGGAAGCACATCCGGGTCCAGCAATTAGCATAATCAACTCACAACGGGAGGACGTTTGTTGAGTTGCTCCGGCACTTTTCTACTTAGAACGACATACTATCGAGTAACCATTGTTTTTTGGACGGTATTTATGATAAAATGTATGTTACCGCTCCTTTTGGCAAAGTTTTGAAACCTTTTGTAAAGTATTAAAGTTTTTGTACGTGTTTTATGATTCTTAGAACATCGCTAGAACAATGTCGCCATTGTTCTTTGTTACAGATTATGCCACCCGTTGCTGAATGGAGAGATGTATAGTTGGAGCTATACATCGTGAGGATTTATTCCTGGGTTTTTTCCTAGATTCCCCGCATTGTTTTATTTAGGCGTACCTCCGAATCTTGTAGCATTTTCTCTAACTTGTTGGCACATTACGCCACAGGAGGGAGAAGTGTATGGGATAGAGATTGTGGGAGGCTACCGCTACACTGGTCCCTACCCATCGTATGGTTTTGGTTTCATTACCATTAACCTACGACACTCAGATTTTTCTCTCATTCCTGTGTTGAAACGGTTTAAATATGTTTTTCAACACCAGTAACGCACATTTTGGGTTATGTTCTAACTCTTTGTGACGTTTTGGTTGAGCATTCCCTAACTTTTGTTTTTTTTATCGTTTTCAGGGTTCCAATGGCTACAAAGTGTAGTAAGACGGAGGCTCCTAGTCGGATTACCGATGATGAAGACCCGTCACCACAGCCGAGGGTCCAAGGGTCGCCTGAGCAGGAGCGGGCCAGAACCGCCTGAGACTTGAGCGGGCCAGAACCGGGCCCGTCTGACCTGGATGCACGTTTGACACGCTTGCTCCAGACCAAACTGGAGATGCTCCCAGCGAGATCACGTAGCAAGACAAAATGGAGGATCCAAGAACCTGAGGATTCCGAGTGGGAGGATTACTCGGGAGAGGATTCTTCGGACGAAGACTCTTCACGGGAGAGGATCCCAGTGAAGGAGAGGAAACACTCTAAGAAAGGAGTGAGTTTGTCTGATGGGGACTAGTACACTAGGGCACGGAAGAAGCCCGTGTTGAAGGGGAAAAAGAATAAGATGAGGAAGAGTAAGAAAGACTCTTCTTCGGATTCTTCGTCCGACTCATCTTCAACGTAGTCCGACTTGGATACCCAGCGCGCAGGAAGGTACGCTAAAATCGGAGGGAAGGTCCGAAAGAAATGCAAACAAGAAAAGGCAAAGAAGGTCCTCACCACAACCATGATGCGAGAGACAATTAAAGGGCATTTCAATACATTCAAGCCAGCGGAGGTGATTACTAAGCTGGCTGAGAAATTTACGGTGATTAAAGGGATCCCAGACTCGGTGGTAAAGGAGATGGAGACTGATGTCAAGCTCAGTGAGGATCAAAAGAAGTTTGAGGGGGTGCTCCACACCTTTCACAAGGCGGTCTTGGGAGAGTTGACTGCGATTGCGCCCATTGCAAATCGTATGCAGGCTGAGAAAGTTCTCCTCCCTTTGCAGCCAGATGGATGGCGGGATTGCTATGTTGACCGCGGCAAGTATTCACAGACTCCTGTAAGCAAATTTGAGGCAATATTTAAAATTATTTGGATGAATGGAGAAAAATTACTGATAATTTGATGATACTCAGTATTGTTGAGGGAGTAAGAATTCCATTTATGGAAGAGCCAGTTAAAAAAAAGAACTCCTTTTCCATACCGTTTTGATATAACAGAGAGAGATGGGGTGCTCATAGAGACCACCAAGCAACTGGGGGACGTTGGTTGGAGGATGAAATCTCTGATCACATTAACATTTTAGAACTTAGAGCGATTTATTTAGGTTTATGCAGCTTACTGCGCATTCCTAAATTCCATGTTAGGGTGTTAACAGATAACACAACAGCGATGGCTTACGTTCGTAATATGGGGGGGACTTGATCCAAGCCTTGAAACCAGGTAGCTAAACTAATTTGGAACTGGGCCCAACAACATGAGATATGGCTCACAGTGGTGCATATTCCAGGTAGTCAGAATACCTTAGGGGATAGGAAAAGCCACCATTTTCATGATCATTTAGAATGATCATTGAGTGACAGTATTTTTGAATAAATGTGGAAAACCACAAGTGGACTTGTTTGCATCACGAAACAACAAGAAAATATTCAAATATGTTTCTTGGCATCCAGAACCACACGCTTGGCGAGTGGATGCTTTTTCTTTGGTTTGGAATAATGACTTGTATTATATATTTCCACCATTCAGCATTATCAGCAGAGTGGCCAGAAAGATCAAAATGGATCGCTCACACGCAGTTCACACACAGTTCTGGTGGGACACACATCCTTGGCTGGCGGAAGTGGCATTGGGAGCGAGGGACATGCTCAGGTTTCCACGGGCAAAGACAAATTTGCAAAATCAAGGTCCGCTGACCACATACGGAGACGTGTCAACAACACCCCTGTTTGCATTCCTTTTCTGAACAAACATTTAGAGCAATTTGGGATCGACAAAATTACATGACAAAGGCTTGTTTCACACGCCTGGAGGAAAGGCACAGTTAAGCTATATTCAAGTTATTTTAAGAAATGGGGGTCTTCATTGTTTAATTAAGAAAGTTAAGCCATTAAGGCCTACAATAGCTCAGGTTGTCCGTTTTCTAAGAATGTTAGAAGATGAAGGATTAGTATATGGTGCAATTAATGCATCAAGATGTGCACTGTCGATAATTCTACCAAGAATAGCTGGACAAACACCAAAACCAAATTAATAATTTGTTGGGGGATATAACAGTAGTATTTACGTTGTTTAAGTCATGGCCTAGTAATAAACATTTATCTATTAAACAATTAGGATTTAAGTTAGCAGTTCTCTTACTGCTAGTGACAGGCCACAGAGGGCAAACGATAGTAGCTTTGTCTCTAAATGGACTAGAGATAGATAGCACAGAGGCAACGTTTGAATTAGACCAATTACTAAAATCGTAGTGAATGCGTCAGTTATTAGATTCCCGTGAATGCGTCAGTTATTAGATTCCCGCAGATGGGTGCATTACTTGCAGAAGGCCGACTTAGGCTTAAGGCCTCTCCGTTCATAGAAAGCAATCGAATATCAAGGTTCCATAGCGATTAATCTACAATAAGACTGGAGGATAGTAAAGAATGCAAGGAACGTCCTGATTCACCTTCACAAGAGCTCACTTCACAGCCTCCCCAGACGAACAACAGGAACTGATGTTCGTCTAAGAAAGGAAAAGTGGGAGAGACTACCAGGGTTCGCGGCTGTAGCAACAAATAATAAGCATAATCACGACCCCGCTTGATCCACGACTATATGGCGTGGAATGCGAGGCACCGCATACTTCCTTCTCGTGTAATTTTTTCGATTTGAGACAAGCCAGCTCTCTGGTCAACAATTTCAGTATTTCACAAGAAATATGTTTGTACTTAAATTCCTTCAAAAACAGTTTTGAATCATTACTTGATAAAATTGAAACTACCAGAATCGACCTTCAATTCTGGTACCGGCCCAACTAAAAATACTGACCCTGTCGTAGCTGAATACCCTGCCATTCAGTCTGGCAATGAAAGAAACTCCACTAGTCACTCGTCATCTGTACCATTGCACACCATCCAATATCACAACCCTTTATAACACACTCCACCATTTTGACACTTGTGACCACACATGTACTACTAACCCCTGGAAGAAAATTCCCTAGCCCAGTTCCCGCGATGAAAGCTAGCTCAATATTTCTCCTCTACCAGTAGCCTATACCGTAAACTCATTACAGCCTCAAAAGTACTCTGGCCGGCGTTACCATAGTAATATCCCTATCTCAAGTCTGTATCACACCGTACGCTAAAAGTGAAGGGTATTTGGAATTCGCTACAGACGACGTTACCCTAAATGTATACAGCTCCAACGACAGGGTCCCCTTTCCCTCCAAAAATTCACACCATGACTACTAGACAATGACTACTATACAATGACTACATTGTAACCAAAGCCGGAAATTCCCAAAGGAAGTCCGTTTTTGGTTTACACAAAAAAATTTACGGTGCCAGTAAAGATGTCCGAAACCACCTACGGATATAATGCCATTAATGTTTTTATTTATTTATTTTTAAATGTGAATATATCTAGCAGATGATCCTACTTTAACAATACGGGAGGAGTACCTCACTCGCGTGGGACCTATCCGATAGATGCGAATGGCCGCATCCATGGGATATCACTTTACATGTTATACAACAGTTTACAGGCCTAGCTATGAAATAGCAGTGTTAACCATGAAAGTCAGTTTTAGTAATATCCCCAGTTTTAGTAATATCCCTATCCCGATTTAGCCAGCAACTCTCCAAGGTGCACTCTTCATACAAGTACCATGGGGTCTGCATGGCACAGAGTACGAAGGGTATTCCCGAGGTAGTCGAAAGTCTAACTCCCCCCATGTATGCTTCGTGTAACCTTACTGACGGTCTGTATAATAATTTAACGTGTGCTAACTAGTAATAGGACTGATGTCCTTTAAGTAAATATTTCGTCCTAGTGACAAGAATAACAATCCAAAACGCGATGATTTCTCAGGATGGCCGATAATAATGAGGGGCACACCCCTAGTAGCGGCAATGGCTATCGCCGACGCACCACACTACCAGAAAAAAATTGAAATAGCTAATGCAGGTATCCAAAATTGGGTCCTAGTGTGGCCAGGGGTACCGGGCACACACTCTGAGGGGACACCCGCCCACTCACTCGGTTGTAAACTGATAGCGAATATACGATTGTTACACTAATCTGACCCAATACGGGGTCAATCACGAGCCATGAACGTTCCGACCGTGGGAGTAGATATTTAAATATACGAATACTTCAGCACAGTTAAGTTGTTAGCAATACAGACTTTAGGAAATGCGAACACACGAGGCCTCGTAGAGGTCTCGCATGGATGTAATATAGCGACAATGCTAAAGTATCACATCAATGTTACTTTCTAGCGAAATTTGTTCTATAATAATCTGCAAAATTTGTTCTATAATAGAATTTGGAATAATCCCTACCCTTCCACATGACCAAACAATTCATATTAACATTTCACTCTTATCCCTAATGTACATGTATGATTAACTAGTGGTTATCCCCAGAGATCATGGCTAGTTACTTCTACAATTTTAAATGGTTTAAATTTCTGTTTAATTTGATTGAATGTGTATGTCTATTTCCCCATAAATTAGTTTTAGGCCTATATTCTAAAAAAATTTGAAAACCAAGCTGGTCATGGCACCAGTTCGGCTTTTCCGCCCCCGCCTAAGGCGAGCCTACGTGTTAATATAATTAATTGTTTCCATGTGAATTTCCTTGGGCCAGCCGCCGCCGTTGTAGCCTTACCTCCCGCCTACGAGTTGTCCGTCGTCGGTGTCCGCCACGTACGGAAGGCGCCAGCCAGAGTATCGTCTAAATACTAGATTTGCCATCGTGCGCATTTATCGGCCTAAAGTGTATTTATATTAGGTTATTTCAACTACTGGCTGCCCCCTTCGTCGTTGGAGATATTATGAATGTTACTAACTGAATCCAAATATGCGCAGTCCAGCTCGAGTTGCTGCCGCTGTCTCTACTATTTAGTTTACATTATACGTCGTGGTTCTAGCCTAAAAGTAACACTACATTAATTCTGTGAATGCGTCAGTTATTAGATTCCCGCAGATGGGTGCATTACTTGCAGAAGGCCGACTTAGGCTTAAGGCCTCTCCGTTCATAGAAAGCAATCGAATATCAAGGTTCCATAGTGGTTAATCTACAAAAAGACCGGAGGATAGTAAAGAATGCAAGGAACGTCCTGATTCACCTTCACAAGAGCTCACGTTTTATTCTTAACCAAAGACTAACATTGATACCAACATAAATAGTAATAAAGGTCTCCCGTTCCCTCCCGTGTGGTTTCTATAATTTAGTTTAGAATTTTTACCCTAAAAAGCCTAAATATCGGTGGAAAACGACGGAGCGTGTAGAAACACGTCCGCCGGATCTGGCCCCGAACGCCCGACCTCCTATCGTTGCTAGGATAGTCACAATCGACGTATCCAAGCAACGCTTTACAGCAGGGAACCCTGCCTCGCAAAATGCGCGCCCGCGCAAAATGAGGTCGAGTAGTCCCGCCCACTTCACATGTATATATAAATACATATATGTATACATATATATATGTATATATATATATGTATATATCTCCATGTATATATACATATATATGTGTACATGTATATATACATGTATATATATACATACATACACACACACACTCACTCACACACATATATGGAGATGTGTTAGTGACTTGCTTTAACTGGATACTTTATGGTGGTTTTAATTTTTTTTAATGGATTATTTTCATTCTTAATATCATCAATATAACGATAGATGGTGCTCTCGATAAACCTGTAATATAATAAATCCACGTAATGCCTACTACAATTGCTGAAATTATTTATTGTTGTTTGAAAGGTAGACCATGTTTTGGCATTGCTTGTAGGGGGAATGGCGATTCGAAGGGCAGCAGTACTCGACAATCCCTGAACTGGTGCTGCATCAGTTCAAGAGTAACCAGCCCGTCACCAATAAGTCGCAGGCCATCCTCCGCACACCCATAGTGCGCGAGGGCTGGGAGCTGAAGAACGACGACATTGAGAAGGCAGAGAAGATAGACAACGTCAGTGGCCAGTTTTAAAAGTTCACTCAGTGAAATTTTATTTTTCTTTTAAGAGGGAAAATTAAGTTGTATTTAATCATATGTTAGGGTAACTGGGCTGGCATCTCCGCCTGAAAGGTGATCTACCTGATAGTTGTCGTTTTTTACTTTTACGTCCTAACAACATCTAAGGTCATACCAGTCTACCTGATGGTGTAGCCAATGACTCAATATGGCTTACAATGGACAAGAACCTATTTACAATGTAAGTGAGGTGCCATAGGGGTAATATGTTGGTTGAGGGTGGGAAATGAAAAGGTGGCACTGAGGACAACTTCAGCTGAGGTTAGCTACGATGACAGTAAGGAGCTTATGCGAGTGGTGGCATAAGTGAACAGAACACGGTCTACAAGGTAACGGTGAACATGAGCTAGGCTTGGATTATTCAGTGAATAATTAGAAGTAAATGCTATATGTCAAGGTGAAGGACAAATTACTCTGTATCAAATACACGGGGGGAGGAGGGGGGTGTAAATCTAGTGGATGAAGGATGAGCATGGGTTACTACCACCCGGGCCCATAGGCTGAGCCACCCGAGCCCGTATGCTGAGCTTTAGTACAGTCAACTAAACCATTTTTGTTGTATGTTCTCGGGGCCCTTCCCCCTTCCCCCTGTGTCGCCAGGCTTAAGCCTACTCAGCCTAATGGTTATTACGCCACTGGATGTGTGTGTGTGTGGGGGGGGGGGGTGTTAGAAGAGAAGATCAGGGTAGTGACAACCATATTCGAATCAAAGGACAATTTCATCACCATTGTGTGCTGAGGGCATTGCTAATATTACAGCTAAATGCTTCTTTGGTGGTTTGATGGTTGACGTAGTTTTCAAAGTGGAATAAATCTGAAGCTAAGCAGTATAGGTCCACAATCCCTTATCCAAAGTTCTTATTTATACAGCATATAAATAAACTAATAATATTTATATTCTTTAGTTATCTCACTTAGTGTGAATGTTCATGTTTCTCTGGAGAAATATTAATGTGTTTGATTACAGTTTTTCCAAATGTTTTTGTTGGAAATAAAATGTGCTAGAGTATTTATGCTCTATAATTATCCCATTATTTCATTAAACAGCATCTTACTCTATAAATAAACTATACTACTATTTTGTCATCTTTTTTTTTTTATCCCGTGTAGTGTGAATATTCATGTTTTTATCGGGGTGTCAATGTTTGATAACCGCCTTTATTCTGAAATCTGAAAAATTCTGAATTTCAAAACCTAATTGGCCCCAAGGATTTCGGATAAGGGATTGTGGACATGTAGTGGGTTTGTGAGTTGTGGGGTGGTGTTGATGTGTCATGCTTGAGATGCAAAGATGGAAAATGTGTGCCCTGATGTTGGTTAGTATTTAGAGTAAGATTAGGGCCTAGTCTGATTGCATATACTATTACGGGGTCCGATGTAATTTGATGGGACACGGTCTACTTAATTTTAAGGTGTTGAAGGTGTTATTGGTTGTTTAGATATACATGTTGTGTATGCTATTGAAGCAGTTTTGTAATGAGGTTTACATTACACATAAGTAGGTGAGTTTGAATGAGCACACACACTCCCAATGACAGTAAAGCTGCTGCTTAGCTTACCTCTGGTAACATGTATGCAGTATAGTGCCCATCTGTTACCAGTCCGGTCTACAGAGATACATATACTATCACTTTATATTATTTTCCACCTATCGCCTGGTGTTATAAAATTGAATTAACAGGTTATGCAAAAATCTATCATTAATAAAAGAATTACATATATTGTAAAAAGTTATTTTGGGAATATAATGTATGTCCCCTTTACCATACCACACACATACATGGCGACATTACCCTTACAGGGTCATTTTGGAGAGGTGTTCCGTGGCTTCTACAAGGTGAACAATCAGGAGGTTGCTATCAAGATCTGTCGCGAGACGCTCTCCGACGACTCCAAGAAGAAGTTCTTGCTGGAAGGCCGCATTCTCAAGCAGTACGAGCACCCGAACATTGTCCGCTTCATCGGCATCGCCGCGCAGCGCCAGCCCGTCATGATCGTCATGGAGTATGTCTCAGGTGCGTCTCGGCAGTTCTAGACCTGACCACCAGGTGGCCAGCATATGACGTCACAGACTAGGTGGTTTAAAAAAAAAAAAATGCCCCTATGTTAGACGAGAAAAATGTGTGCTCTTCCAAGCTTGTATCGACACATTGAGACTATATGCTTACATCATAGATTTTCTGCACATTGGCATTATTGCCTGGTTGGCAAAAATAACCAGTAAGTATAGCCGATAATATTAGTAGCTGGGTTATGATTAGGGTTCAAGCTTCTTATTTATTTATTTATTTATTTATTTAGGCCTATCTATTAAACAAAATAATTGTGCCTTTGCTTATTCACAATGTTGGAAGCATTGGATAAGCAGTCCCAGTGACAAAACCACTGAGCTGAAATCCAGAGGGTTTGATGATTTGAGCAATTTGAAGGTTATGAAAATATCAATTTAATTGAAGTATTGCTCTACTGATTTCTATACAAAACAACACCTATCTGCTCTGTTTTGCCAACCAGACTATCGAAGTGTGAGTCAGGTGATAATGACGTCACTGGTCAACGTATCTATAGACCCCTTTCAATGTTTATAAACATTGTGTATGTGCGCGCACCTTGGCTGCAGAACGAATGCACACTCCCATTGAGTTTGCCGGTACACTCAGTGCAAAACGTCTATTTTATTCAAAATTAATAGAAATGCAGAACCCTAACCTTATAAACTTAATATAATCTGTTCGTTGAATATGTTTTCTATATGCGTCCCAATGAGTTTGTTTCTAGGTGGTGTGGTTAAGAGATATTCAACTTTTGCTGTATCAAGATTGCTCACGGCCATTGACAATGCATTGAGTTTGCCAGTATGTGCAGTGCAAAACGTCTATTTTATTCAAAATTAATAGGAAGGCAGAACCTTAACCTTATGAATTTAATATAATCTGTGTTGAATATGTTTTCTATGTGTTCCAATCAGTTTGTTTCTAGGTGGTGTGGTTTTAGAGATATTTAACTTTTTCTGTATCAAGATTGCTCACTGCCATTAAGTTTGCAGTGTGACCGGATGTTGTCCTGCAGCCGAGCTGTGCGCACACTGACCTAAATACCTATGCTGACGTCATATGAAATAGGTCTATACCATGATCACTGTACTGTCCTTCTCTATGCTATGTTATTGATTAGGATAAATAATGAAAAGATCAATCAAACAGAGCAAATTTAACATGACAATGTGATATTGGCTTCGTGACCAACAAAAATAAACATAGCTACCATCTACAGTAAGTGACTTACTCAATATTTACACTTCTAGATCTATATTTAGAATGTGTCAACTGCGTGGACAAGAACTTGGTAGAACATATTAAGCTAATTCTGTATGTCGGCCTGCTTGCAAGCAACCACTCACCAAATCAAGCAACCACTCACCGAAAAACACAAATAAATATGGTAGAAGAAATTGAATGCAAGCTGGAGAGGGGCACACACTTTGCCCACCTAAACTGCCAGAGTGCATCCAACAAAATCGACACAATAAAAATACACCTAAAAAGAGAAAATGTTGACATACTGACACTGTCAGAAACATGGTTCACTGACAACCACAAAAACAACACCCGTAACATATATGGATATAGGCTTGTACGTAATGATAGACAGCAAAATAACACACTAAACCAAACAAAAAAGGGTGGAGGTGTTGCCCTTTACTGCAAAGACTCTAAAAATCTAGATCCTGAAGAACTAAAAACAGCTAACTTATCAAATGAACACACAGAACTACTATGGTGCCTAATAAAAAATGAAAAGCAAGCAAATGTAGCCATAGCAAGCCTCTACAGAGGAAATTGAACTTTTCATTGAAGCCCTAGAGAAGAGCATAAACACCATAAAAATACTGACAAAGGCAGAAATCTTCATACTAGGAGACTTTAATGTAAATTACAACAGCAATGATTAAAATAAACTAATGCTGCAAATCAAAATCTTAGGCCTGCAACAGCTCATCACTGAAAAAACAAGGCTAAGTAAAAATGCCACAACAATTGACATAATACTAACCAACTCGAACCACGCCACTAAATGCGGCACCAGAAGCTGGTATAAGTGATCATGAGCTAATATATGTAACAAGGAAAAAACTAAACAGCACAAATCACTATGAATATAAGATGGGCAGGTCCCTAAAGAACTACTCAGAAGATGCATTAAAAAATCATCTGCACCAAAACATAAACAACATCACA
>CM059187.1:105531765-105568829 GCA_030323885.1 Branchipolynoe longqiensis | reverse complement strand
AAGCATTCAACAAATAGAATAATTTAAAAAAAGAAAATATTAAATAGTATTGATAAATACAATATTGTGCGATGTAATGCATGACAACGCGCCCACTATATCACTTTAGTTTTCTTTTTAATTTCACTATCGCTATTGCTGGTATACTGTGTATTAAATGCACATAAGTTTCAGTTTCAAATGGTTGAATTTTGAAGCTCAAGTCTTATAACGAATAAATTAGCATCCTCCTCATGTAAGGTCATATCAGTATGGGTACCGACTATCTACACACATGTTTACATATATATGTGCACACACGCTACATAAAGATACACACTAACCATGGCGATGTAGACATTTACAGAGATGATGTATTAGCACAGAGTGGTGGTTCTTTTCTGTCGCCGGGCGCTGTGTGTAGACAGGGTCTGGGGGTGACTGAGTTTACATAGCGCACAAGGCTTCATCAGCCGATGGCCCAACTGTAGCGCCACCTCACGGCCACCCTCATCACCAAGCCCCATGTGACCCCCCACCCCCCAGGCGGCGTGCACAGCGTTGGGACATTTCATGCAACATCGGCATTATAATCACGTCTAACAACATGTGTGATCATATCGTCCCGGCCGCACCCCGCTCGCACAAGTTAATTCCATTTTAATTAGATTTTGTAGCGCGGACATCTTACCCTAGTGCACCAGCGCCACCCGCACCACCTGCACCACCCACACCACCCGCACCACTTCCACCATCAGCACCAGTACATGCACTACCACCACCAGCACTTCCACCACCACCATCCCGTCATCACTACCACCACAACCACCACCACAACCACCACTACCATCAGCACCATCCCATCATCACTACCACCACAACCACCACCACAACCACCACTACCATCAGAACCATCCCGTTATCATTACCACCACAACCACCACCACAACCACCACCGCAACCACCAGCACTACTTCCACCAGCAGCACCGGTACATGCACCACCACCAGCAGCACCGGTACATGCACCACCACCACCACCAGCAGCACCGGTACATGCACCACCACCACCAACAGCACCGGTACATGCGCCACCACCACCAGCAGCACCGGTACATGCACCACCACCACCACCACCAGCACCGGTACATGCACCACCACCACCACCACCACCACCAGCACCGGTACATGCACCACCACCACCACCACCAGCACTGGTACATGCACCACCACCACCAGCAGCACCGGTACATGCACCACCACCACCAGTAGCACCGGTACATACACCTCCACCAGCAGCAGCACCGGTACATGCACCACGACCACCAGTAGCACCGGTACATGCACCACCACTACCAGTAGCACCGGTACATGCACCACGACCACCAGCAGCACCGGTACATGCACCACCACCAGTAGCACTGGTACATGCACTGCCACCAGCAGCACTGGTACATGCACCACCACCAGCAGCAGCACTGGTACATGCACCACCAGTAGCACCGGTACATGCACCACCACCACTGTGGGGGTGACTGAGTTTACATAGCGCACAATGCTTCATCAGCCGATGGCTCAACTGTAGCGCCACCTCCTCATCACTAAGCCCCATGTGAATCCCCCCCCACCCCCCCCCCCCCCCCCCGCACCGGTACATGCAGCACCACCACCACCACCAGTAGCACCGGTACATGTACCACCACCACCACCACCAGCACTGGTACATACACCATCACCACCACCAGCAGCACCGGTACATGCACCACCACCAGCAACACGGGTACATGCACCACCACCAGCAACAACACGGGTACATGCACCACCACCACCACCACCACCACCGGTACATGCACCACCACCACCACCACCAGCAGCACCGGTACATGCACCACCACCATCATTAATGCCACCGACACCACTTTGGTCTAAAAACAAGCCCGTGTGTGGCCTGCACTAGAGTAGCTCATGCTGGCTCGTGTTTGGGGAGGTGAGTAGCTGGCGTTTGGTAGGAAGGTGATTGGTACTAATGGTAGGCGGGGTGGGTAGGTGTCTGTACGTATATGTGTGTAGGGGGAGGTGTGTAGGGGTGGGGGGAGGTGGGTGATTGGAAAGTCAGGTAGGTAGGGTATTTGTGGGTAGGTGTGTGTGGACATGTGTGTACGAAGGCGTGCGTGGGTAGGTTTGTGGGTAGGTATGGTGTGAGTAGATCTATATGGGTAAGTGTGAGGGTGGGAGATGTGTGTGGGGAGGTGTGGCGTGGGAGGTGTGGTGAGGGTAGATGTGCATTGGTATGTGTGTGTGGTTAGGTGTGTGTGGGTAGGTGTGTGTGGTTAGGTGTGTGTGGTTAGGTGTGTGTGGGTAGGTGTGTGTGGGTAGGTGTGTGTGGGTAGGTGTGTGTGGGTAGGTGTGTGTGGGTAGGTGTGTGTGGGTATGTGTGTGTGGGTAGGTGTGGGTAGGTAGGTGTGTGTGGGTTTGGTGTAGGTGGGGTAGGTTGTGTGTGTTGGGTGGTGTGTGGGGTGGGTTGGGTGTGGGTGTGTGTGTGTGTTAGGTGTGTAGGGAGTAGGATGTGTGGGGGTGTGTGTATGTTGGGGGGTGCTTGTGAGAGTGTGGGTGTATGTGTGGATAGGTGTGTTGTGGGTAGCGTGTGATAGCTGTGTAGGTGGATAGGTGTGTGTGGATTGGTTGGTGTATGTAGGTAGGTATGTGTGGGTTGGTGTATGGGTTGGTTGGTGTAGGTGGGTAGGTGTGTGTGGGTTGGTGTGTGGGTTGGTTGGTGTAGGTGGGTAGGTGTGTGTGGGTTGGTGTGTGGGTTGGTTGGTGTAGGTGGGTAGGTGTGTGTGGGTAGGTGTGGTTAGATGTGAGTGGGTATGGGTGGGTGTGGGTGGGGGCTTGGGTGGGGTTGGTGTGTGTGGGTAGGATGTGGGGTAGTGTGTCGTGTGAAGGTCGTAGTGTGTAGGTGGTGTGTGGGTAGGTGTTGGGTGTGGGGTTGGTGAGTGTGGGTGTTGTTTGGTGTGTGTTGTGGGTTAGGTGTGTGTGGGGGTAGGTGTGTGGGTATGGTGTGTGTGGGTAGGTGTGTTGTGGTTAGGGTGTGCTGTGTGGGTAGGTGCTGTGTGGGTAGGTGTGGGGGTAGGTGTGTGTGGTTAGGTGTGTGTGGGTAGGTGTGTGTGGACATGTGTGTAGAAGGCGTGTGTGGGTAGGTGTGTGGGTGGTATGGTGGGTGTGGGTAGAGTGTGGAGTGTAGGTGAGTGTGGGTAGGTGTGGGTGGGTAGGTGTGTGTGGGTAGGGTGTGTGGGTAGGGTGTGTGGTGGTAGGGTGTGGGTAGGTGTGTGGAGGTGTGTGTGGTTAGGTGTGTGTGTAGGTGTGTGTGGGTAGGTGTGTGTGGGTAGGTGTGTGGGTAGGTGTGTGTTGGGTGTGGGTAGGTGTGTGTGGGTAGGTGTGTGTGGGTAGGTGTGTGGGTAGGTGTGTGTGGGTAGGTGTGTGTGGGTAGGTGTGTGTGGGTAGGTGTGTGTGGGTAGGTGTGTGTGGGTAGGTGTGTGTGGGTAGGTGTGTGTGGGTAGGTGTGTGTGGTAGGTGTGTGTGGGTAGGTGTGTGTGCGTAGGTGTGTGTGGGTAGGAATAGGTGTGTGTGTGAACAGGGGTCCGCAAAAAGAGGTGGACACCAGTTAGTACGTGCGCCACAAATAGCAGGAATATGGTCAGTGTCACGTGGGGTGAGATTGGCTCCGAGCCAGAGCATATGTCTGACCGACCGACAACCATTGCACGGCCGACAAACGGACATCAATGTGTATGACATTTTTTCTCTCCCTCGAAAATAGATGACCTCCTCCATGGCTCGCCCATTTTGGTGGGGAAAAATACAGCTGCATAATCCGATGCAAGTATCAAACGGGAATAGACTAAGTAAATGTGTTTCACCTGTCACTGCTGAAGCATGGTGTCAGAATGTCGATCTGCGTGCCAAAATTAATTTAATATGTTTTCACTTCAAATATCTTCAAAATTAGCAATTTGTAATTAGAAGTCATTGTTTATAATATAAGTTACTCCAAATTAGAGAAAGATAGATCATGATTATCAACCTCATATGTTCATCTTTAAAGAATGGCAGAAGCTCAAACGGATGATCTGACTATGCAACTTTAATGGGCTTCTTCATAGCTGGTTCACAAAGGAAAGCTTTACCTACAGGTAAAGCAGTCGCTGAAGTTATTGTCACACGCGCCCAAAGGCACGTGTCCTTGCCCTTAATTATGATTGTGTGCTTTATATTTGTATTTGTATTTATGTGTAATAATAATAGTATTCATAATAAACGCATTTGAAAATGATCATACCTCTACTCCTCACTGCTTTGTTATGACCGACTATTAGTCTCAATGTCTGGTTGAATTGATTGATTAATTAATTGATTAAATTGGGGTTGCTGCCCTAGCAACATCTGACGCCATATTAGGTGCAGTACTGATTTAGGCCATATGCATGCCGATCATCCCGGCTTCATAATGTGATTGGTTGTTGGAGTTTTATGTCCTGGCAACATCTAAGGTCATATCAGGACGACGGTTTCATAATAAAGGCGCAGCTTTTGTGTGTTGAGGGTGGCGGCACACATGTATCTGGATGCAGGACTGGCCGGCTACGTATTCCACACGGCATCTGACATCCGGCCCCAGGGCGTGAATACTCGCACAGGCCGAGCACACACGCCCCGTCAACGCAGCACAGCGGGCAGCAGGGCACTGGTATATAGATGTGTTATATATATATATATATATATATATGTAAATATCACATGTGAGATGGTGTGGTGTGTGCAATTTGTGTGACATGTGTGATGTGTGTATTGTGTGTGGTTGTGTGTGGTGTGTGTGGTGTGCATGATGTGTGCAATGTATGTGGGTATGTAAATAGATCTGATAGATTTAATTAATGCGAGAGATATGATAGCTGTAATACATAGATGTAGTACATCTAGTAGTACATTCAGTGCATCCAGTACATCCAGTACGTCTAGTTTATCTACTATATCTAGTGTATCTAGTGTATCTAGTGTATCTAGTATATCTAGTGTATCTAGTGTATCTACTATATCTAGTGTATCTAATGTATCTAGTTATCTAGTGTATCTAGTGTATCTAGTGTATCTAGTGTATCTAGTGTATCTAGTGTACCTAGTGTATTTATTGTATCTATGTATCTAGTGTATGTAGTGTATCTAGTGTGTCTAGTATATCTAGTGTATCTGGTGTATCTGGTGTATCTGATGTATCTGATGTATCTGGTTATCTGGCGTGTCCGGTATATCTGGTATATCTGGTATATCTGGTATATCTGATATGTCTGGTATGTCAGGTATGTCTGGTAGGTCTGGTATGTCTGGTATGTCTGGTATGTCTGGTATGTCTGG
This sequence comes from Branchipolynoe longqiensis, assembly GCA_030323885.1. Classification (NCBI taxonomy): domain Eukaryota; kingdom Metazoa; phylum Annelida; class Polychaeta; order Phyllodocida; family Polynoidae; genus Branchipolynoe; species Branchipolynoe longqiensis. Next base: position 105,563,442 of record CM059187.1, on the reverse strand, counting down.
TATATCTGGCATATTTGGTATATCTGGTATATCTAGTATGTCTAGCAATTGCCCGACAAGACGAGGACAGAGATTGCATCCACTTCTGAATTACATTAAATCGCGACCAAAGGCCTTATAATTATATAGAGGGAACAACCACAGGGCAGTGCCTGCCAATTCCATGCCCTTACTAGCACTAGTACTATTGCTTCTCTCTGTCTATGTACAATGTCCAGTCACAATCATTCACATATGAACTCATTGTCATGCAATATTAAGCACCCACATTGCATGGTTACTGTGAAAGTACGACGTCTGAACACTTTCACTTCTGGATACTGAATGCTTTATTCACCGTCCAGGGACCTGAACCGCCGGCACCCTGTGCCTCTGACGTCATCTCATTTACATATTCCTTTGTTCTCTGCTCGTGCCTGGATGTCTTTTACGCATATATTACATCCCCCCATCACAAGTATTTTTTAGATCTAAACATATATACTTATAAATGGTTACATGTACACTGGGTTTACAGGTTAAAGCACAATATGAAAATAACACATAGTGACATAATTCCGTGATGTCTTAGTCTTTGACCATGTTTAGCCAATGTCCGCATGCACCCATTTACTCATGTCCTTTGAGTTCTTGTCTGGCTATGTAGCCTTCCTAAGACATAATGTGAACTTTGAAATAAACAATGAACGTATTTTCTGAAAATAAATCTTAATGCTAACGTGCACATTTTAGTGTGTCATTACAGCTGGCAGTTGTCTAACTGTTAGACGTCTAGCCTGTCCGCCAGCCTAATCACTCGACCTGACCTAGTTAGATTAGCTGCGTTGTTTACATCTCTCTGACTTGTCAGCATGTTCTGTGCCTGTCCGACTGGTTCGGGCTGAATGGCCTCCGGTGCCCTTATGATTTGTACTCTGTTTCTATACAACATGTTACCCGACTCGTTCAGAATTTGGTATTCTCTTCCTGAAACTCCTGTATGCCCCAAAATCACCCCTTTTTTCCATTCCCCCGCATGGTTTTTGTATTTGACATTATCACCAGTTCTCAATGGCTTGTGTGCTTTGCCACACTTTTTGTCATGAAAACCTTTTTGACTCTGTTGACGTTTCATCATGGGATTTCTTTGGATTTAGTGTTTTGGGTATCAAATTATCTTCTGACATAGAGAGTCTTCCTCTTAGCCTCCTGCTCATGAGCAACTGAGCTGGAGATGCATTAAGCATGGGCAAGCGAGTATTCCTATAGTTGAGCAATGCCAGCTGAAAATCTGTTTTCGTGTCTAAGCATTTTTATAGCATTTTTTTTATTGTTTGGACAAATCTTTCAATTTGGTCATTACTGGGGGGGATACTGGGATGAACCCATACGTTGTGGAAATTCTTTGTATTGATGGACCGTTGTCCGAAATTACCTGGCTTTGGATACCATCCTTTTCGAAGTTATCCTTCATAGCGTCGATCATCATGGCAGATGACGTATCCTTCAACAAAGTGACTTCCGGGTATTTAGTGTAATAATCTACCGTTATTATGTAGTTCTCGTGATTTATTTCAAATAGATCTGCACCTATCTTTTCGTAAGGTTGACATGTTATTGGGTGACTTATAAGTGGTTCATTACATAAACCTTTCCGATTATTTTGGCATGTGTCACAATGACTGACTTTTTCCTCAATTTATTTATTGATGTTGGGCCAGAACATGCAGTCAGGTGCTAACTGCTTGGACTTAGTGACACCTAAGTGCATCTCGTGCAACGTGCAATGTGCAACGTGCAACGCTTCAATCATTTCACCCCAGAGCTTTGGAGGTATTATGACACGATTGCATTACCAAGTTGTTTTCTACTGTGAGTTCATCTTTGTATGGAATGTACTGTCATAGATATGGCAGTGTTTGTGCGCATGTCGTGTCCCACCCATTTTCGATATGTCTTATTAAGATGGACATGGATATATCATCTTCATACTCTATGACAATTTTACTTAACAGACTGGATGATTGCATGTCGACTGCAGCGATGCTGAGTGTGTAGTCAAATAGGTCAGTGTGACCTAATTCAGCACTGTGTGCTCTGGACAGCGTGTCTGCAAAGAACATTAAGGACCCCTTAACATGGCATAGCTGTATGTTGTAATTTTGCAATCACATTGGCATTCTTTGCATATGTGCTGACAGCTTATGTATCAGCTTCTGCATGATGGCCACTGACGGTTTGTGATTGGTTTGAATTTGAACTTCTTTGCTGAAGATATAGTCATGAAATCTCCGGCAGCCGAAACATATTGCAAGCATTTCTTTTTCGATAGTTGCATAGCCACACTGTGCTGAATCTACTCCATAAGATGCGAGTGTGATTGGCTTGTTATCCTACATGATAACAGCACCTAGACCTGACTGACAACCATTTAGTTGAATGACAATTAGCTTGTCTACAGCATAATATGACAATACAGGAGCAGTTCTCAATTTTTCTTTGGGTTTCTCATATGCGACTTGCTGTTCGTTTTGCCAGTGCCACATGACATCCTTACTAAGGAGCGTGTGTAGTGCTTGTACGATCTCGGACATGTTTGGTATAAACTTGTGAACATAGCCAACCATGCCCAGGAACCTCTGCACGCCTTGCTTGTCACGCAGCTCTGGCATGTCTACAATCACCTGTAGACATGCCAGGCAAATCAAACTAGACTACGAATTACATTGCACGGCCGAGTTCATCTTTGTATGTACCTAGTGTATCTAGTTTATCTAGTGTATCTAGTGTATCTATTATATCTAGTGTATCTAATGTATCTAGTTAGATACATCGTACCTACATATTTCACTGTTCTTTTGCATATCAAAGTTTTTGAATTGCTTAATTTTAGATTTACTGACCTGGCTCGGTCAAGCACTGCTTTCAGTCTGTCATTGTGTTCCTGAACGGTTGACCCATATACCAGAATGTTGTCTGTCACTATACCTAGCCCAGGTATATCGCCCATGACATGGTGGATTTCCGGAATGATAATGTCACTGGCTGGTTTGATGCCAAATGGTAGACGGGTGTGCCTGTACCTGTCCCATGGAGTATTAAACGTGCACAACAGTGAACTTTCGTAGTCTAGTTTGATTTGCCAATACCCTGTCATGGTGTCTAAAACTGAGAAATATTGCACATTCGCTGTTTTGGCGATAATTTCGTCAATAGTTTTAGTTGGGAATGGTCCTCTTTTGATGGCTTTGTTCAATTTTGTTGGATCCAGACAGATTCTTATTTTGTTAGGTTTTTTAACAATGGTTATGGAATTTACCAATTCAGTTGGCTCAATTTGTATGACAATGACACCCATTTTTACCATGTGTTTTAGGTCATCATGCACCTTATTTTGTATTGCATACAGAATCCTCCTCGGTGGGTCGACAACAGGTTGTATGGATTTGTCAATATGAATGACAGCATTCGATTTGATCAGGCCTAAACCTTGAAAAACATCTTTATATTTGCTTACCAGATCGTCGCCTCGCGTGCTGTGGATGTTGTTCAGGGTGGAAATGTTCGTCGGCATGCTAGAGTTCAACTCATCAACCGGTGGCAACAGCTTCAACACAACACAAGCCTGTTTACCCGAAATAGGTTGGCAGTCCCGCACCACTTGGAATACAAAGTCTCTGCCATCAATCACGACCGAAGCCTCGGCATCGAGACTGATCCGATACCCCGAGAATGTCATGAGCGAACACCTGGTGGTCATCAGTCGCATCGATGCGATCCTGTCGAAGATGTTCCTCGGAAGAACGTTCGCCTCCGAGCCTGTGTCAATGTTGAACTTGACTTGATGACCGTTCACTCGGACGGTCACATACAAGAGCTCAGTGTCTTGTTCGGTGTTGCGCTCGATAACACCAACACACAGATCCATCTTCAACACATTGGCTTCTACCGGATCTGGGTCTTGTTCGACATTGTGAGGGTCGGGTTCTTCCACGGTCAACTCATCGACCCTGCCAAGTTTGCTAAGGCAAGCCTTCCCGAAGTGCCCAACCTTTTTGGAGGGAACACAAATCTTGCCCTTCGCTGGACAAAATCCACGTCGGCGTTCGTAACCACAGTTTTGACATTGAATCTTGAATTCGCTTGGACCGGTGGCATTTCCGGCCTTCCAAGATGGCAATTTCCAAGATGGCAGCCCAGCTGGCTGAACCACTGGTACACCGGTATGCGCATTTGCATATCTGTTCAGACCATCGATTTCTTTTACCTCCACGTCCAATTTTTTTTCTTCCAATTGGTCAGCACTAAATTCACTGAGTTCGCACATATTAATGCACTTTTCGAGTGTGAGATCAGCTGTTTGAAGCATCTTGTTTCTCAACGTCATGTTCTTGACACCAGCAACCAAACGATCGCGCAAAAGTGATTCTTCAATCACAATCTTTCACTCTGTCCCTGAGGGCCATGATATATGTGGACATAATTTCGCTGGCTTGATTATGTGAGTTGAAACGGTAACGTATTATTATTAAGTTTGACTTACTGGTACAGTATGATTGAAATGCCTCTGTTAAGTGCTGGATCTTGTCCTGCTCGTCAAGCGTGATGGCCATGTTGGCTAAAACTTTCTGGGCTTCTTTGCCCATGACGTGAAGGACAATATAGCATCGCACTCATTCTGTTTTTCTAGGGACTCCTGAAGCCGCAGCATATATATTATATGCTCTGATCCATGTTTTCCAGTTCGATCGTGCATCGTTGCAGAGGGTGAGCTGACCTGCCGGTCTGAGGCCCGGCAGTGTGTTTGCAGGTGGTATTGTCCTTATCCTTATCTAACACCATGTGAAAGTACGATGTCTGAACACTTTGACTTCTGGACACTGAATGCTTCATTCACTGCCCATATATTACAGTTACCAGTCCTCGCTTCTACTGGTCCCCCCCCGCTGATGATTGGCCATGGTTCATTATGATTGAATCATTGAATGACGAGGCATCAGTTGCCAACCTTTCCCCTTTTGCCATTCACAAGGGCATTATGGGAATCGCTGGCACAGTCAAAGACGTGAAGAAGCTATGAACTGGACATATTCTGGTGGAGTGTCCTAAGAAAGCGCATGCCGACAATCTGCTACGTGCAAGCACGCTAGCAGGCGTTGGCATCAAGGCCTCTCCTCATCGAACTCTCAGCTCTAGCAAAGGAGTAATCCGGACTAGAGATCTTGATGATGTTGATGAGGATGAGATAGCACATGAGCTCAAGTCTCAAGGAGTGTTAAACGTACGAAGAATAGTTATAAAGAGGGATAACAAGGCCATAAAAACAGGGACATATATCCTCATGTTTGGCAAGCCTTTTCCGGCCAAGAATTTGAAAATTGGATACCTTAGTGTGAATGTGGATGTCTTCATCCCAAACCCACTTCGGTGCTTCCAATGCCAGAAGTTTGGTCATGGCAAGGATAGATGCAGAAATGAAACCATCTGTTTTAAGTGTGGTCAGAAAGGTCACAACAACACCAGTTGTCAAAACCAGGCAGAATGTTCCAATTGCCTGGGTGACCATATGGCCATATCTAAAGACTGTCCTGTCTGGAAAAAAGAAAAGCTCATTCAGCAGATCAAGACTGAGAAGCGGCTAAGCTACCCAGAAGCTCGAAGGCTGGCTGAGGCGAATACTCCCTCGCCAACCACCAAGAGCTATGCTGCGGCAGCCAAAGTCTCCAACAGGACAATTGAATGCCAGTCTGAACTGATATGGTTGACTAGCGCGAAGCCCACTGCCTTCACTCCAGTCTCGAATCTGACACCGGTTTCGACCAAAAGTAATAATAGTAATAATAGTAATAATAGTATTGCGGTGCAGACGCTGGCCGAGCCGGCGATGCACAAAAAGAAGAAGAATAATTTGTCAGACCGAGTTCCGAAGGGATCTTTGACCCCTATGGACACGACGTCCAGGGGGTCATTGATCTCCAAAAACTTAATGTCAAATAGATATCGGGCGCTGGCTGATATTGAGATGCCTGAGACTGTGGAAACCCGCAGTCGAAGTTTCTCCCTCAATCCAAAATGACAGTGACAGGTGCATCACTTATTCAATGGAACTGCCGAGGTTTTACGAGCTACATCGAAGAGTTGTCTCTTCTTTGTTGCAACCTCAATCCACTTGCTGTTTGCCTACAAGAAACTTATATAATAGCTCCTGAGATTTGTACTCTTAAAGGCTACACCATTCATAACAAGCACGCACCAGATGGAGACCGAGCCGCTGGCAGCTCCCCCATCTTGGTCAGACGTGATGTGGTATGTACCCCAGTGACTTTAGACACGACACTACAGGCTGTAGCTGTTCGTCTGACGCTGCATAAGACTGTAACTCTGTTCCATTTACATTCCTCCGAGCTCCGTTCTCACATTACAAGAACTGGACGCCCTTGTGGACCAGTTACCGTCCCCATATTTACTTATGGGTGACTTTAATGGCCACAACCCATTATGGGGGAGGGGACAATAGGAATGCTAAAGGCAAGAGAATTGAGGACCTTGTGGCCGGTCATGCTGTGTGTGTATTGAACGATGGTTCATACACATATTTGTATCCCGGCTACGGTATATACTCTGCCATCAATCTCAGCATTGTAGAACCAGAACTGGCGCTGGACTTTTCATGGAGGGTATGGGACGACCTCTGCGGGAGCGACCACTTCCCAATTATTCTTAATTGCGGGGGGGGGGGGATCTCCCATAGAGCGAGAGAGGAGCTGGCGGTTTCGTAAAGCCAACTGGCCCACCTTCCAGACCCTATGTCGCGAGGAGTTCACTCCAGACATCAGTGACATCGATGCTTTCACTGAGATGCTGAGATGGATCGCAGAGAAAACTGTTCCAAAGACCTCGCAACTCCCAAGCGTTTGACGCCTCCATGGTTGGATGACGGCTGTAGGAGGGCTATTAAGGAACGAAAGAAAGCTCAGCATAAATTCCAGAGGAGACCGACTGCTGAAAATCTGGCACTCTTTAGAATTCTGCACGCTCACGCATGCAGAACAATCAAAGAAGCGCGGAGGCAGTGTTGGAGACAATTTATTTCTAGCATCACCATGCCCACGCTGTTGGGCAAAGTGTGGACAATGATCAGGAGAATCAAATGAAGGGGAGGTGGTTCTTCTGTAGTCCAGCACTTGAAACACAACGGCATGATTTTCACATCACTCGAAGAAATAAGTGAAGAATTGGCTCGCACCTTTGCTGGAAACTCGTCTTTGGCTAACTGTATCCCGGGCTTTCTGGCTGTCAAGGAATGGCAAGAGTGAAAGCTCTTGGACTTTTCCTCCGATGGCGAGGAGCACTACAACTCCCCATTCAGTATGGGTGAGTTGAGGTGTTCTTTGGAAAGCTCGCATGCACAGCAGTTGGACCTAATGGAATTCATTATCAATTTTTTAAACATCTCCCTGAACCTGCGCTGAGACTGTTGCTTCAACTCTTCAACAACATCTGGGAGTCGGGTGTCATGGTGCCTCTTGGCGGGAGGCGACAGTAATACCGATTCCCAAACCTTGTAAACACCAGAGTGAAGCCAACAACTATCGTCCCATAGCCCTCACAAGCTGCATCTGTAAAACCATGGAGCATATGGAAAACAACCGCCTTCAATGTGGCTTCAGACGGGGCCACAGCACCCTCGACCATTTTGTGCGCATGGAGACCTTCATAAGAGATGTTTTCCTTAAGAAGGAGCACGTTGTGGCTGTCTTTTTCGACCTCGAAAAAGCCTATGACACAACGTGGCGGCCTTCGTGGCCACCTGCCAATTTTCACCAGGAACTTCCTAGCCTTCAGGCATTTCCGCATCAGTGTCAAGACTACCTATTCCAGCCTACACTCACAGGAACTAGGAGTACCTCAAGGCAGTATACTGGTTGTGATCCTTTTCAGGGTCAAGGTCAATGGTATTGCTGCTGCTGTACAGCAGGGGGTCTCCTGTAGTCTTTTCGTGGATGACTTTGTTTTATATTACAGTGGTGCTGACATGAATGTCATATAGAGAGACAGCTACAACTAAGCATAAATGGGATCCATCGATGGTCAGTTCTGAACGGTTTAAAATTTTCCAAGACCAAAACAGTCTCCATGCACTTCTGTCTGCTGGTAGAATGCATGCGGAACCGGAGCTGACCCTTGATGGAGATCCCATTAAAGTTGTTGAGAAAACCAAATTTCTGGGCCTCATTCTCAACGCAAAACTGTCTTTTGTGCCACATATAAAGTACTTGAAAAGAAGATGCCTGAAAGCACTAGATATTCTGAGGGTGCTGTCCAGCTCAGAGTGGGGAGCGGACAGAGATGTTCTGCTCTCCGTGTACAGAACCTTGGTTCGGTCACGAGTGGATTACGGCAGCATAGTATACGGTCCGCAAGAAAATCATATATTGGCCTGCTAGACACGATCCACCACCAGGGACTACGCCTGGCCCTTGGGGCCTTCCGCACCTCACCGGTTCAGAGCCTCTACATTGAAGCCAATGAACCATTACTTAACAACAGGAGAATCAAACTGGCCATGCAATATGTAGTCAAGATAAAAACTAATGCATTGAATCCTGCACACAATTGTCTAGGAGAGCAACATGACAAATCCAGGTATGAAGCCAGGCCAAATTACATCCGGCCACTGAGGCTCCGAATGAAACCTCATTTGGAGGCCTTGGGCATGGATTTGGACGTGTTGAAGGATGCCAAAGTCCCAGAACATTCCCCGTGGTCATTGAGGAAGCCATCGGTTATCCTCTGACTCACGGAACTGAGGAAGTCTGGGACATATCCACTTGAGTACCAAGGACTTCATGCAGAGATTCAAGGCCAGTTTGCAAACCACCTCTCCATATACACTGATGGTTCGAAAGACCAAAGCCGGGTAGGCTTTCTATCGACAAACTGTTTAATGGTGAAAACAAGTCTATTCAGGCTTATCCATAATAAGCAGTATAAATCTTCAAGAAAAAAAAAAAAATCTATAATAGAGGATAGATACTCCTTGTATTAGTCCTTTTCTCAATTTTTGCAACGTACCACTATTTATCTCGAATAAATACATACTGTAACACCTCACCAACAAAGAAGTTCTCAGAAAAAATTTAAAATAAGAAAAGCTTGTTTGCCACTATACAGACAAAGAAACTTATTTATTTTGGCCACATCATTCGTCAGAGTTCAATATACCGTACATTGTTGGAAGGGAAGGTGAATGGCAGCAGAGGGAGAGGGAGACCAAGAACATCATGGTTTACAAATATTTCACAGTGGACAGGCTTGAATTATTCACAGTCTATCAGAACAGCACAACATCGGGACAAGTGGAGAACCATTGCATCCAACCCTCGACTAGAGGATGGAACTATTGATTGATTGAACACCTCTCTAAATTGGCCGACCATGGGACCAACTTTAAGTGGTCAATTTAGGGAGGTGGTCGGTTTAGGGAGTTAAAATATCCTGACAATGGTATTGTTAGGACCCAAATAAAGTGATCGATACAGGGTTCGATCTGTGGAGGTGGTCGGTTAGAAAGCTTTTACATATATATATATATATATCCTCTACATGTAGTCGTATGTATGTAATTCTGAATGAGAGTGGAACCGAATCACAGCACTGAGGCTATTTATAGCACACGTGCAGAATCTTGGCCCAAGGTGAATGAACCACAGGCCCGCAGAACATGGCAGCTCATAGCAGCACATAGCAGCACATAGCAGCACATAGCAGCACATAGCAGCACACGGCATCACACAGCAGCACACAGCAACACACAGCAACACACAGCATCACACAGCAGCACAGCTGATACAACCGTAATAATAGCTCGCCATACCTAATCCAACATTAATAATCACTCGGCCTGGTCGATACAATATATTAATATTATCTCCGAATAATTCCGCCTGTCTTTGCTTGCGTAATATGGTTATTATACCGATTATATATAACTAGTCTTCACCCCATTGTACTCTATTGTTTTAGGGATTAGAAGGGTAGAACTGAGCCGATACTAAAGTTGCCTAGTTCTCTGGTATTGAGTTTCTACCATTTAAAAAAAAGATAAATGTATTCATTACGTTGATTGATAACAGTGGAGATACTTGGAGGGAAAACATGCAACATAAATTTTTGTCACGCACATCAAAACCTTGAAAGCGTTGACTTCAACAGTAACACGTTCCATTCATACTTATAACTTGACTTATACTTATAACTTGACTTAGTATCCAGTTCTATAGACCTATTTCAATGTTTGTAAACATTGTGTATGCGCACGCAGCTCGGCTGCAGAACGAATGCACACTGCCACTGAGTTTGCCAGTACGTGCAGTGCAAAAGGTTTATTTAATTTAAAAGTAATAGAAATCCAGAACCCTAACCATATAAATTTAATATAATCTATTCGTTGATTATGTTTTCTATATGTATTCCAAGCAGTTTGTTTCTAGGTCATGTGGTTTTAGAGATATTTCAGTTCTGTATGAAGATTGCTCACCCCCATTCTCGATGTAGGACATCCGGGCACTTTTTGGTAAGGCTATCACTGGCACTGACACTCAGAATATCCCAACTTTCACTATTATCTCTGTTTTTAATACTTTCAGCGTAAATTGCTCTTAGGTTACATTAAATACTCCAGATCTTCCTCTTCAATCGCACATTAAGATATTTTTAATCGATCCAATGAAAGCTTTTAAATTTATTTTACAAAAATAAATGCTCCGCATAGACATAGCATTGCTGCAGCACCCATCACTGCAGTGTTTTACCCTTCGCCGGCAGTTTGCCGGTACGCGCAGTGCAAAACGTAAATTTTATTCCAAATTAATAGAAATCCAGAACCCTAACCGTATCAATTTAATATAATTCTTTTGGTAAACATGTTTTCTATGTGTATTCCAATCTGTTGGTTTCCAGGTGGTGGGGTTTTAGAGATATTTCACCTTTTCTCTATGAAGATTGCTCATAGCCAGTAAGTTTGCAGTGTGACCGGATGTTGTCCTGCAGCCAAGCAGCGCACGCACTGACCTAAATATCTATGCTGACATCACATGAAATTGGTCAATACAGCTACACAGACTTAGAAAATGTACAAGTTGGATGTCCAGGATCAAATCAAACCTTGCTAGTTTCGATACTCCCCAAGTACGTAAAGCTAATATTATGCAATATGAGATTGACTAAATGTGTGCATTTTATCGGTCTGAATATTAATAACCTTCCTTAATATTTATATTCGTATAATTCTTATACAGCAGATATACGTTATTTACTAAATGGCTGCATATTTTCCATTCTATGCGTGTTTTAAAAATCCTTATTTATTTGCACAATTTCACCACCCATTAATTTCCAATGGGTATTACACAAGACTTTATCATATGGAATGGTGTATATATGTATATGTATATGTATGTATACGGATTTTAGTGGGACTCTTTCCAGCTTTTGAGGTGACAGGTATGGACACTAGAACCGGGCTTGTTGGACTCGGGTCATGTTAGGCAGTTGGTCTGAACCCATGGTAACAACGCGCTCCCACTCCCAACCGACACCACACCCACACCCACCCTCTTAGCTCCACCCATGGGTTAAGTGCCTCCCACTCATCCAAGCGCCGCCATCCTCCCCAAATGGATGGTGCTCAGCCTGTTTATTCTTTTAAATGGACCTGCTCATTCTTGCTCATCGTCCGGGTCCTATATCAACAATTCGCGGCTGAGCTAATCACAATAAGCTCATTTGATCGCTTGATCTGGGTACGCGAGACACAGGCAGGGAGACACATATATAGCGCCATGACAGTATATGGCTGCATGTTAATCACATTTCCACGTCCACCCAAACCCACAAATGCGGAACCACAAGCAAACCAATCTTCCACGGCGCCCTTATTGGATTTAGCAAATCGAATGTGCAAGTTGTGCCACGGGCAACTATAGCTTTCTGTGGGGCGGACACTGGCGGCCATCGGTAGCACCCCGCCCCACCCCGCCCCGCCCCGCCCCGCCCTGCCCCGGCCCGGCCCGCCCCGCCCCGCCCCGCCCCGCCCCGCCCTGTCCCAGCCTCCCCCGTCACGCCCCGCCCCTATTTGCCCTGTAGCAGCCTCCCCACCCAGCCGCGTACCCCGCCACGCCCTATCTCAGCCTCCTCAGCCACAGCCCAGCCCGCCCTGTACCGGCCTGCCCCGCTATGTCCCAGCCTTCCCCCACCCCGCCCCGCCCTTCCCCGCCCGCCCCGCCCCACCCGCCCCGCCCATCAAGGCCACCCAGGAGCACAATGCGGAGAGGAATGAAACCGTCTCGCAATAAAAGCCGCCAGTGGGTTTGAGTGAGTGTGAGAGTGAGGGTGTTGGGTGTGGTGTGGGTGTGGATGTGGATGTGGATGTGGGTGGGGATAGGCACGTGTGGGTGTGAGCTCGTGTGGGTGTGAGCTCGTGTGGGTGTGGGTGTGGGTGTGGGTGCGGGTGCGGGTGTGGGTGCGGGTGCGGGTGTGGGTGTACGTGTGGGTGGTGTGGGGTGGTGTGGGTGTGGGTGTGGGCGTGGGTGTGGGAGTGGGTGTGGGTGTGGGTGTGGGTGTGGGTGTGGGTGTGAGCTCGTGTGGGTGTGGGTGTGGGTGCGGGTGCGGGTGCGGGTGCGGGTGCGGGTGCGAGTGCGGGTGCGGGTGTGGGTGTGGGTGTGGGTGTGGGTGTGAGTGTGGGTGTGGGTGTGGGTGTGGGTGTGGGTGTGGGTGTAGCTGGATGCGGGTGTGGGTGCGGGTGTGCAGGGATGAGGTGGAGAGTAAAACGATCTTGTCCGGTGATTACAATAATTACGCCCTTGATAACGAGGTTAGCATTGGTCCAGCGGATCCCATGTTTGCCCGCCTAATAGCCCGGCGAGCGAGGTTTGTGAGTGTGTGCACACACAAAGTACACAGCCCACTTGGGTCCGTCTATGGTGCTATAGCAATTGAGTTGCAGTCGATTTCATAACTCCATATACCCACCGAACCCTCCCACCGCCATGGCACATCACAGGGCGGGAGTCCAATATTTAGTTTATTTTCCCTGATCGATCTAATGTAAACTTGACCGTGGGTGCGTTCGAATATACGCCGAATGATGAGAGTAACAATAGATGAGGCGTGGCGTTGTGGAGAAGGAGTGTGTGTGTGTGGGGGGGGTGCAAATTATATAACCATTCTTTCAGAACTTGTATTTAAATTTGCGTAGTCAAATACAACTTCACAACAAGCATAAACTGTTCAAAAGTAAAATGTTTTTTTCTCTCTAGATTTGAACCTACACATCCAACTTAGATACGGGTGTGCCTATTAAATATGTGTTGCCATGTAGGAGGGTATACTAAGTCGATTTAATAGAACCTGTAAGTGCTGATGTGTATTGGGGTAAACGTTTTGACAAGCACATCAACATTAATTAAGTGTGATGACACTTCAAATATCTCTGAAGTTAGTAATTTGTAATCAAAGTTGCTTCAAACTACAGTAAACTAGATTATATCGTTCAACCTATATTATATTATCTTAGAAAATGACATCAACTCAAAACCAGCGGACTATGCAAATTTAAAGCGATCTCTGAACACCCTCCTCAGGCTGCTACATGCGAGCGAATGCATACACCGATGTTTAGGCTTTCTCTGTTATTAGTATTAAATAGTGCTGGTGCATGTACGGACACATGGCTCACTAATTATAGAGCAGGTCTATAAACAAGGATTTCACTGCCATAGACGCCAATGCAAACCTATCACCAACAGTAAATTTGAAGCAATTTGATATTGTGTGACGTCACAGGACTATTAAGAATAGCAATGGGGTACTCGGTCTAATGTAGATAAAAGATTCACCCCGTAATTCCAGTACAGGGGTGAACGACAACGTAGTCTAAATACGGGCAAAAATAGCTTTAGTATGGAACAAGAAGTAGAATGCCTGGCACCAGTGTCAAATGGGTACTTATATCGCCACAGAGTTGGTGAAATGGGAAAGAATGCAACAAGACAAGATGGCGGCCAGAGAACGCCGTCGATTTCACTTTTAAATTGCATTAAAGTATGTTTTATTATTTTTTCCAACTCAAACGTAGCGGGTAAATATGAAGACGTACATAAAGAATATATTGTGCTTCTTAAATTAAGAATTCACCAGCTCAGTTAATTTCCCGAGCATGTCAAAATTCTTTGCCAGCTTTTCTAATGGGTTGGTTTTCACCCCTGTACTCTAAGTATGGGGTGGATCTTGTATCTAGGTCTAATGGTGCTAGACAGAATAGTCCCTCGCCACTGGACTCAAATATCACATTAAAATTGCAATGTGGTGGTGGATCTTTCTGGAATATAAATATTTTGTTAAGATATATCGAATATTATAAAAGAATACATAATTAAAATCAAGTGGCCAGAAGCGGGGTTCGATCACTGTATTGGGTTGACTGTTTTATTAATTGATATCATACGTGACATGGATATAGTTGTTGTTTGTTGTTGCATTGGTCTTTCTCATCGGGACACGATGATACTGGCAGTGGCATGTTATCCAAATAAACGAAACACTACAAAAACCACCATGAGTGCGCACCGTCACAAGTCCGCGTCCATCTGGGTATAGCATCTGACGTTGCTACGGCGTAAAACCCCAGCAGCCGACATATATGACCCGTTCACACGATCACACGCTGCTGGTTCCGTTTGCACGTACCCTGGGCGCGATGCTGACCGAAATGTGTGCTGTGACTGTGAGTCACCGTGATGTTTCCTGCCGACACCAGAGGCCGCCACTCTCAGCCGTCACGAGACGTAACGGCGCTCGTGCTGTACACACGCGTCACACAGGCGGCGCTAGCTCCGCTTGTGTACCCTGACCCAGTATATACCCAATCGCCGACGCCCTAGATCGACAGGTCCTGCTGACCTGAATACTTATTTCAGATGTCACCCACGTACCACCATCCTATTGACGAATAAATGGTTAATATCACACAAACTTTGTTGCATTGTCCGATGAGCATTACTAGGATAGGGCAAGGACTGGTTAGCTCAGTATCAGGATAATGTGACTGAGTGGGATATTGGGTCATGGTGCCGGCAGCCTAATCTCCCAGTGGAGCATCACTGCAAAGTCGACATGAGTGTGCGCTGTCACAAGTCGGTACTCATCCAGATGTGATCATGGATGTTGCTAGGACGTAAAACCCGAATAAACACAAACAAACAAGCCCATGACCTCCCGAACTGGAAAGGAGCGCTTGATCCAGTGGACCATCCCTGCTGGTCTTCCTTCATAAGTGTCTTTTAATAGATTTGATAATTGTAAGCTTTTACATTCCGTCTAAAAGCAATGGTTGAAAGAACAATCGGAGGCGAAATGGGCAGATTGTCGGGGGGTGAGGCACCACCTGGGGCCAAATGTATGAGGCCGGGTTAGAGGTCCTAACCCGTGCTTCACGCGGATTTCCCAGGTTAGCGGCCAAAAGTGACAATGTATGTGCACGGGTTAGGCAAATACCTCAAGAGTTAACGTCGCCCACACGAACCCCTAGAAGTAGCAGCTTTAAAGTCAGGGTTAGGGACCGATTGGGCTCAAATCTATTCAATGCAATCATATTTAACAGAATAAGATACGCAGAACGTGAAATTTCATTAAATTAACCCTAAATTCGAAGCGATATTAAGGTAGCAGCTACATCGGCGGCGTTTTTCATATTGTCAAATCGACGAATGCAAACTAAACAAATCGCACCCTCGCCGCATCGACGTCGCTATCCATACTGTCGAACATCAACAAACCATGGCCACCACCACCGCATCGCGGCAATATATTACGGCCAAATCTATTCAATGCGATCATATTTAACAGAACTACATACTCAAATCATGAAATTTAATTAAATTAACCCTAAATTCGAAGCGATATTAACGTAGCAGCCACATCGGCAGCGTTATTCATATTGTCAAATCGACGAATGTACACAAAGCACAGAGGGTTTCCCCAAATCTATAAATAATGAATTGGTTAGCTAACCAACCGGCGCTTTGGCAACATACATTTCCTGTGACTCATATACCAACACCGATGTTAGCTAACCCGCCAGCCGCCCTTAACACCAGAGCCGATAGAAACTTGTTCATACATTTGGCCCCGAGGGCAGGAGGGGTGTTAGGGGAGCTGCTTGAAGGCAGACCTCCCACTCTCCAGATTGCAACCCAACTTACAGTAACCCAGACTACCCAAGAACACACCAAATGAAGTCCCACGAGTAGATGCAGCGAATAGAACAAGATAATAGCAAAGCAGGCTCGGAGAATTACGCACATGAATAATATTTGCATAAGTACTTTATACCTCGCATACCACAATAAATAAAGTTTGAACACTTGTCGCCATGACACTACTGACACTTTTCTACTGAATATGGCCTTTTCTACTTTTCTACTGATATGGCCTTTTCTACTGACAAATATGGCCTTTTCTAAAACCACGAACAATCAATCGATCAATCAATTCATTCTAAGCCCTGACAAAGACTATATTGGCTGAATTTGCTCGAGGGCGTGTTAGCGTGACACCGTGTACATTCACGTGCAGCAGCCACAGTTTATTTCCGCGCCATCTGCACCACCAGCCCCCCGTTTGATGCGTTTCGTCAGGGGTGGGTTTTGCACTGCACTTGTTGAAAGCTCTGACAACTGACGAGGTGCTGGAGTTAAAGGTCTCGTCTCCCTGATTCATGACCGACCGCACGGCACCACCTTGACACCTGTGACGTGCATGATTAAAGACAACACGGCATAGTGAGACCTGAGGCGGGGGCGGAGGGGGGGGGGGGGGGAGGGCGCTCTTGCTATTCCCTTCACAGCTATAACCATATTTTACCCCACCCACCCACCCCGCTGTCCCACCTCTATAACTCACGTCCCTACACTTCAGGCAAAAGTAAGAAGAGGAGAGAAGGACCAGTTAAACTAACATCAGATCGTTCAAAACTCCACCATGTTTTGAGTGAAAAGACATGTTTAGCGCTAACTATGTACTGTTATCTCACAATTATGTTGGGTAACATCACTCTTAGTTCTTTTCTTTGGAACAAACCTTTGTTTATTTTAGACTATGTTATATATTTGTTCTTCGTTTTGTTTTTGTTGTTTTACATCTTACCAACATCTAAGGTTATATCTCGGCAAGTACTGACTTGTGACAGTGCACACCCGTGGTGATTTTATAGCACTGCCCGCACCAGCACCATGACCTGATTTCCCACACAACCATCATCATCATCATCATGTCGGTCATGATGCGACAAAGACTGCTTTCATTACTTGACTGCTACTCTCCATTTAGCTCTCTGCTGTGAGAGTGATGTCCATGAGTCGGTCTTAATGTCTCTCAGCTTCAGGTTTCTCTTGATGGTATCCTTGAACCGGAGGCAAGGGCTCCCAGACAGTTGAGAATAGAGGATCTGCTTTGGTAGCCTGTCTGATGACATCCTCATGAGGTGTTCAGTCCGCCGGAGATTCTTTTTGATCAGAAGATCTTCCATAGAACAACTTCCACACAACCACATCATCCTTATACTGTGCTAGCCAGTCCTTGTTGTATGGTATTAATGCTGAGCACTACGCTAGGTAGCAACACGTATCAATTTAGTAAATCACTGGTTTGACTCGGCTGGGATTCAAACTCCCGACCTTCCACACGTGAAGCCTGCGCTCTACCGATTCGACCACGGCGTTCGGTCTATATTATATATGTGAATAAATGTAGCAGAATGTGACTGGAATACCAGAGTCTTGAGGTTGAATAATATTCACGCACTAAAGACATCATTTTCCACCAATAAAATGTTTGAAAGCCGGGTATGTTACTTGTTAGTAAAACCTTTAGTTGTGAGACTAGATATCGCAAAGGTAAATTGTGTGAGTTGATCTCAAAGTGGAAAATGCAGACTACGTGTTTCTTTCATGTACTGCTAAACACACCTGCAGATGGATACTTACACCAAGACCAGGTCTTCCTGTTAATCCTGCGTTCCCCCCCCCCCCCCCCTTGATGGGTCGAGGTGATGTCATGAAACAGAAAGCTCTTCGTCTGTTACCTTTATAGATGTGAACAGGACGCACGTGTAGGTAAGATGGTGGCTGGGAGGAGTTGGAGAGGACCGGGTGATTATGGTAAAATATGGATGGAGTGACAATGATGCATCTCCAGTCACCATGTCGGCGGGTTGGCCACTGCCCGCAGCCCACACGCCCTTCATTCTCTTATCAATCCTTACCTAAATGACTACCTGTAATGGATGCAAAAGTAGGGTTGTCATGGAAAATGAATGCAGGGTCGCCGCTCGCCTCGCGCCATAAAGATAGCCATATATGTGTCTGTGTATATATATACGGTTTCCTGCCCAGTGAGATAAAACTGATATCAGACTGGCCAATCCGATATCCCCTTTTGGTATTCTGGTTATGTGTTAAAGGACAGCAGACCAGACGCGGTGGCCGATTCGGTAGAGCGCAAGCTTCCCATGCAGAAGGTAGGGAGTTCGAATCCGAGGAGAGTTAAACCAAACTTTCAAAATTGTCGCTACCTAGCCTGGAGCTCAGCATTAATGGGATAGGACAAGGACTGGTTAGCACAATGTAAGGATAATGTGACTGTATGCGATATTGGGTCATGGTGCCAGTGGCATGGTCTCCCAGTGGGGCAGCACTATAAAGTCGCCATGAGTGCGCACTATCACAAGTCGGTACCCGTCCTGATATGACCATGGATGTTTCTCGGATGTAAACAACACACACATTAATTTAAAGGACATGCATTTCAGTTTCTACTACCAAAACGTAAAGTGGCTGAATAAATGTAATAAACACTTAATCGCCCTCATGTGGGCACTTAGTGCAGCGAACCTCACATGTGAAGATGCAGTTTACCGCCTCTATTTTGTGAAGGCACTTACTAAGAAAGAGCTAAGAATTAAAACAATTTAACCAACGTTTTGGATTAAAGTGTGTCTAATAAGGAGATTTGTTCTTCTTTCTCAATAGCGAACATTTGTTCGACAGATTTATATTTGTGCTGCTCCCCTACCATAGCATGGCCAATGGCCTCACTAGGACTGGGTGGACACCAGTGTTGGTATGACGGACAGATTGCAGTAGTCTAAGAGGGTGGGCACAATGATATTAAATAAATCGGTGCCGAAGGCTGAGGTCCATCTGAAACCAACCCACGACCTACAATGACTGTTATCATGCCTAAAACTTTTACAAGCATGAACAAGTGTTATGTTGTGTATTGCGCATATACACATCTATATAGGTATGTGTTATGGAACTGATCATCATCATCATCTTGCGGTAGCACCTCATTTCCATGATGTGTGTTCTTCTTTGAAGCTCTGCTGTGAGTGTCCATGAATCACGACATTCTGGTGACTACATATTACGTAATTCACCCTAGCAGAAAACACCCATGATAATATGTTAATAAAGAGAAGCAGGCTAACCCGCATAGACTGCTAGTTGTTAGTGTACATCAGGCTTTACATACGCAGGGTGTAGGGGTGTTCAGTTAATATCCATCCTTCTTCATAACACATGAAGCTGTGGGCATTTAATCGACGAATAAGTATGCATATCTGCTAAATGTTGGGAGCAAATGTTGACGAGGGATCAATGCTAATCCAAAAGCGACTGACGGTAATATAGAGTAATATATCATCGAATCCTACCAGAATGAGAGAGCAAGGCATACATTAGTGAAATGGCCTGATCAGAATGATGTGCATCATGTCGGAGTGGGCGGGCGCTGGCTTGTTTGTGTTTATGGCCGAGAGTCATAGCGATGGCAGGCAATTTGAATCCGATATTTAGTGTGTGGGCGGCACATGACGAATCTGTGCACTGAGGCAAATACTGCCGCACACTTGGACCACAAGTTACACATAATACATCTGGGAAAGTGTGCACGCGCTGGTGTGGGTGTGGGTGTGGGTATGGGTGTGACTGTTAGTATGAGTGTGGATGTGGGTGTAAGTGTGAGTGTGGGTGTGGGTGTGAGTGTGGGTGTGGGTGTGGATGTGGGTGTGGATGTGGGTGTGAGTGTGAGTGTGGGTGTGTGGGTGTGGGTGTGCACGTGGGTGTGGAGTGGGTGTGGAGTGGGTGTGAGTGCGGGTGTGAGTGTGCACGTGGGTGTGGAGTGGGTGTGGAGTGGGTGTGAGTGTGGGTGTGACTGTGGGTGTGAGTGTGAGTGTGGGTCTTGGTGTAGGTGTGAGTGTGAGTGTGGGTGTGTGTGTGGGTGTGCGTGTGGGTGTGGGTGTGCATGTGGGTGTGGAGTGGGTGTGGAGTGGGTGTGCATGTGAGTGTGGGTGTGGGTGTGAGTGTGAGTGGTGGTGTGAGTGTGGGTGTGGTGTGAGTGTGGGTGTGGGTGTGAGTGTGGGTGTGGGTGTGGGTGTGAGTGTGAGTGTGGGTGTGGGTGTGGGTGTGAGTGTGTA
Organism: Branchipolynoe longqiensis; assembly: GCA_030323885.1. Taxonomy (NCBI): domain Eukaryota; kingdom Metazoa; phylum Annelida; class Polychaeta; order Phyllodocida; family Polynoidae; genus Branchipolynoe; species Branchipolynoe longqiensis. The sequence goes on along the minus strand of CM059187.1, from coordinate 105,542,927 downwards.
TGTGTGTGGTTGTGTCAGTTTGGGTGTGGGTTGGTTTGAGTGTTGGTGTGAATGTCGGTGTGCGTGTGGTGTGAGTCTGTTTGTCTGGGTAAGAGTGTATGAATGGATATGGGTGAGGGTGTAACCATGGGTTGGTGTAGGTGTGGAATGATGTAGTTGTGCGAGTGGGTGTGGGTGTGGGAGTGGGTTTGGGTTTAATTTTTTTTTTTAATTTTCTTTTTTAAATCATTGGTTTTGAGTTGTGAGTGTGGGTGTGAGTGTGGGTGCGAGTGTGGGTGTGAGTGTGAATGTGTGTGGTTGTGGGTGTGGAAGTGGCTGTGGGTGTGGGTATGTGAATGTGGGTGTGGGAGTGGGTGTGGGAGTGAGTGTAAGTGTGGGTATGTGGGTGTGGGTGTGGGAGTGAGTGTGGGAGTGAGTGTGGGAGTGAGTGTGGGTGAAGATTTGTGAGTGGAGTAGGGCATTACAGGCTATATACAGGTAGGCCGGCGGAGATATTGTGCTGTGCGGAACGAATTGTTCCAGAGAGGGAGGGAGGAGGAAGGAGCTGGGAGGGGGAGTTTGGGCTCATCGGGTTTGTCCGGTGGAGGGGGAACGATTGCGGGGCATGGCTGGGGTTAAAATGCAGGCATGAAACTGCGGGGCAGACTGGGAACCTTGTCCTGCCCAGCGCTAAATGCAACATGAAATCAATTGATGCGCCAAACACCGCAGCAAGATGGGGCGAACGTGGTGGTGGTGAGCAGAATAAAACACATCGACGAGCCTGATATGTGACTGTGTGCACCGTGCTCCTGCTCCTTCCTCCATCCTCCTCCTGTACTCCCTCCCCCTCTCACCCCACACATACACAGACCGACTCCCAAACCCACACCCACACCCACACCCACACTCACACTGACCCCCACACCCACACTCACACTGACCCCCACACCCACACTCACACCCACACCCACACCCACACCCACCCTCACACCCACTCACACCCACACTCACACCCACACCCACACCCACATGCACACCCACCCTCACACCCACACTCACACCCACACTCACACCCACACCCACACCCCACTCCACACACACACTCACATTCACACCACATTCACACCCACCCTCACACTCACACCCACACTCACACCCACACCCCACCCACGCCCACACCCACACCCACATTCACACCACACATCACACCCACACTCACCCCACACCCACACCCACACTCACATTCACACCACACCCACACCCACACCCACATTCACACCCACACTCACACCCACACTCACACCCACACCCACACTCACACCCCAACCCACACCCACACCCACACCCACACCCACACCCACACCCACACCCACACCCACACTGACACCCACACTCACACTAGCACCCACACTCACACTCACACCCACTCCGCACCCACTCCACACCCACATGCACACCCACACACCCATCCACACCCACATGCCACCCACACCCACACACCCAACCACACCCACACCCACACTAACACCCATACCGACACTCACACCCACACCCACACCCACACTCACACACCCACTCCACACCCACTCCACACCCACTCCACACCCACTCCACACCCACATGCACACCCACACACCCACCCACACCCACACTCACACTCACACCCACTCACACACCCACCTCCACATCCACACCCACACCCACACTCACACCGACACCCACACTCACACTTACCCCCACATCTACACTCATACTAACACTCACACCCATACCCACACCCACTCCCACACTCACACCCACCTACCCATACCCACCCCCACTCCCACCCCCATACCCACACCCAATCCCACACCCACATATCCACTCCCACGCCGACATACCCACACCCACTCCCACATACCCACACCCACTCCCACATCCACTCCCACATACTACCACCCATACCCACTCCCACTCCCACACTCAGTCAACCCCCACCCCCACTCCCCACACCCTCCCCCCCCCACCCCCACATACTCCCTCATCCCCACACCCACACTCACACCCACACTCATACCAACGAACCAACCCAGAACCACACCCACCATACTCCACTCAATCCCACACCCACACTCACATCCACACCCACCCACACACCCACACTCATACTCACACCCCCTCCCACACCCACACTCACTCCCACACCCACACCCATACCCATACCCACTCCCACACCAACACCAACTCCCATACCCACTCCCACACCCACTCCCACACTCACTCCAGCCCCACCCCCACACCCACTCCCACACCCTCTCCCACGCCCACCCCACATACCCACTCCCACACCCACACACATCCACACTCACACCCACACTCATTGTAAGATCCCATAGAAAGACAAGACGTTGACGGCTGCAGTTCATGATACCAAGTAAGGTTTATTTGGTCTCACTGTTTACCTTGTTAACTCCGCCACGTGACCCCCTCGCTGGGTCCCGCCCGGCGTACCTCTGTAGATACGTATACACAGTGTGTTACATACATTACATCTTCCTTTTTATAATGAAAGCACATTGTCTAACGACATCGGAACATTTTATAACATAATCTGATAACTCACACCTTTTGTTTTACATACTACCTTCTTTAGCAGTTAGGCTAGTCATCTGTGTAATTTACATTTTACAGGTCATCATAAACACTTGAAACACAATCAATATAAATATCTCTACGGTTTGGCATTTTCTTGGTGGTTCTCATATGACCAGCCCTTTATGGAACATCCTGTAAGGTAATACATTGCTTTATGACATGGTAACTTCTTTTGTTGAGATTGCGCTTATTGGCTATTACCTTTTTACTAAACAAATATTTTATCAACTAAATCTTTGTTTAACGAATGTTTCAACTTAATAGACCCAGACCCACACCCACACCCACTCCCACAGCCACACTCACACCCACCCACACACCCACACTCACACCACACCCCACCCCCTCCCACACCCACACTCACATCCAAACACCCACTCCCCACCCCCACATACCCATACCCACTCCCACACCAACACCCCCACACCATTCCCACCCCACCCCCACAGCCCCCCCACACCCACACCTACACTCACACCCACACCCACCCCCACACCCACACCCACACCCACACCCACACACCCACCCCACACCCACCCACCCCACCCCCACCCCCACCCCCCCCATCCCACTCCCACCCCCACCCCCAACCCCACTCCACCACCCTCAACACCCCCCCACCACACCCACACCCACCCACACTCCCACTACCCACACCCACCACACCCACACCCACACCTGTAATATATGTGAATATGGTATCGCCGGTGGGTTGGTTAGTATCGTGGCACGAGACTAACTGGCCATAGTGACGTCATTGTAGCCAATGCGGTAAAGCCCGGATCTAATAATAAAGCAGTTGTGAATCAGTCCTCGCGGTGTTGATACGTCTTGTTCTTTACATGGTGTCAGATACACAGAGACCCGACAGGTATGGCGCTCACAGGCTTGAGTCTAGAGGAGGATTTAGCACTAAACTGGCATTCGTGGCTACAATCCTACCAAATATATTCGGTAGCATCAGGAGCGGCAACCAAAACAGACAAGATACAAAGCTGTGTCTTTCGACACGCCGCGGGCATTGAGTCCCAGAAGTTGTACCAAAGATTAAAGGTGGAAAGTGAAAATAAGGACAGGATACAACCGCAGATTGACATATTTGAGCAATATTGCTGCGGACACACAAACATCACCGTCATGCGATACAAGTTCAACTCGTACAATCAAACGAGTGAAAGTATTGATGCGTACATTCGTGAGTTGGAACATCGGATTGCATTGTGTGATTATGAACAGTTAGAAGATTCTATGTTGTGTGATAGTTTGGTGTGTGGTGTCTGAGACAACAAGCTAAGAGACAGGCTTCTACAAACACCAAACTTAAAGTTAGAGCAATGCAAACACATCTGTAGACTAAGTGAAAATTGCCACGCTCAACTAAGCAGCAACGCCGAAGTAACCACTGAGTGTGTAGACGCACTCAGCACACTCAGCAGCGCCAGTCAGGCTCACTATATCAGTAAAAGTAAAAGATGAAATTGACAAAATGTTGAGGTTAGGGTTGAACCTACGCCATGGGTTAGCTCAATAAGCATAGTAAAAAAACCGAATAAAATTTGAGTCTGCCTTGACCCGACAAAATTAAATAAAGCTATTTTACGTACACCTTATCCAACAAGGACTATTGAAGAAGTAATTGCAAAGACAGCTAATGCGAAATATTTTTCAGTCCTAGATGCCAACAGCGGTTATTGGCAGATTGAATTAAACAAAAAGAGTTCAGAGCTATGCACCTTTAACACCCCATGGGGTAGGTTCCGCTACACGCGTCTCCCTTTTGGGATTAAAACAGCGGGTGATATTTTCATTAATGAAATGAATGATATTTTGAGTGACTTAGAAGGCGTGAACGTCGTTACTGACGATATTCTAGTGTATGGAGCAACAACCACTAGAACAAGTGTTCATTAGGGCAAGAGAGGCAAATTTAAAACTAAATCCGAAAATATCTAAAATTTTTCAAACGAGTGTAAAATATATTGGTCACATTGTTAACTGGCGGTATTTGACACACTAGAATCTTTATAGGAAATAGAACCCTAACTTCTGTGTGTGGAGGCCGGAAAGCACTAATGTATGATATTACGCAAGGGATGATCCGCTTACTGTATAACTATATGCTTACTATATCTGCTTACTATATCTGCCCCAGAAATATCAACCCAACAGAAATTAAGTGTGGTAAAGTCTAGTAGGGAGGGGTGGCTGGCCCCTCCTGCTGTGCTGTCGCCAGGTCATCTGCCTGCCACACCCCCTGCCCAGCTCTTTTATTCAGATGGAAAATATTCAAAATACAGGTACACAGTTGCTGGGAGTCTCCTCAGTCAGAGACAGTAACATGGCATTTCATTGGCTGAACTCCTCCAGACAATGGTGGGGGAGGAAGGGTGGGAGTGGGTGGACCCCCACCACTCCCCCCAGCCCCCTCCCCCCATCTAGGTAAGGGGTGGAGGGACAACCTACCCACCCCAAGTCAGATACATATTTTTCCATCAAGTTCACCAATTACACTTATATGGGAATATCAACCCTGTTTATATTTACATAACACCCGTGGTCACCAGTCCCTTAGATTGGGACAACTCCAAAATAGTAGGAGTTTCTACATGCCTTACTTTGAGAATTACATATTTTATCATCTTTAGTTCAGCAAACTGCTACCAGGTGGGGCAGGGAGGGATCACCACACACACACACACACACACACACTCCACCTCCCACCTCCAGCCTGACACCTGGCTTTGGCAGGTCCTGCAAACACTCACACACACACACAGCCACAGCCCCCATGCATTGTCACCTGTGTGCTTAACACTCCCTCAGATACTGGCATCTGTAAATCATACCATAACACGCACACAGAACTTAATTCTTGACTTAATTATTATACCCATTCTGTGGCATTCTTCACAGACTATTTGTCTGGGTGAAGAAACCAGTCTGCATCAACTGTATATGCTGCCCTTAGTTTCAGCATTTACCTCCTTTCATACAATATATAATACCAACATACTTCAATTCAGTAATACATGTAAATATACCAATACAGTAATAATTTTTCAGAGTTCTTATCTCCAGTGGTTATATTTGATGTAGAACCTTAGAACAATCTGATATTAATTATCACTTCACTTAATATACATAATATATCATGGTTTCACAACTTGGTTTGAATATTATGCACATGTATTTAGCAACATGATAGAATGAATTAGGTATTATTAGAGAGGTTTTATAGTGGTACTTATATAATTGGAATATTATTATAAGGACTTTATAGAAATAACTGGATGATTTAAATATGATTAAAACAGTTTTCTTAATGCTTCACATATGAGTTTTATGAAAATGAGATATTTTAGAATTTATTTGAACTATTATTTATTTATGAACCAGACCTAAAAAGTCGGAATATTTTACAACGTGTTAACCCAAAATGGTCTAAAACCAAGCCGAGAATGCATACAAGCCATAACGGAAATGCCTCAACCCACTGATAAAGCCGGTATTCAGCGGTTCCTGGGCATGGTGTGGTATGTCAGCAAATTTATCCCTAAATTTTCCGAAATAACTAAACCTCTAAGAAATGTGCTAGGTAAAGAGACAGGGTGGCATTGGCAACACAAACAACAGCTCACATTTGATCTACTTAAACAGTTATTAATTATGGCACCAGTCTTGCAATACTATGATGTTAATGAAAGTGTTACAATCCAAGTGGACACCTCAAAATCTGGCCTGGGTGGCACTTTATTTCAAAAAGGTAAAGCAGTTGCAATGGCATCTAAAGCGCTAGATGATACGCAGTCCAATTATGCTGTCATTGAGAAAGAGCTACTTCCAATTTGTTTTGGGTGTGTAAAGTTTCACGAGTACGTATATGGTAAACAAATAACTGTCGAAACGGACCATAAACCATTGGTTAACATCATGTCAAAACCATTACGCATGCAACGAATGAGAATGCGTTTACACAATTACAACCTATCTGTCATGCATATTAGTGGATGCAACATGTATTTTGCAGATGCACTGTCCGGGGCACACACTACTAACACCGGAACAATGATCTCTTCGACAGCAAAATATCAGTAGAGACCATTGATATGGTGCAAAACATGAAGCAACGCATAGAGAATGAAACACCGACTGATCCCACACTCCAGGAGGTAACACGATTGGTGCAGGCAGGATGGCTGCCAAACAATGAAGACATTCCTTTAAATGCAAAACATTTCTTCAAATTCAAAGATGAAATAACCATTGGTAATAATATATTATTTAGAGGTAGCCAAATGATTGTACCAAAATTTTTACAAAATGAAATGTTGCAGCTCATACATGAAACACACATGGGGATCATAAAATGCAAACAACTAGCAAGAGACCACGTGTTCTGGCCGGGAATGAATTCACAGATAGAAGACAAGGTAGGGTGCTGCACCATCTGTCAGAAACACAGAAACACACCACATGCAGAACCGCTGTTATCACATGACATACCGGACATTCCATTCAGCAAAGTAGGTACCGATTTATTCCAAATTGACAACAAAACCTACATTATCGTCATCCATTATTTCTCTAAGTTTCCTGAAGTCAGAGAATTAATAAGAACGACTAGCAAAGACATCATTAGAGCACTAGAGCATTTTTGGGATGCATGGCATCCCAAAGACCGTCGTCTCTGATAATGGACCGCAATTCGCGTGCAGCGAGTTTCGCGAATTTGCCACGAAACACAGATTTACACACATATTTTCTAGCTCACACTACCCAAAAAGTAACGGGCAAGTTGAAAGGTATGTTCAAACCGTAAAATAATTAATGAAAAAAGCCAATACTGACAACATAGATTATAATTTATCGTTGCTAAATTACAGAAACACGCCATTAGTAGCTATGGATGCCTCCCCAGCACAGTCGCTAATGAGCCGCAGGCTAAATTCGAAATTCCCAACTACCGAAAGGAAATTAAAACCAATGATTAAAAAAAACACCCCAAAAAGAATAATTAAACCCAAACCCACTCCCACACTCACACCCACACCCTCACTCACTCCCACACCCACATCAATCCACACCTACACCAACCCGTGGTCACACCCACACCCATACCCATTCATACACCCTTACCCAGACAAACAGACTCACACCACACACACACTGACATTCACACCAACACTCAAACCAAGCCACACCCACACTGACACAACCACACACACACACCCATAGTCACACCCTTACTTGCACCAACACTTATAATCACACCCACACTGACACCCACGCCCACATTTATTATCACACCCACACTGACACCTACACCCACACCCCCACACATAACACCCACACCCACACCTACATTCACACACTTACACTAGTTACAGGCCCTACAGCTCACCTCCATCAGACCAGAAGGGGTCTTAAGAAAGTCTTCCAAAGGATACCCCACACAGCTAATGGTTTAGAAATTGACCTGACGACCTTTACTGAGACATGTTGCATTGCTCTCTGCTAGTGATATATCTAAGTGTGTATTATTTACTCGGTGATCTCCATGAGCTAAGTTATCTTGCCTTAGTATTTGTTTGATAATTGAATTATAGAGACCTATCTCGAGGAACATAATGTATCTATGTGTGTATCTGGTTGTGGTAGGTGCAGTTACATCACGGCCACATATATTTGACATATTTATTATAAATATATATATATAATATTTGCTAGAGTAGTACAGGTGTGAGTTGAGGGTCAGTAGGGAAGAACCGCGAAGTGGCGCCACCAGGTGAAGTAGCAGGTCTGACCAGTAGATGACTGTTGGAGTGTCAGTTATGGGGGAGCAAATCAGTAGAAGACTAGTGGAGTGTCAGACAGAATGAACTATGGAGACAGTTCATAGTTAATCAGCTTCCAGATAATTTTACTCGCATAATGACTTGTACAGCATATATATATATATGTGTGCATGGTAGGTATAATTATACCACAACAGCATAATTCATAAACTCACATAACTAACCACACTAGAATAACACTAACATATTTCTAACAAACTGACATTTATATACTGCTTGTCCAACTCCAACTGACCAGACCGTACATTAAAACTTACTACAACTTTACAAAATGAATACAGAAGATAACTTCTGTTTACATTCTAAATACCATGTAAATGCTTACATTGATCTGACTAATAATATTGATCTAGTCATATGGCACTACTTTTTCCATATTGCTATGGAACTTGTGGGTTACAGAATTTCATTGTGCTATATGCTGCAAATTGTGTATTCAAGTGTTATTGTATACCTTACTCTATATACCTTTTTGTGTAAATAATCCTGAATTGAAAAATGGAAGGAAGACCAGTGCTTCAGCACTGGCAAAAGATTTATTCGACAGAATAAACATATTTACCCCCAAAAAACAACAACAAACCACATATACTTGCAATTAAAAAGTCCTGTCTAAAGTTCCCATCAGCTCTAGATGTAGGTAAGAATGTGGCATTTACTATATTTCTTCCCCACTGTTTAGCAAACAGTGGTGAAGATGTGTTGTGGGGAAGAGTCATGTAATGTACAACGCTCACAACCCTTAGATCGGTTATTGCTATGATTTAGTGGGAATTGGCCCAGTTCCCAAATTGCCGCACCTCAGCAGATGCCCGAACTGGAACAAAAGCAGTGAATAGCTGAAATATTACTAATCAAGTCAAATTATTGTGTAATGTGCGCTGGCCTTTATTCATTCTCTCACACCCTTCTATGATCACTCCCACCCCGCACTGCCCCACCCCACCCCACCCCGCGCCGCCCCACGCCGCTCCGCCCCACGCCGCTCCGCCCCACTCCGACCCATACACCCCCCACCCCGCCCGCCCCGCCCCGCCTGCCCCGCCCCGCCCAGCCCCGCCCCGCCCCATCTGTAATGTTCATGCAGGTCACGTTTGGCGGGCCTTCATGTCAGCGATGCCTCACTCGTTCCTGACGGCTCGTACATATGTGTGAAGGAAGGCGAGGGGCACCGGTGTAGTAAGTTCAAAACACTACCCCACAAAATCACTACGCTAGTGTTTTCAACCTAGGTTCAAAACACCAAAGTAGTGTTTTCAACCTGGTTTAAGGTAGGTTCAAAACACTACTGTGGCCATGCTCAAAACACTACCCTTAAGTTCATAACACTACTCTATTTTCTTAGGGTGGGCAGTATGTAGTAAGGTGGGTCAGTAGGGTTGATGTTGCTTGTTGTTTTACATCCTAGCATCATCTAAGGTCATATCAGGATGGGTACAGAATTGTGACAGTGCACACTCATGGGACTTTATAGTGCTGCCCCACTGAGAGACCAGGGCACCAGCCCGATATTCCACTCAGTCACATTAGTCTGACACTGAGCAAACCTTGAGCTATCCTATTAATGCCGAGTGCCAGGCTCGGAAGCGACAAGTATCAATATTAAAGTCATTGGTTTGACTCGACCGGGAACTGAACTCCCAACTGTTATGTATCCAGGTGAGAGGTCACCGTGACCCCCAACCTTCTGCACGCGAGGCCCACTCTACCAAATAGGTCACCCGGTGGGGCAGTAGGGTGCAGAAGTTTTTTTTTTTCTCTGCTTGTTTGTTGTTGTTTTACAACCTAGCAACATTTAAGGTCATATCAGGATGCACACCAACTTGTGACAGTGCGCACTCATGGCGACTTTATAGACCTATTCCAGCCTACACTCACAGGAACTAGGAGTACCTCAAGGCAGCATACTGGCCGTGACCCTTTTCGGGGTCAAGGTCAATGGTATTGCTGCTGCTGTAAAGCAGGGGGGGTCTCCTGTAGTCTTTTTGTGGATGACTTTGTTTTATATTACAGTGGTGCTAACATGAATGTCATAGAGAGACAGCTACAACCAAGCATAAATGAGATCCATCGATGGTCAGTTCTGAACGGTTTCAAATTTTCCAACACCAAAACAGTTTGCATGCACTTCTGCCTGATTCGTAGAAAGCATGTGGAACTGGAGCTGACCCTGGATGGGGATCCCATTAAAGTCGTTGAGAAAACCAAATTTCTGGGCCTCAGTCTCGATGCAAAACTGTCTTTCATGCCATATATAAAGTACCTGAAAACAAGATGCCTGAAAGCGCTAGATATTCTGAGGGTGCTGTCCAGCTCAGAGTGGGGAGCGGACAGAGATGTTCTGCTCTCCGCATACAGAACCTTGGTTTGGTCACGAGTGGATTACGGCAGCATAATATACGGTTCCGCAAAGAAATCATATATTGGGCTGCTAGACACAATCCACCACCACGGACTGCGCCTGGCCCTTCGGGCCTTGCGCACCTCACCGGTTCAGAGCCTCTATGTCGAAGCCAATGAACCATCACTTAACAACAGGAGAATCAAACTGGCCATGCAATATGTAGTCAAGATAAAAACTAATGCATTGAATCCTGCACACAATTGTCTATTCGAGCAACATGACAAATCCAGGTATGAAGCCAGGCCGAATTACATCCGGCCACTGAGGCTCCGAATGAAACCTCATTT